>OW240912.1:319319014-319440840 GCA_933207985.1 Pelobates cultripes | reverse complement strand
GACACACACACACACACACACACTCTTGGACAGACACACGCACACAAACACTCTTGGACACACACACACGCACACACACACTCTTGGACACACACACACGCACACACACACTCTTGGACAGACATGCACACACACTCTCTCTCTCTCGGACAGACGCGCACACACACGCGCGCACAAACACTCTTGGACAGGCGCACACACACAAACACTCTTGGACAGACGCGCACACGCACAAACACTCTTGGACAGACGCGCGCACGCACAAACACTCTTGGACAGACGCGCGCACGCACAAACACTCTTGGACAGACACACACGCACACAAACACTCTTGGACAGACACACACACACACGCACACAAACACTCTTGGACACACACGCACACGCACACTCTTGGACAGACACGCACACAAACACTCTTGGACAGGCGCGCACGCACACTCTCTCTCTTGGACAGACGCGCGCGCGCACACTCTCTCTCTTGGACAGACGCACGCGCGCACACTCTCTCTCTTGGACAGACGCGCGCGGGCACACTCTCTCTCTTGGACAGACGCGCGCGCGCACACTCTCTCTCTTGGACAGACGCGCGCGCGCACACACTCTCTCTCTTGGACAGGCGCGCGCGCACACACTCTCTCTCTTGGACAGACGCGCGCGCGCACACTCTCTCTCTCTTGGACAGACGCGCACACACACAAACACTGTTGGACAGACGCGCACACACACAAACACTCTTGGACAGACGCGCACGCACAAACACTCTTGGACAGACACACACACATATTATCTCACACACTCAAATTATTATTATTTTTTTTATTTTAATTTAAGTCCACTCAGCCTCCCTACTTTGGGAAATGCTGGAGTGGATCCTTTCCTTGGGGTCTAGTGCTGTTGTGATCCTTGTGCCCTGTTTAGTACTGCCGGGGCCAAAGTGACGTCATATCCCAGCTCTCCGCGACGGAGTAGAGCAAGGAGATTACAGCTCCCTACCTCGCCGCCTGACTCCATTTTCTCTCATCTGGGGCCTCCAGGCTTCCATACAAGATTCGTGGTTTTAGATATAGTCTATAATCACACCTAAAGAGACCATGCAAGCTACATAACCATTAAATCTTATCGTAGAGATTATGGTGAAGTTAAGATTTACTTGTAATCCCATCCCTTAATTCTGAGCAGGTTTTTTTTTTCTTTTCAAGTTTTGGGTACTGTAAATGTGCCCTGCAACTTTTTAAACAATTCTATGGTTTAAGCAGGAACTAAATCTACAGGAAGTGAGCTAGAATGCCAACACAACACAATTCCTTACACAGCTCCATAAACCTTTATTACAATTATTGTGTGTGTGTGTGTGTGTGTGTGTGCGCGTGTGCACGCGCATGTGGACCAGGCAGTACCCCTGATGATGCAGTGCACATGTATGTTTGTTCATGTGATTACAATGGTTTGAATCCTGTGCAATGATTTAGTTTGATGGCTCCTATATTGTATAAACACAAAATGAATTGTTTCTTTCAAGACAAAAGAAACAAAAAAACACACACACAATCCTTAGTTACTCTTTAGTTAGTATAAAGGTATATGAGGTGACTCTTCAATCAATTTAATTTTTAGCAGGTGCTCTCAATCTTGTAGCTGTAAAAAAAAAAAGGCAGACTGCCAAACTTTACTTGGTTGGAAAAGCCTGTGCTTATTTAGTGATTTCATGCATGGTTCGTTATTCCTTTGTTTCTAGCATAAACTGTGATTAGGTTCAAATAATTATATATTTTGTTTGCGTGTCATCAAGTGCTCCTAACAGTCCAGGTTTCGACGATAGTCGTGAGTCACATTTTAACTATCTCTGTATATTAGCATAGTAAGATATTGAGTTTTAGTATCTTCAATATTCTAATAGATGCTGAAGAAATTATGTTGGAGGGAATTGAGGATCAGCATTAGGAATCTCTTATCTAATCTGCAAAGCGTTGTCCTGTTTTCCTGCATTCTTGCTTTTGAGTTTTTGAATGTATATATATTTTTTTTATTTTTTTTACAGATATATTTCTCACAAAGCATGTTTAAGATGTGGCATGCTTTTTGAAGAATATAGGATTTTTACTGTCTGTTCTGTTGTCAATTCATTGCTTGTCTACTGCCCATGCATGGCAGTCAGTTTTTGCTTTTATTTGGACCATTCCGTCATGTCGTCTTCATCAAAGAAGCTGTCACTGTTATTGTCAATATAATATACAATCTATGTGCCTCTTTTTTCAGAGAAGGGAGTTTAATAAAATGGTCAAGATGGCCCTAGCTTTTAAACTCCTTTTTAATTGCATTATTTGAATAATGCTATGAAAAGGTACTAAAACTAAAGATACAAATTTACTCGCTCAGTGGAAACAAATTTACCACCAGCAGAAGTTCATGGGACATATAGTTCAGCAGCTCCGTGTAGTTTCATTCATGGTGTGAATGAAACTACCTAGCATTGATAATTAAACTGTGGTCAGGCTTTTATGACCTTAATGAGTATCTTTAAACATGTGTTTTCCCCTCTATCTGTGAAGTATTTTGCAGGAACACATGCACGGCTATTGTTCATGTTCATAGAGAGAGCTGAGAAGTTATGCGAAATGTACATGTGATCGTACATAGAAAATTTAGTAGTGTCAGAAGTAGCATGACAAAAATGTTTAGATCAAAATAGTCTGGATGTTTAAAAATAAATAAAATAACCTCCCCAGCTATTCTGGGATGATTTTTTTTTTTTTTTCCCCAAGTGGAATTTTAACCAACTTCAGTTGACTGTGGATTAAACCCCTTCAATAAAAATTTGAGCTAGTTAAATACACAGTTGAATAAAATAAAGTAAGCAATAGTTGTCAGTCTCGTTTTGTAGTTGAAATAATCAAGTGTTTGAGTAATCCACTTGCGCTGATAAAGAGATATCTGTAACCCAAGCACTGTTCTGTGCCTGGAGGCCTGGATATTGGAAATTACTGTCCAGCAGGATTAGAATTGAATTTGCCAGGTTTTATCCTGTCAATTAAAGCAATAGATTAAAATTATCAGATGAAGCGGCATAGCAAAAATGCACCTATATATATTTATTTACATTTTTTTGCACCTTTTATGTCCACTGTTGCAGAAAGGAACATTTACATATAGAGGGATATACAGTGAGACACACTTATACAAAATGATTAGAGAACCCTGCATGTATGATTGAATTCAAAGCATGCAGCACGTTGTACAAAGTGCCCTGCAAGGCAGACCATTAGCTTTCAATGTAAATGTATTATGAGTGTAAGCTGTAACAAACAAACAATCCAATGGATTTGCTTAAGAAATTCTAAATTAGCACAACACTCGGGATACCAACAAAACATATAGGTACACTCCAAGCACCATATCCACTACAGTCCGCAGTAGCAATAGTCCAGGCATTCCCTGGTACCCCTCCTTTGTAGGTAATCAATTTTACATTGGTTTGACTACTTACCAATAGTCCACTGGGTGTCGTTTCTAGTTTCCTTGCAGTAGCGAAGAGAGTTGGCAGCTCCTGTAGTTTAAGAGATCTCCAACTGATTTAATTGGTTTGACCAAGAACAAGGATATTTTTGCCACCGTAACCACTACAATGCTTGGTTATGTTGCTTTGAGTGTTCTTTTACGTGCAGTTGAAAGGTTATAAATAATAAGAGGAGAGTAATTGGCTATAGGGTGGTGTGATGTCAGCTCAGTTTCTATGTATGTACTTAAAATTAATTTAATAAGGATGTTGCTAAATGTTCAGGGCTATGCTGTTCAGGGCTATTACGCTGCATTGCCATTTTGTATATGTTTTTATGATTTATGGGGGGGAGGGGCAATCAAATCTAGTAAACGTTGTACCTTTCTTTGTCCTATTTTTCCCTTGATTAAAAAGGATTATGATGGTTTTTGCCAATCTCTACTATTTACAAGAAAATAGAGCATCACATATACAAAAAGGTTAAAAGGACACTAAAGTCACCTAAACAGCTTTAGCTTAATGGAACACTATAGGGTCAGGAACACAAACGCGTATTCCTGACCATGTAGTGTAAAACACATGTAGGGCCCCTGGCTCCCCTTACCACCCCTCCCCCCCCTCCCTAAATAATAAGAAAACATGCCTTTTTTTTAGCGTTGCACTCGACTACCGGCACTGGCCCCAACCCCGGTCCGCCTCCTTGATTGACAGCAGAATTGATGATCTCAGCCAATCACCATGCTTTCCCATAGGAAAAAAACAACCAAGGTTCCAAGAAGGGAAAAACAAACAAGAGAAGCAAACCTCTGCGGGAAAGCCACACAAGTTTTATAGTGACCGCAACCACTGATCAAATACATCTCCCTGTAAGAATAATCCCTTACAAGGCCGACAAATATTGCTAGTTTGTTATATACTTATTATAAAAAAAACAAAAAACCTACATATGCCTGTCCAGAGATGCTATATGTACAATATTATATTTTTAATTGTGAATACGGCTGTATTTTTGTAAACGGACAACCTAAAGGCAAACTTAACTTAAAATAAAACTAAAAATCCCAATAACTCCCAAATACACAGGAGCAAGGAAGGAGCACTGGCGGTCATATGTTTTTCTCTCATTGTTTCTTTGCTGCTCAGAGAACAAAGAAAAAGAATCGCCTAATACCTCTGTGTGAATAAAAAATAATTTTTCTTCTTAAAAGAATTTGAGAAAATGTTTCCAAATGCTGAATGTTGGGCTCACCATTTTACTGAGTAGAGAAAAAAATGCGAAAATTTAGTAACAGGTAAACACCTGTTTAAGATCAAAATAGCAGAAATTGAAAATTTCTGAGTCGGCTATGCTTTGTTTTTCTAACCTGGTCTTATAGCGTCCGTTTCAACTCCCCAATAGAATCTTTATGAAATACTGATTTTGACAGTGTTGGGAGTACACTGAAATTCCAACCCAGTCAAGGGATATACTGAGACAAAGTAGGGACTACTTTGACTTTGTATACTTTCTGCGCCTGACACGGCTTGCCACTGGGTGGAGCTACCGCCATGTTTCAATCCACTCAGCCATCAGCTGCAAGGAATTGGCTCTTTCTATGGAGGATCTTCCACAACAAGATAGCTACACCCTTGAGGAACAGGTTCAGGTAAGTAAATCTTTTTTTCAGGCCACCGGAACCCCAGCGTCTATGTCACTGTCAGGGGTCTTTGTGTATTCTGCATAGTCCCCAGACAGTGACCGTGCCGCTTTAAATTTCAAATTAATATTGAAGTTTCACTTTAGTTAATATACTTGCCTGCTGTGATGGGGAAAGGTTGAAACAGAAAAGAACATTAGATCAACATTTAGATAAAGGTTGTGAGGTTAATTTCAGAATGATGAAGGTTCACATTTCAGAATTCAGAGGAATTTCCTGTTACTAATGGCTTAACTGAGAGGACAGAAACCACTCAATCAAGATGGCACTCACAAGCAAAATATACTGAAATCTTTTTTCATAAACCAAAATTAGTATTGCACTTGAAACCTAATACATTTTAAAGTGCAATCATAAAATGCCGTAAAGAATTTAAAAACATACTAAATTCTTCCCACACCCTGCAATTTGACTTAGAGCGCTCTGATTGGTTGATTCCAAGCCAACCAATCAGAGTGCTGTGACAGGTAAATGAAGAGACAGGCAGGTAAGTCTCTACATTTACCTGTCACAGCACTCTAAATGGTTGACTTGAAATCCAACCACAGTGCTCTGTGTCATTTTACACAACGTGGGAAAGTTCGTTTAAATTCCAAAGCACTTTCCCATGCTGTGTAAAATGGCACAGAGCGCTTTGGTTGGATTTCAAGCCAACCAATCAGAGTGCTGTGACAGTCTCTTCATTTACCTGTCAGAGCACTCTGGTTGGCTTGAAACCGACCAATCCGTGTGCTCTAA
The DNA here is from genome assembly GCA_933207985.1 of Pelobates cultripes. Taxonomy (NCBI): domain Eukaryota; kingdom Metazoa; phylum Chordata; class Amphibia; order Anura; family Pelobatidae; genus Pelobates; species Pelobates cultripes. The sequence continues at coordinate 319,434,906 of OW240912.1, read as the reverse complement.
GTCAAATTGCAGGGCGTGGGAAGGCTTTATACGCCTTTCCCCGCCCTGCAGAGCTCAGTCTGCCTGGTGCTCGCTGGGTGAAGATGTATTACTTTTTTTTTTTTGGCCGTTTAAAAAAAAAAAAATTTAAACTGTTGCGATTATTATGGATTATTATTTGCCATTTTTTGGGTCTTAACCCCTTAAGGACGGAGCCAAATGTACATGTTGTAAACAAAATCTGGCATTTGCGCTTCATGTCTGTCCAACCGTAATTCACCTCTTTCATAGTAAATACACCCACCCTTATTATATATCATTTTATTCAGGGGAAACAGGGCTTTCATTTAATATCAAATATTTAGCTATGAAACATAATTTAATATGAAAAAAATGGGAGAAAATAAGATTTTTTTTTATTTTTTTTGTTCTACATGACATTTTAACTGTCAATGTCATAATACTGTTTGCTTTTACTGCAATAAAATACACATATTTGTATTCAGCAAAGTCTCCCATGTAAAACAGTACCCCCTATGTACAGGTTTTATGGCGTTTTGGGAAGTTACAGGGTCAAATATAGCACGTTACATTTGAAATTGAAATTCGCCAGATTGGTTACGTTGCCTTTGGGACTTCATAGTAGCCCAGGAATTTTACACCCATAGTGGCATACCATTTGCAATAGTAAACAACGCAAGGTATTGCAAATGGTGTATGTCCAGTCTTTTTAGTAGCCATTTGGTCACAAACACTGGCCAAAGTTAGCGTTAGTATTTGTGTGTGAAAAATGCAAAAAACACCAATTTTAGCCAGTGTTTGTGATTAAGTGGCTACTAAAAAAGACTGGACATACCCTGTTTGCAATACCTTGGGTTGTCTACTATTGCAAATGGTATGCCATCATAGGGGTAATTTTCATTCTTGAGCTACCATAGGGTCTCAAAGGCAACGTAACCAATCTGGCGAATTTTAATGTGAAAAAAATGAAACACAAGACTTATATTTGACGCTGTAACTTTTGAAAACACCATAAAACCTGTACATGAGGGGTACTGTTGTACTCGGGAGACTTCGCTGAACACAAATATTTGTGTTTCAAAACAGTAAAAAGTATCACAGCAATAATATCGTCCGTGTAAGTGCTGTTTGTGTATGAAAAATGCAAAAAACGTCACTTTTACTGGCGATATCATCGTTGTAATACATTTTACTGTTTTGAAACACTAATATTTGTGTTCAGCGAAGTGTCCCGAGTAGAACAGTACCCCCCATGTACAGGTTTTATGGTGTCTTGGAAAGTTATAGGGTTAAATGTAGTGCTAGCAAATTAAATTCCCTTTACTTTTGGCATGGGTTGTCAGGCAGGTCCCGCTAATTGTAATTAATGAAGATACCTAATTATGTAAAAATATTACATAAATATATATGTAGAATTAGTATATGTGTGTGTATATATATACGTATGTGAATATATATATATTTTTTAAAATATTTTTATTTATATATATATATATATATATATAGATATAGATATAGATATATAGATATATATGTGTATAGGTATATATATATATATAGATATATATATTATTTCGTTCTACGTGTATTTTGATATAAATATATATATTAATATCACAATACAGTTAGAACGAAATAACACACATCTATATATTTTTTAATTAAATTTTTTAACGGATTTACATATTTAATTTTTTTATATTATATATAAATATATATATAACAATAATTATATATATATTTAATCAGTATCAGTCTACGTGTAGTTTGATGTTAAAATTAAATATATATTAATAGTAAAATACACCTAGACAGTGTTTGTATATGTGTGTATATATATGTGTATATATATATATATGTATATATATATATATATATATATATATATTATATTATTATTTTTTATTTTTTTTACACTTTATTAATTTTATTTTATTTCCAGCCAGCAGGGGGACTGTCATTACAGGCAGCCCCCCTGCTGGCAATGCTGCAGCCAGCTATCCCGGCCATGTGATTGTGAGGTCCTCGCAAGGACCTCACTCTCACATGGCCGGGGGGCTGCCAGGAGGTCGGACGTGCCACGGGGGTCTCCCTGGGAGTCCCCCCAACCGCGATCGCCGGCGACCGGGTAAGTAAAGAAAGACCGGAGGGCGTACTATTACGCCCGGCGGCGTTTAGAGCCGCTTAAAATAGGGCGTAATAGTACGCCCTCCGGTCTTAAGGGGTTAAAAAAGAAGACATCAAATGGTAAGTTATTTTTTATTTACAGGTATTTAGTTTTCTTGTTCCCCCCTCACTAATTTTAGGGTGAGGGGGGTAGGTAGGTCTTTATTAAATTTTTCTGGGTGGCGCGGTGACTAGAGGCTTGGGGACTGTGGTAGGGCATCGTCTGATACGTCTTGTATCACTTTTCGGATCGTCTCCCAGAAGGGTCGAATACGGACGCAGTCCCACCAGATGTGTATAAAGGTGCCTACGGCTTCTTCGCACCGCCAGTAGGTATCTGGGATCTGAGGGTCTCTGGTGTGGAGGTTTGATGGGGTTAAGTACCACCTGGTGAGGATTTTGTAGGAATTTTCATGTAACCTCACTGAACCCGGTGTTTTCTGTACGAGGGTAATGATCTTGTCCCAGTCTGCGTCCGTTAAGGGCTTGATTAGGTCCTCCTCCCGGTGTCTGATGCACGGAGGTGCCAGGAGGTATCTGTTCATTATGATGGCTGAGCATATCTGCGATATGGCCCAGGTTGGTTCTTGGTTTTGCGTGCACAGCAGTTCGAACTGCGTTGGTTCTCGCAGCAAGTATGGCTTTTGGGGGATTGATCGGGCGTAATGCACTATCTGCGCTCTTGCTAAAGTGGGTGTGAACGTGTGTGGTTGTTCTGGGAAGTGTTCGGTCATTGGGCGGATGGCGAACGGACGTTGAATTACGTATTTTAAGCGCAGGGTTGGTATGTGTCTGGTCAGGCCTGGTATTGGGCCCTGGTCTCCTGGTGGGAAGTCTGGGTTGCCTCTCAGTGGGAGTAGTGGGCCTGGGTCTGTCGTTAAGTATTGTTTCATGCCCTGTCTGTGCCAAATCCGCATGGTCGCTGTTACGAATGGGTTCAGTACTTTTTTCTGTCTGTATGCGGCTTTTGTGATCCACGGCAAGGTCCTTAGGTCGCAGTTGGTTGTGTGATTCCAGCTGGGTCCATATTTTCGTGCTGCCCTCTACTGACCAGCTAAGGATCCTATTAAGGTGTGAGAAGGGTAGAGAAGAATGAATCAGGAGCCAGTATCAGCACTGTCTGGAATATGAAGAGGAGTTTAGGTAGCAGCGTCATCTTGAACGCGTTCATCCTGCCTAGCCAGGAGATATAGTAGGAATTCCATGTGCGTAGTTCTTCTATCGCCTTTTTTAGTATAGGAATGTAGTTATTGGCATATAGGTCTGCCGGGTTCGGTGTAAGCCAGACTCCCAGGTATCGCATGTGTTGGCCGCACCAGTGATATGGGTATTGACGCTGGAGTGTCTGTCTGAGCATGTGCGATTGATAGAGAGACCAAGGATTTCTGATTTTGAATAGTTAATTTGGAGGTTCGAAATTCGGCCATATGTCTCGAATTCCGACTGGATAGCTCGTAAGGATGATTCTGGGGCCGTGACTATGAATAGGAGGTCAAATACATACAATGGTGGATCACACGTCTTGATGTGTCTAATAAGAAACATAAAACCATATAGTGCAATATTGTCTGTAAATATATTAATACAGATTACGCCCCGTGCCAGGGGCTTCTTCTTCAGTCGGTACCGACCACTACCAATTGAGGAAACCCCTGGCACGGGGCAAAATGCGTTTCGGACTTTTATAGACACTACCAGCCATTTGGTCACACTGGACTTTGGACCAATTTAACCCTACAGTCCATGTTTTGTTATTTTTACCTATAGTATTTTATTTTTTATTTTTTTTAAGTGGTTTTATTGTACACCTTGGATTAACAAAGCTCTTTGTGAAGAAATCCCATTCACTCAGCCCAGCTTTATTCCTATGCTGCCTGAGAATTACAAGAGCATCCAGAAGACGGACGGGGACATCCCATCTAAAATTCCCACTGTGCTACTCATGGGAGCCATATGATATTATTTGGCTCCAGGCTTGTGAGTACATGATTTCTACGTAATCCATATTAATATATTTACAGACAATATTGCACTATATGGTTAAATGTTTCTTTTTAGACGCATCAAGATGTGTGATCCACCATTGTATGTATTTAACTTTTGTTTTTGTTAGAGTGGTGTAAGGGGTCCCCACTCAGGTGGTTTATAGCATTCTTTGCGATCACACTCATTCACTTTTGCTCACTGTATACATCTTGTTCTTATGAATAGGAGGTTGTCTGCGTAGGCCAGGGTTTTGTGGTGGATCCTCCCTATTTTCATCCCTTGTATGTCATTGTTATGTCTGATTCTGTTAAGGAAGAGTTCTAGTGTCAGTGCAAAGAGCAGGGGTGATAACGGGCAGCCCTGCCTTGTCCCATTATGGATCTGGAATGGGTCTGTCAGTGCTCCGTTGATCCGAATGCGGGCAGTTGGGCGTGTATATAGTGCCTTTACCCAGGAGAGGTAGTTTAGTCTGACGCCGAGGTTCTGAAGTGTGTCAAACATTAGATCCCAGTCCACTCTGTCGAACACCTTTTCTGCACTTGTGGACAGGAGGAGTACTGGGGTCTTCATCGATCCGGCTTGGACTATGATGTTCAGGGCTCGGATGGAGTTGTCTCGTACCTCTCTCCCTGGGATGAATGCCGTTTGGTCCGGGTGTACTGTCTTGGGTAGTAGTGGTGCTAGGCGCGCCGCCAGGACACTGGCCAGGAGTTTGAGATCTGTGTTCAGCACGGAGATTGGGCGGTAGCTTGGGCATAGTGTAGGGTCTTTTCCTTCCTTTGGTAGAAGGGTGATGTTCGTCGACGTGAACTGGGCCGTTGGCATGGCCCCTTCCAGGATTGAATTGAGGGCCGTTTGCAGTTTCGGGAGGAGGTCTTGGGAGAAGGTCTTATAGTACGAGAGGGGGAAGCCATCAGGGCCTGGTGCTTTGCCCATCTTTGCCCTTTTGATAGCGTGTTCCTCGGTCGAGATGGGTGCTTCCAGGTCTTCCGGTCAGTTTCTTCGAGTCTGGTCCCGTTCGCTGAGAATAGGTCTCTTCGAGTTTGGAGGGGTGCGGCTCCCCCGCTGCGTCCTGGCGTAGGTGGTATAGTCCCTGGTAGAAGGCAAGGAACGCGGACGAAATTTGGTCCGGGAGGTGTAGGTGTTGCTATTGCAGGCCCTTGATTTTCGGGATGTACAGTTGGGACTTGCGTTGTTTTAGGAGGTTTGTCAGTAATCTCCCTCATTTGTTCCCATGTTCGTGTATTACATGTTTGAAGTGTTGGTATGAGCGCTGTATCGAGCGGTTCAGGAGTGTGGAGAGTCGCTCCCGTTTGATGACCAGGTCCCTGTATATTGTCGCGTCCAAGGCGCTTTTGTGTCTGGTTTCCATGGCTGCGATCTCCTTGCTGAGGTCCAATGTTGCCCGCGTTGCTTCCCGCTTACGGGTGGAGCATGTCGTGATTAGCTGTCCCCAGATCACTGCTTTATGAGCATCCCAGCACATCAGGGGCGGCGTATCCCCTAGCTTGTTGTGCGTCAAATATTCTTGTATGGACTGTCTGGTCTTGTCCACCACCAGTGCGTCTCAGAGGATGAACTCATTCAGTCTCCAGGAGGTTTGTCTCGGTCTGTATAGGGGCGACTTTATTCTTATGCGGTTCGGGCAGTGGCCCGACCAAGTCATGGGTAGTATTTCCGCGTCTTTGAGTAGAACGAGGTTGTAGTGGGGCACGAGGAAGTAGTCTAGTCTAGAGTATGAGGAGTGTGTCGTGGAGTAGAGGGTGTAGTCGCGAGCTAGTTGATGGTAGTGGATAGTGCGGAGCGTTTTGGCGTTTCTATTGTCTGGTGTGGATCCTTGCTTGGCTGTCAAGTCTTGCTCGGGGAGCAGTGCCAGGTTTAGGTCTCCCCCGATGATCAGGGTGCCTTCTGTGAATTTCATCAGTGTATTGAGCACAGTGCGTAGGAAATGTGTAGGTCTGGTCAAGAATGGTGCCTTTTGTGAAGACATATCTGCCTTGTTTGCATCTGATAGTGGCGTGTTCTATGTATGGGATCCGTCTAGAAAATAAGATACCCACCCCTAGCGTGCGCCGGTCAGGGTTGTTGCTAAAGTATCCCAATTGAAAATTGCGGTCTTTCAGTGCTGGTGCTCGGCCTTCCTGGAAGTGCGTTGGACTCCTTGTAGTGTTTGAGGTCCCGCAGAAGTCTGGAGCGCTTCTCTCGTATGTTTAGGCCGTGCACGTTGTAGGAGACGACTGACAGATCCCCCCCGGGCGAATCGGGAGTGGGGGGGTGGGTTTGTCCGTCCAGGGGGTGGTATGTATGTGTATTTTGTTGCAGTTGTGGCTGATGTTGGGGATAAAATCAGCCCGGGCCCTTTGTGGATGATGGATATTTGCCAACTCATTCAGAGCTCTGTAAATTGGAAATGAATAGCAGAGACGTGTTCAATAACTAGTGATGTCCCGAACAGTTCGTTGCGGACTCATCATTGAGTAAACTTTGACCCTGTACCTCACAGTCAGCAGACACATTCCAGCCAATCGCTATGTCCTATCCCTGCGGGGGCAGCGGGTTGCCGGGCTGGGATGGTGAATCCTGCCCTGTTGTATCGTGGTATAGTCCGCTGTTTAGTGGGATCGTTAGATTAGTGTGTCTGCTGTTTGTGGTATGTGGGTACCTGTCTCCTATGTGGCCTTGGGTCTAGTTTGTCTGCTGCACCTTTCGTTGTGGTGCATGTGTGGGTCGTCTCTTGCGTGTGGTCGGTTTTATGGCAATGGGCCTAGATTGACTTGTATCTATCTGCCTTGGCGGTTTCTGTGTCCAGGTCTCAGGGGACTCCCGTGATGGGCTATGGGGTTTGAGAATGCGGCTGTGTGTTTGGGCTGGGTGGCGGGCTCTAGCTCCTTCGTTTGCATTGGGGGGTTGAATGTGTTGGGCCAAAGTGGGGCCCCAGTGGGTCTACTGGACGTGGGGGTCTTATGGGTGCCTATATCCGCCTATATCTTTGTTTATGGTCTCCCTGCGTTGCGGGCATGGTTACGGGTGAGGGGGTCTTGGTTTGCCTCTCTGTACCTTTGGGCTTTGCCCCCGTCTCCCTAGTCGTGGTTGCTGTGTATTATGGGAGTTTGCATTATCTTATGGATGCGCACGGAAATGGTGTGTCGTGCAAGTATACAGTCTCGGGTCAATATGTGCGACGTTGGTGGCTGTTCAACATCGACCTTTGCGGCTGTGTAGCCGGCTTGCTGGAAACAGTGTTTCGACTTTCTGTGTCCGTTCCCCCTCTCTGCTTGCCCTTGGGGGGTTATTAGTTGTATGTGGCGTCTCCCCTCTCTACGCTAGGCTCAATCTCTCCACCCGTTGTTAAACTGATGGGTATGCGTTTTCATTTTTTTTTTTTTTTTCCTCTTCCCCCCCCTATTTTCTCCCCCTCTCCTCCCCCTCTCCTCCCCTTTTTCCTTCCTCCCCTTCCCCCCCCGTATTGTCACTCTTTGTATTATCGCTTCCGCCCCTGACCTCTTTCTTTTCCCTCCCTTCATCTGACTCTCCCTCCTAGCTTCTCATTCTCCCCTGCTCCCCTTCTAGATCCACCCCGTCCTGCCTCTCCTTGTCATTGCTCCCTCGGTGTTCTTGTGGACTGAGCTTCGGGATTGCGTTGTGGTTAAGTTTAGTGGTCTCGTCGTCTGGGGCGCGGGTGAGGGTGAAGTAGATCCCTGTACAGTTCCTATGTTAGTCATTGCTGTAGAGGTGGGCTATGCATCCCGTTCCCCACCCAAAAGCGGTTGGGTTCCCCCTATACGGTATGCGGAGCCAGCTGGCTGTCCAAATGGCCTATCTCCTTTTGATTGCCTGGTGCATTGTGCAGTCGGCCCCCAACCCCAGTCCCCCGTCCCCAATTCCTGCATGTAAGGTTTGAGATCAGTTATTTGTCCCCATGTTTAGTACTCATGGTCCATCATGCCCTTCTGTTGTTGAGTGGATCCCCCTCTTTGCCGCCAAGGCAGTGCAGTATATTGTGGTTTTACATCTCATGTCTTGCTTGGCCAGGACGCCCATCTCGGTGTTGTTGTGGTTGGGGCCTATGCTGGCCCAGGTCGTGTCCTTGTGGCTGCTGGGGTCTATTTGGTTGTTGGAGGAACGACCTGGCCAGCCAGTTGGGAACCGTAACCGGTGGGAGTCCCAGGGTGCGCTTAAATTCAGGAACGTCGTCGGGTTTCCTCACCACCAGGTAATCTGGGCCGTGTCAGGCTGAGAGGGTGAAGGGGTAGCCCCAGCGGTATTGTATGCCAGCATGTTGCAGAGCGTTGGTGATTGGGCGCAGGGCACGTCTGGCCAGCAGTGTGTAGCGGGAGAGGTCTTGGTAAATAGCTATTGTCTGGCCTTCCAGGCTGATGGTGCCTATGCGTCTTGCTGTGCGTAGTATTTCTTTGGCTGGGCATCCCTCTCTCACTCCGCGGATGCGTAGGTTCATCCTGCGGCCGCAGTTATCAAAGTCATCTACCCACGTGGTTAGGTGGGCCATGTCGGCTTCTTGATTAGTAACCGTGGTGTTGGTTTGCTCGAGGTCTGTGCGGAGCACCCTGGTTTCAGCCTCCGCCACATACATCCTTGCCTCCACGTTTGACAGGTCCGCTCTTAATTGGGCCACCTCTTCCCAGACCAGGCGGTCAGAGAAGGCTACGAAGTCTGCCTTGGTTAGCAGATTAGGCAGTATTACCCTCCAATCACCGTCCTGCGGCATCTGGTGTTCCGACATCAGGGAGGGTGACGGCGATAATCTCGTTGGGGTGGAGGGAGAGGAGTCCCTGGTCAGGTTTGCGGCCTCCGTCTCGCGCTGCGGTGTCCTGTCACGGGCCGTGGTGTGCAGGAAGGACCTGGTCGATTGTTCGCCACCCAGTCCTGCCGATCTCTGGGTGCCGGTGGCTTCTGACAATCTCTTGCAACCCATCTGGGTTTTTTTCGGAGTGTGAGGTGAGCGGTTTAGGCGTCGTAATCGCGGGTGCCACGAGGAGCTGAAAGATTAAGGCCATGTTCTCCAGCTGCCGGACACGCCCCTCGTATTATTAAATTTGTTATTTAGTAAATTTGGCTGAAAGACCAATCTTGATCTTTCAGCCTTTTGGTAGATAGCTTCTTAATGTCAAATGGAATTCTGATCCGAACAAAGTCCCGAATTGCGTCCTAAGACGAATGGAGAAACTGTTCTATTCTGTTAGGAGGCAATTCGCTAGTTTTGTCGGCGTTCTGTCTAAATGACAGGAAGCATCGCAAGATCACGGAGGAAAGGTAAGAATTGTGGGAGCATTTCTCTGACCACAGGAAACGGAGCACACTTTGCTCCTCTGCTCGTCATAGATGGTCAGGTGTAGGAAATCTCCATAAGAGAACTAGTCCCTACTTTTGTCTTATGTTTTAAAGAAAACTAGAGTAGACAGGAAGAAATGAAGAACAGATCCTGACAGAGGGAGAGTAAAGGAATCGATTGGGGAAAGGTAAGTTCGGCATGACAGTGGCGTTTTAAAGACTGCCCTGCAGGCTTTGCAATACCCACATTGGCAAAATCCCTCCTCCTGATCTAAAAGGGTTTGTTTAGGGAGACAAAAGGAATTTCTTATAGTGAGAGCACCTATATATATTCTAGGTTTATTTTTGAGAATACCTTGCAGCAGAGGGTCCTCTGCTAGTATAAACCAATATTTATTAATTGCACTTCTTAAAATATGGTTACCTGAAAAGTTAAAGACAAGAGGGACTTATTGATTTTCCTCCCCTATTTTATTCCTACTATTTTTGTATTTAAGCAATTCTAATGTCTGGGGGTTTTTTTTTTTGGTTTTATTTTTTAAACTTGTTAAAATTCCTGTATAAATATTCTTTATGGTATCTTCTGCATTTTAATAAGAACTTGCATTTTATTGTTGCACTTCAAAATTCATGTAAAATGTATTTACTTTTCTACGTTTTCAGCACTAGTTTTGGTTTATGTTTCTTAAAGGGACACTGTAGCGGAGAGGCAGTATAATCCACAATATCTCCGCTGGGTAACAGGAACAACAAAGGATAATCCAGGGGAATCAGTACAGCATGCAATAATCCAGGTAGCGTTGTAGTAATCCTTCCTTCCCAAGAACTAGATGACACATAGGCTGGGAGTCAACTGAGGTCTTTATTCACAGCTCCACAATTTATACAATTCCCCATGCAAGGGGTTTCCCGAGTCCTATTCCAGGGGCATTCCCAGAGTGGACTACATGGGAAACTTAATGTACAGAGCTTTTCTCCCATCAGGCACTGCTGCACGAGAGGGATACTCCCACTGGAATGTACCGTTAAGTGGATTATCCCTCCGTGCAGCAGAACCGAAAATTCACATTAAAATCCATAACTTTTCACATACTTGACAGATTTAAACGAATGGACGTTCTGTAGATAGCTGGGGTCTGAGCACACTGTTCGTGTGAATACCGCTCAGATCCCAGCTAAATCAACCGAACGCCGTACGAAAAACACTTTATTCATAATACAAGTTAAAAATACCGATTGACATAAATGAACAAAACTACCGAATGTCCTGGGACTCCCGAACGCTCTGGAAGCCCAGCGGTGTTCGCGCCGTCGAGTAGCCGTTTTCAGTTCCATGCGCTCGACGACCAAACACCGCTGGGGGAACAAAGGATCCAAGATGGCCGACCGCCGCATGGTCGGTAGTCGAACGGCGGCCACCTAGGTGAGCCTCTAATTACCGATTGCAACATTGTTGCAATCGGTTAACAAGCGCCACACGTCTCTTAGTGTGTGGGCTATTGAACGATAGTTCATTCGGTTCATGAACGGCTCGCAAAAGTGCCGTCCGTGAAACGAAATAGAAAATGACTATCAGCGTTCGGCAGATAGCCAATACAAGTAATACAGCAGGCAGGATACAGCAGATGCCAACAGTTACATACAAAAATATACCGGCAACCCTTAAAGGCATATTGTCCCTGTTTAGTCCAAGTGGCTAGGTTTGCCACAGACACTCCAGGCACCCAGACCACGTCTGCCCCTTGGAGTGGTCTGGGTGCCAACTCCCACTACTCTTAACCCTGCAAGTGTCATTATTGCAGTTTTTTATAAACTGCAATAATTACCTTGCAGGGTTAACTCCACCTCTAGTGGCTGTCTACTAGCACAGGAAACTTGTGCTAGAGTGTCGCTGGACGTCCTCACACAGCGTCACATCCTCATATCCAGCGTCGCTCAATTCCCCATAGGAAAGCATTGAAAAGCATTTTCAATGCTTTCCTATGGAGAGCTCTAATGCGCATGCGCGGCATTGCGCGCATGCGCATTAGGTTTCCTCAGCCGGCGGGTGGGATCAGTCTCGCCCACCGGCTGACGTAATTACTGGGAGGAGCGGCGGCGAGCAGAAACCACCGCCGAGGGACATCGTCGGGGTCTCGGGTAAGTGACCTGAAAGGGTTTTCACCCCTTCAGCTACCGGGGATGGGAGGTGGGAGGGAGAGGGGACCTGCAGTGCCAGGAAAACAGATTGTTTTCCTGACACTGGAGTTTCCCTTTAACTTTTGCACATAGTGCGAAGTGTTAGCACTTTGCGGCACTTAAGTAATATCACAGTTTAACCCCTTAAGGACACAACATGTGTGACATGTCATGATTCCCTTTCATTCCAGGAGTTTGGTCCTTAAAGGAGCACTATAGGCACCCAGACCACTTCAGCTTAATGAAGTGGTCTGGGTGCCAGGTCCATCTAGGATTAACACTTTCTTCAATAAACATAGCAGTTTCACAGTGTGATTTTCACACTGTGATTTTCACAGTGAGAAGACGCCAGCGTCCATAGGAAAGCATTGAGAATGCTTTCCTATGGACTGGCTGAATGCGTGCATGGCTCATGCCGCGCATGCGCATTCAGCCGATGACGAGAAGGAGGAGGAGGAGAGTCCCCCGCCTGGCTCTGGAAAAAGAGGTAAATTTAACCCCTTCCACCACCTAGAGCCTGGCGGGAAGGGGGCCCTGAGGGTGGAGGGGACCTAGAGACCATATGGAGCCAGGAAAACGAGTATGTTTTCCTGGCACTATAGTGGTCCTTTAAGGGGTTAAGCACCTAAACTCAAACACTGGTTCTTATTGAAACTTTTTTTTCACCATGCAGTTCCCCTAGAGACAGAAATGCATATTTCTGGTTTATTAGAGAATAGCATCCACAGTATTTTCTTATTAGTTGAATTGTATTCTTGGATTTGTCTTTCTTCAGGGTACAGGAATTGCAATGATTTCCAACTTTACATAAAGCATAGAAGTCTTCATGTTTTATATTTTTTAATAAATATCGCTAGTTTGTTTTGTTTTTTTGACATTGGAGGTTTAAATAAATAAACAGCATGTCACAAACATATTTACAATTGTGTTAGGTAAAAAAAATGAAAGAAAGAAATCTTATGGAAAAAATGGGATAAACCCTGTCCTGTGGGGCCTTTCCATTTTTAAGGAGGACTAATGTAGGAGACACAATGTTTAATACTTGTCGGTTACTGATGATGTGGTGAGACATATATTTGTATTTTTAGAAAGTCTAAGTCTGGTTCTCACTACTATAGTCTTATCTCAACTTTTTATTCATGTGCCAGTAATATACAGTGATATACATCTTTGTATATATATAAACGTGTGTACTGCAAGTCGAGAATTGTTTACATGTTAGCTTTTCACACGGTAAATGAATACTGCATTGATCTATAGCATGTTTTTTTTCGGAATGATTTTATTTCGTAAAATTAGTGGCCTACAGCCATGACTTGTGTCTACCTACTCTTTCCCTGCAATGAGATTTCTTCAGTCTTACTTTTCATCCAACTTTCTGGCTTATCATTCTGTGCCTTTCATCCTGTCTTTGCGTTGATTGTAATGTAAATCAGCAGCAGGTGGTGCTGTTGAAGTGTTCAAATGGAACATCAGTTGGATTTTAATTGATGTCAGAATTGTCATACTGTCTTAGTAATGACAGTTCCTATGTCACAACTGTAATAAGTAATCTGTTCAGATTTGTTTTACGTTGCATGCATTTAAAAAGGAAGAACTACTGGAGGAAAAGCTACATTATTTGTTGACAAACCTATAGATCACATTGAACAGAGTGCTTTAAAGTAGACCTTTCATCTAGAAAATGTGTGAATGGCAAGTGCAGATTCAGGAAAATAACATTTATATATTGTGCAAAACACAATAGCTAGCAAATGTGTAGGCTGAATGTTTTACTTAACCTGAAGATTACTTCACCCTGGGGTCTGTGCGCACATTAGTAAGCTCCCATAATACTTGACACAGCATTGAATGATTGGCATTGTTGGAGTGCATAGATGCATGCATGTGATATACTTGTTTATACTGCTACGTCAAAACACACATTTATAGTTCTCAAGAGTCATGCCCTGGTAGATTAGGCCACTATTCCCTTTTTTTGTGCTTTATCAGCATAGTGTTTTTCCAAGCTAATTAAAAACGAGTTTGAAATATTTAAATCCATTAAAGGGACCCTATAAGCACCAAAAGAACTTTTGCTTAAAGCAGCACTGTCATGTCGAACTTACATTTCCCCAATCACTTACTCTGCTATCTCTCTCTCTCTCAGGATCTGTTCTTCTTTTCTTCTTATCTGATCTAGTTTTCTTTAAAACATTAGACAAATTAGGGACTACTTTGTCTTATGTATTTTTCCTTGACCAGCTTCCTGAGGTCAAAGAAATATTCCCACAATACTCCTCCGTGATCTCGCGATGCCACCTTTCACTATTCCTGAACGTCTTGTCATTTAGACAGGACGCTCGCGAAACTACAGGATTTCGTCCTAACAGAATGAGCATAGTTTAATTCGTGTTAGGGCGCTATTCTGTACTTTGTGTTTGGATCAGCATTTCATTTGAATGAATGAAATTCCAATCCTGTTCATGCCGTGGCTGCATCTTGCAGCCGTTTAGTAAATGGCTCCCTTATTCCCACAGTATTAGGGCTATCTACCAAAAGGCTGAAAGTCCAATTTTGGTCTTTCAGTCAACTTTACAAATACTAATTTAAGATTACTTCATATTAGTTAATACGCAAATTTTAATTCTCCCTTCTGCCCCAACTCGCTATACTGTGAGAAGAGGCATTTCTACTAAACAGTGAGCAGCCAGTAGCGTTGCAGTTCAAGAAGAGCTTAAATACAGGATCATAACAGGTTCACTGGACCCCAGGGAATGCATCCACTTCAGCTCTAAATTTAAAATCTCACCGTGGCTGGCCTCGCCTCGCCTCCATGTCTGAGATTATCAATCTTAATGATCTCAGCCAAGTCAGTACTTTCCTATAGAAAAAACTCTGTGCTGCGCAATTCAGCATTTTCTCACAGAGGTGAATTAAAGCAATGCGTCTCTATGGGGAACATTCTACACCTCCATGCGGAGACACTGAACATTTAGTGTCCCTTTATGAATTGTATTTTTGTCTTTTAAAATAAAGCTTTGTTAGTTTAAAAAAAAAAAAAAACTGGCTCCTTGTTTCCAAACAAATTTATTAAACAGTAAATTGTAATACATTGAATTTTGAGTGCAAAAACTCAGCTTTTTTGCCATTAAGTTTAAAGTGACCCAGTTATGTAGTTCTTAAGTTTGCCTAACATGTCCCAATTGCACTGAATACATCATATATCACTTGCTGTATTAATTGTAAAGTTTTTAGATATATCACCTTATCTCTACTCTAGTGCCGCCATTTCCTGAGCTTTGTGCTCTTAATTGTTACATTCATCTCTGGTCCGACCTTAGCTGTGGCCCGTCTCCTCATTGTTTTGCCCTATCTGGGGGAGCTTCCTAAAGCAGGGCACATTATACTTACGTGCTGGCTTTGTTGTCCGCATGCTGGCATCTGAACAGCAGGCCCGGACTGGCCATCGGGCACACCGGGCAAATGCCCGGTGGGCCGCGGTGGCCATGGGCCGAGGCCGGCAGGGGAGATCACAGGATCTCCCCTGCCGGTCTATGCAGGGCCGGCGCTATCCGAGCGCCGGCCCCGCTGTCTTCCATGGAGGGCCGGTGGGGAGATCAAAGATCTCCCTCACCGGCCCACATGTACTCAAACGCGGCCGCCGGCGGGGGGAGAGGGAGGGAGACAGCCGACAGGAGAGAGGACCCGGCGGAGCTCTAATTTGCAGCTCCGCCGGGTTTCTCTCGCGAGATCCGGACCGTTGCTATGGCAACCGGCCGGGTCTCGCGAGAGTGAACTCTAGCCCCAAAGGGCTAGAGTTCACTAACCACGAGGACCACCAGGGATGGCTAGCAGCAGCACGACCCCCCCACCCCCCACCTTCCAGACTACAGGTAAGAATAAAGGGGGGTGGGGGGGGGGATATAATGTATTTATTATTTATTAGTATGTATTTTTATTATTTATTATTAGTATTTATTATTATGTATTTTTATTATTTATTATTAGTATTTATTATTAGAATTTATTAGTATGTATTTATTTTTATTATTTATTATTAGTATTTAGTATGTATTTATTTTTATTATTTATTATTAGTATTTATTATTAGTATTTATTAGTATGTATTTTTATTATTTATTATTAGTATTTATTAGTATGTATTTATTTTTATTATTTATTATGTATTTATTTTTATTATTTATTTTTATTATTTATTATTACGTATTTATTTTTATTTTTTAGTAAAACATTAATAGTGCCATTTACCTGCCTCCCCCAATACAAAATCCTGGCAAACACACACATCACCCTCACCCAGCACCCTAACACATACACAGCACCCTAACACCAGCACCCTAACATTGACACAGCAACCTAACACACACACAGCACCCTAACACCAGCACCCTAACATTGACACAGCAACCTAACACACACACAGCACCCTAACATTGACACAGCACCCTAACACACACACAGCACCATAGCACTCACACAGCACCCTAACACCAGCACCCCAACACACACACAGCACCCTAACACCAGCACCCTAACATTGACACAGCACCCCAACACACACACAGCATCCTAACACCAGCACCCTAACATTGACACACATCACCCTAACACACACACACAGCACCCCTAACATTGGACACAGCACCCCTAACACACACACACAGCACCCCAAACACCAGCACCCCTAACACACAGCACCCCAACACACCAGCACCCTAACATTGACACAGAACCCTAACACACACAGCACCCTAACACCAGCACCCCAACACGCACACAGCACCCCAACACCAGCAACTCTAACATTGACACAGCACCCTAACACACACAGCACCCTAACACCAGCACCCTAACATTGACACAGAACCCTAACACACACAGCACCCTAACACCAGCACCCCAACACGCACACAGCACCCTAACACCAGCACCCTAACATTGACACAGAACCCTAACACACACACAGCACCCTAACACCAGCACCCTAACATTGACACAGCACACTAACATACACACAGCACCCTAACACACACAGCACCCTAACACACACACAGCACCCTAACACCAGCACCCTAACATTGACACAGCACCCTAACACACACACAGCACCCTAACACCAGCACCCTAACATTGACACAGCACCCTAACACACACACAGCAACCTAACACACACACAGTACCCTAACACCAGCACCCTAACACACACAGCACCCTAACACCAGCACCCTAACATTGACACAGAACCCTAACACACACACATCACCCTAACACCAGCACCCCAACACACACATAGCACCCTAATACCAGCACCCTAACATTGACACATCACCCTAACACTCACACAGCACCCTAAAACACACACAGCACCCTAACACCAGCACCCTAACATTGACACAGCACCCTAACACACACACACACAGCACCCTAACACCAGCACCCTAACATTGACACAGCATCCTAACATTGACACAGCACCCTAACACATACAGCAACCTAGCACACACACACACACACATCACCCCAACACATACACAGCAACCCAACACACACACAGCAACCCAACACACACACAGCACCCCAACACACACACACACACACATCACCCTCAAATACACATCACCCTCAAATACACATCACCCTCAAATACACAGAACCCTCGCACAGTGCCCTCACACACAGCGCCCTCACACACAGCACCCTCCCACACACATACTGCACCCTCCCACACACACTATACTCCTCACAAATGCACACTACACCCCTCACACACACAGCACCCCCCAAACACACTGCACCAGTCACACACTCACTAGATCTCCTATACGCACTCCTGAGTCCTTCAAACACACACTAGATCCCCTACACACAGATGCTGCACCACTTACACACACACTACATTTCTGACATACACACTCAGGATCCCCTATGAACACACTAGATATCCTTTAAGCAAACACATAGTGTCTCCATAAATGGGATACAGTAAGTATTCCAATTATGGAAACCCCTGAGACAAGTTTCAAGCAAACACAATGCAAGCATGTTATTAAATTTGCTTGCGCTGTGCAGATCAAATACAGGGCCCTTTTCTCATGCCCTGGAAGAGCATTGAACCAACATGCTCACTTTGAGATGGGGCGTGCTTGTCATTGGGGATGACAAAACACACCCTATCTGGCCCCGCCCCCTTTTCAGTGGGCCGCTGTAATTAAAAATGCCCGGGCCGAATTTTTTCCCCAGTCCGGCCCTGCTGAACAGGGTGACATCAGTAACTACATTCCAGTACTCCCTAGCCAGCATTAGCAGCGGTAGCTAGTAAGATGCTATAGCCACCACAGCACATGTAGTTGCTGTGCATGGATGCAGGAGAACTGCATGTGGGAAGGTCTTTTCTGCTCTCACTTGTCAGTAAATTTTTTGCAA
The DNA here is from genome assembly GCA_933207985.1 of Pelobates cultripes. NCBI lineage: Eukaryota > Metazoa > Chordata > Amphibia > Anura > Pelobatidae > Pelobates > Pelobates cultripes. The sequence goes on along the minus strand of OW240912.1, from coordinate 319,416,861 downwards.
TATTCGTTGCTGACAGGTGGGAGAAAAATCTATTTTGAAATAGATTTGACTCCTAATGTATACGTTTGAAAGAGCTTACAAATATTGCTAGCAAACTTGTATAGTTTATTATAGCAATGACCGGTACCCTTTTAATTAGGTGAACCGTTCACAATTCACTGTGTTTGATCTACATGTGGTATGAAGTGTAGTGTGTGTAAATTTGGCTGTACATAGCTGTGTAATTGGATATATGCTGCATAAATATTTCAGTATGTAGAAGTCCATTCACTAATTCTTACACACGGGTCTTTGGTTTCTAGTTACACCCCTGCTTGTGTATGTACTGCACATACCTTCATTGGTCCACATGTCAATGTAATGATATTAACACCATTCTGCTAAGGGCTGGAGAAGCATTATGTATTTTTTTTTGTTCTGAACCTGGAAACATGGATATTAAACTAAGCAAATCGTCTCATTTAAATTAAGTTTTAACATTTGATTCTTGGCTTGAAGCAAGCCTTAAAGTGTTACTCGAACACATTTCATGTGTTTAAATGTATTTTTTTTTTTTTTTTAAATTAAATGTCCTATTGGTCATTATTCACTAGATCCCATCCCCTTTAAAACATGCATAAAAAAGCCATACACTTACCTGTAATACTGATCGACGTTCCCGGTGCTGCTTTCCAGGGCTCCATCCAACATCATCCCTGCCCTCAGGAGGTCCCATCAAATGCTTTTCACAGGATTCGGGGGGGGGAGGGGGGAGGGGAGGGAAAGAGGGACCACGACAAAAGTGAATATTGTTATTTATTTATACATCACCAAGCTCTATTGTATATGGCTCTGGATGTGCAGCATTCAAGCAGATATTCAGCACATACAGACTGCTTCCACCACAATTTCTTCTAAAAGCAGAAGTGTTCATGGAGTAACCCTTTAAGCTTTGCTTTCTTAGCAGATATCCCCTGGTTCACACTTGACCTTGTCTGACCGCTGATAAGGCTGGTTTGATATGTGTTACAATATCTGTCAAAATATTTAGCAGTGCGTAAGAATAACAATACACCATCTTTCTAGTATACTTGTAGATGAATTGCAGTAAAGTTCTATAAATTGTGTGAGCAACTTCCATGTTTCTAAAATGTTTCTTTTTGTTACACACAGTCTGCAAATCTACAAACCTCATCAAAGTACAGGTAAGTTATTATGGGGGAGGAGGGTTGTTTTTTCCTTTTGCTAATTTTAGTGGTGTATGTGTGTGTATATATATTTATTTCTCTGAAAATGCAGTTGTTGCATTAAAAAGCCTGCAGGGAACAGATCAACTTCATTAAGCTGCAGTGGCTCTGGAGAATATAATGTCCCTTTCAGTAGGGTAGAAGTAGACCAGATTAGTTTCATTGTAGGAGTACCTTCGGATCATGGCCACTCACAATGCAATTGTGAAACCTCCTAGTTCATGTGGGTGAGTCAGATCAAGCTAATATTCAAGGTGCCAATGTTGATTTTCCACCTCACGCTAGCCTCTAGCTCTCAAGTAGGCAACTTTTGGCACTCCAGATGTAGTGGGCAAATTTCCCCTTATTCATTGCCAGCATTATGGCTGTAAAATTATCATGTGAGATGTAGTCCACATCTAGAGTACCAAAGGGAGCCTGCCCCTGTTCCATCTAATAGATACCCATTACATTGCCTTTAGCCAAACTTTCCAGCACAATGAGAGGATTTCCTTGAAAAACTACACTTTAACTACTCAATATAATTTATTAGTCAGAGATTTACATTGAATTATAAAGATGGTGATTATACTTTTTATAACAGTTATTGGCTTATAAAATATTCATATTTGCATTTTTTTTTCTTCCTTTGTGTTTCTTATTTTGTTGAATTTTCTCTTTGGTCACCTATAGCCATATACAATAGAGCTTGCTGATGTATAAATACAGAACGAATATATTATAAAATCCCTGTGAAACATTGCCATTCCCAAAGCTCGCTCCTTTTGTGGAGAGAGTACTACGTTCATGCCCTAGTTCTACTTTGTAAGGTAAAATACTTTAATTTATGCAGTCTTCTGCACATTTACCTCTGTTGATTAGAGACTAGCTATCATTTATCTAACCAAATGCACGTTAGCTCATATCCCAGCAGAGATCATATGCACATCGATTTATACAGCATAAAATTGCTGAGTTTAATATATCTATATATAGCTGGTATCATACAATTACATTTGCAAGTCTGTTTTTTCAGAGTAAAGTATTACCAATACCTATGGCTCATTACCATCTCACACCCTTCCCTATAAGTAGCTCTATAATCCATAGTGCCTCACAATACTCCTTCTATGTATTCAAAGCCTTTCCACACCCTCCTCTCTATAAAATCTTTAACATTTTGCATAGTTACCTGCTCTTAACTATGGTACATGCATTAGCTGTCAGCTTCCACCCTTTGCCTGTGTTCACCCATGCTCACAACATTCTTCCATCCTAATTTTTGCCAGTGACATGCCAATCATATGAATCTGCATTTGCAGGTGTTCCAATGCACTCAATACAAGGCCAGTAAAGCAATGCTTTGTAATTTCTTAGATTGAAACCTTGTTTGAGCAGGGCCCTCTTCACCTCTCATATATCTGTTAGAACATTAGAGTTGATAAAAATCTATTTAGATCAGATTTGTATTTTTCTTCCCCAATTTAAAATGGATGTTTTAATTTAAATATGAAAACTCTGTCTAGGAGGAAAACTCTAAAGAAAGTTTTCTATTTAAAATATATTAGTCGAAAGGTTATTCAGCATAATCCAAGTTAATTGAACTTGCACTCCAGAGATAACATGCACTTTTTAACAGTAAACATTTAAAAAAATAAACATACAGAGTTGATAAAAAGTCTTTAAAGTAACACAATATTTTAGGTATACAAAGTTGTATTCCCCACACTGTAATGCCCCTATGTCCCCTCTGCCATGGCACCCCCTCCACTCAGAGGGTTAAATAACTCTTTAAACACTCATCATATTCCAGTCTCCGTCATCGTAAGCGGAGACCTAGTGCACATGTGTGGCGAGCTCTGTGTGCACATAAGGCCTTCCCCATAGGAAAGCAGTGAATCAGCTTTTTCATATGGGGATTTTGAAGATGCAAAGTGACGGCATCCAGCACTCTTTCATGGATTGTCCCTTTAATCCCATTGTAGTTCTGCAAATCTATGTACACATAATCAACACCTTTTAATTTAAGTTGTTCTCCAAATATTAAACTGGAGATAGTTAACCAGATAGTCACCTTGTAAAATGGTACACATGGATGGAGTACTATGACAGCGATTTATTGTCTGTCCTCTTTATGTGGAATTTAATACTGAATTGCTTATCAGTCAGACATTCTCCAAACACCCTTCAGTCATTACTGTCTTGCTTCCTTTCTCTTAGATAGTTGTTGCTACTTCTCACTGATCTCGCTAATCCATCCATGCTTTCTCATCTTCTTCCCTGGATCATTTCCACCCTGGATAGTCCTTACTTTAATACCCCTGTGTTGCTGACGCAAATTCACACCTTTTCCTCTTCTATCTTTTGCATTATGGTGTGCAAGTCGTCATTGGTAAGGCCAGGATTTGGCACTCCAGATGTGTTGGGCTACATCTTCCCTGATGCTTTTCCAGCATTATGGGAGGTGTGAGCCCCGAGATCTGGAGTGCCCAAGCTTGTCTACCACTGAGTTAGGCAATGTTTTTTCTTAGCAAAGGGTCTATAGCTTCATGTCGATAGCTAATATGTTTTGTGCAGGTGGATGACGATGTCAGAAAATGCATGTTTGTGTTGTTGGTAATTGATGCAGCGGCATGGGACAGGGTGATAAGATGTCATTTTAGTGAGAAGCTTGTTTTGTTTATTTACGAACACTTTCCTTTTAAATTATGCACGGTTGTGTGCCTTAGGACTGGAAGTTAGGAAACACATTCCTGTTGTATAGATAATTCAGTGGCCTGTGTCAGGAGTATAATTACATTTTCTGTAATTTCACTTCTGCACATTGTTACTTCTCAAGGCAACGATTTCCCAGGATCAGTCCATACGCAAATTAATATTATGCAGCCTTGTGAGTGGATGAGCTGTTTTAGCTGATTTGTTTGTTAGGTGATACTCCTTCTGTGCCCAGTACATGTGCTGCAGTAATTTCACATCTTTTTATTCAGGGAAGATTTGAACTGTTAGTGTGTGTTTAGGCATCCCATTTCAAAGAAATGATTCTTGCTAAAATCTTCCGTCTTATTATTATGAAGATATATTTTTCTTTTAATAATAAGATATGTGGGAGTAGCTAAATAAAACAACTTATGATCTTGTTCCATGGCTGGCCTCTAGTCCGCAGTGTTGCTCTATTGTATGTTATTGCTCTATGTTATTATGATAAAATGCATTTTATGATAAAAGCCTAGAATATTTCAAAACTTGTGTTGCTAAGATTTCTAGGGGTTTGTGATGAAAGTAAAATAAAAAACTGTGGAAGCCTTTAAAAACCTTTTATAATGTGTCTTTCAATTCATTTTGCATATAAAATGCCTTGGATTTTCACAAAATATAGAAATAATAAGCTCTTTGTGAATCACAATCAGATACATTTTTGCTTTGTGTTAAAATACCAACCTGTAAAGGAGACAATTAATTCTAAAAATCATCTGCTGCTAATTTGTTTGCTCTGTGTGTACCTTTGAAATAAATCCTTGGTACGAATAGGTTATGTTTGTAAGAGCAAACATTCTTCTCTTGAGTTTCTGCCTAAAAAAAAAATGTTCTTAATCTACTTCCCGGGAATTATTTTACGCATGATCTCCTGCAGTGCTCAGGATCATATGCGACCAAGTCCTTGAATGAAACTAAATTCTTTGCATTGTTTTGTTTTGTACATGATTCAAAAAAGACTTTTAAGATATTTAATTAAGATTAATTTATGAGGAAGGGAAGTCAATTCCAGGATACCGCATTGATGACATTCTCTATTAGTTGTGGTTTTGGCAATATTTCTTTCTATGTTAATAGTTTCATTACATATCTTGGTTTATATGGTCAGCCACAATGTATTCTTGCAATGTTAGATTATATGTGGCTGGTGTATAACCGTTCATGACAGTAATTTCAAAACATGAAGCTAGAATCAAAGGTGATTTTGCTTAAATATTGGTATTTCAGTATTTCCTTAAAATCTGTTCTGTTGACCTTTCTGTTGATACTGAGACATAAGGTAGGATTTTGCAAAGATGCAGCAACCCATAACTAGTCGCTTAAATATATCCAAGAGCAAATGCACTATCTAAAAATTAGAAATAGTCTGTTCAAAAACTAGATTAATCACCCAAAAATACAAACTGGAAACAGATCCTCCTTCAGGATACAGCATCTGCAATGTGCTGCTCCCGATGAGAAAATTGCAGGTATATAAGCCTATTAATGAGCAATGCACCCATACTTGGAAATTGGCTGAATAACACCGCAAGACCACCTGTCGCTTATTTCTATTTATTTATTTTTGAAGGTATGACTGGTATCAAACAGAATCTCATGTCATCATTAATTTAATGATCAAGAATGTACCGAAGAGTGATGTTCATGTGCAGTTTTCCGAGCGAGAGGTAAGACAGATGCACCATCTAAATTAATCATTATATATGGATGCAATGTCAGAGCACTAGGTGTATATTCTTCTACACTAAGGTATAATTATATGCTGTGCACCTTACAAATGTGTGTATCATGCCTTGACTTTCAGAAGATGTTTGTGTATATGATGTGTATATGATGTATCACTCAAAGCTCAAAAATTAAAGTCCTGCACTAATAGCCAGGCCCAAATGTTATTCACCACTGCAAGCCTGGGGGTCCTTGGCACACTCACCGGGGTTGAACTTCTACTTGCTGCTGTCCTTGTTGGTTCTTTCTTGGGTAACCAATTTCTGAGGAGAAAATAAACAATTACATTCAATTGACAAATTTGTCTCGTAAAAATATAAGTATGAAGATGTAAGTAATGGTTTTATACATTTGCATGTGGCACATGCGGAAAATCTAGGTCCAACATAAAAATTAAAACAAGTTTTCATACATAACTGGTAGAGAGGCATTGAAACACTGTTTTTATATCTTGCCATGTAACTATAGAACAGGCTCCTGAACATGCCTGTATTATTAACACTTGTATAACTTTTTTCGCAAATGTTATAGGGAATTTTGTTTGCATTGAGATTTTTCCTGGTTTTGAAATCATTCTTTATGGACACGTTTTTCATTAAAGTCTAATGCCGCTTCCTCATGAAAACTGTATTGCTTGAGAGCAGTTTTAGCTATGTTGTTTAATGAAATAGGGATCCTTAACAAATCTATATATGTAGCCATTCTGTAATGTTATGTGATACTAAGAAATGGTTTATTCAGGAAACAAGAAAGGATAAATATAGCTAATGTGACATGGGGGGAGGATTGATTCCAAGAAAAACAGCAAAAGGCATAAAATTATGTTCACCAATTCAAACATTTTCATCCCCCTGGCCATGTTTACATTTGAGTAGATTTTAATGATAGAATTCCTTTAATATTGTAAAATTCTGCATCCCATTCATTAGTCTGTGCAGTGGAGTAATACACACGAGCTGAACCAATTCTTTCTCTGGCCCTTATCTTTTAATAGAGGTGCAGCTACACCACCACCATATATTATGCTGACAGCTATGTGACATATGACTTAACATTGATATAATGGTAATAAGTGACAATGCAGAAAGAAATGTTGCAGCAAAACAAAATTGAGACGATAAAATCCAGAACGACGTGCCAAAATCTTACTGTGCCCTTATTAATAGTGGTTTATGATAAAGGATTTTCCACAAATTCCAGTATTTAAATAAAAAGCATAAACCTTGCATTGTATGTTAACATAAGGCAATAAACATAGTTTGCTGTCCAGAAAGACAGTAACCGTTTGTGCACCCTGGACAGTACTGCAGTTGGAACCTTGATTCTTGTTATTTTTTGAGCATATATTGGTTATTTCTGAGCACGCGCAGGACACTTAGAAAATTGTGCTTGTAGCAGGCCAATTGACATGAGTCCTGGGGGTGATGAGTAGGAATTAACATGCCTACCAATTTATTCCTGAGTGTATATCCCTTGCATGCTTCTAGAAATGTGTAGATCACTTGACATCGAGTTAGATTACTGTGATGTTTATATGGTCAATTAGTTCTGTATTGTGCATCGGTGGGAGTGATGAATAGGACTAGAATTTGCTAAGGCACACGTAAACATTGTTTATTACCACCCTACTATTCTATTGCTATATTTTGTGCATAACTATATAAACTAGCCCATGAGCTGAGTCCATGGCATGTAGAAATATAACTCTGAAGAAAAGTGTGTGTATGGTTTCCTTTTGATGTAGTTTTTCTTCCAGTATATTGGGAATATGATTGGAATATTGTTTGGAAGCAAATCCGATCCTTAGAATTGTTTTGGAAATTAAAATAAAAAAATAATAAAAATAAAAAACGTATTCTAATAGCTGCAGTTTAAAATTAGTTCAAAGACAGAGTTAGTAGTGATCAAAAGAAAAATGGAGGATGATTACAGCAAATGACAGATCACGCACAATAAAGGCAGTGTTCAGAAGTGAAGCCTGTGTACATTAGTTCTATTTCAAGAATATTCTATTATCCGGAAACTGGGCTAGTTTGAAATCAAGCAGGTTTATTAGTGTTTTGGGGAGAAATTTACAACATAGGAACATTGTTATGCAAACTGCTCGCTTGTAGAAAAATTAGTTGGACAATGTGCATTCCACACTGTTTGCAAAATTAGAAAAAAAGGGAATGCCACCCCCTTACCCCCTACTCATGAACATGGTGGTCCTGTCTAATCAGGCAAAAATGTATCACTTCAAGTCTTCAAGAACCAAAGCAAAATTACTATAGATTGTCGTAATAACGAAATATTATGTTAAATACAGACTACGGATAACATACCTCCGAATATTTGAAATATTCAAAGAGGGATACTTTACATTGTGGGGGCGGTGGGGTTGTTCTTGGAAATTTTAGGTGCTTTACTACAGGGCTTGACAAGTTTGCTTTGAATCTAGGAGCCAGTTAAAAAGTTAGGAGCTGGTGGAGGAGCTAAGCAAGACAGATGCACATTACATGGACTCCGTACTTCACCGCGATAATAATAGCGATCAAGACACCACAGTGACCCGAAAACGGAGACACAGCCATCCACACTCACAATGGGCCGCAAGAGTAAGAAACAATAGCCCGACAAGCCCGGGATGGATATGAATATCTGGGATCTACTGAGACAAGCACATGGTGCGAGTGGACCCAAGATGGCCGCCGACTAAGACGACTTCTCAGACTCCTCGGAAGAACTGATGCTGGGCAGAGGGACAACTATCACACCACCTCCACATCACACCCATAAAGCCCCACAGAGTGCTGACTCCCAGCCTGTGACCACGGCCACCCTGAAGGAACGGCTTGCCATCCTTCAGAAAACCATTCAAGCCGATGTGGCCTCCCCACACTCTGACCTCTCGGGTTTTATGGGCGCATATAGACCGTGGAAATTACATCCACACAGCAGTCTAAACAGCTTGCCTCTCTAGAAGAGGAAGTGCGATACCTTAAAAAGCAACATCTTACCTTCGAGCAGCGGTTCGCCCTACTTGAAGACGCACGGCGCCGCAACAATATCAAGGTTCGAGGAGTACCCGATGAATTACCCACGGCAGAACTCCCACACATGACACAGAGACTGATTCATAGCCGATTTTAGAGTGGCCTTTATTGTGTATTGTGGTCAGCCTAAGGCACACCTTTGCAATAATCATGCTGTCTTATCAGCATCTTGATATGCCACACCTGTGAGGTGGATGGATTATCTTGGCAAAGGAGAAGTGCTCACTAACGCAGATTTACATAGATTTGTGAACAATATTTGAGAGAAATAGGCCTTTGTGAATGTCTTAGATCTTTGAGTTCAGCTCATGAAAAATGGGGGCAAAAACAAAAGTGTTGCGTATATAATTAAGTTAAGTGTGTGTGTGTGTATGTATAAATGTATATGTGTGTATATGTGTATATATATATATATATATATATATATATATATATATATACACACGCGCACACACACCTGGGGCTGAAGTTGTGGGAGGGGCTTGGTTTCCCTTCTTAAGGAGCACCAGCCCCCTCCTCACTTCAGTCTTAGGTCTGGCGATTTGCATACCGTCACTTCCAGTCCGTGCAAATCACCATTTATTAACATGCAGCTCGTGCAATGCTTACCTGGTCCCTGCAGTCCCTGGTCTTCCGTCTCGCGTTCTCCAGACTTCTCAATCCTGACAGGAAAACCATATCGCTGCGGTGGCTTCAAGAGGCTTTGTCCCGTAAAACTGTAAATCAGGCCGCCCGTCGCACCTTGGTCGCGGGCGCTTACGTCATTCTGGGTCGGCTCTGACTCTCATGCAGGGATCCCTGTCCATTTTCTGTTTGCGGCCGTAGGAACGCTTAGGTTGACGTGGTTGATTCTCAGCTATTTCCAGCTAGTCTAACTCATTAGGCTTAGCAGGCTTTTCGGGAGCATGCGCACAAACAATGTACCATATAGTTTTAATAATCTTAATTCGTATGGTTTCATGGTTAGGGAGCATTACGGTTATATATGAAACTTAGCCGCTGCTTGGCCGTTCGTATAGTTTTAACCGAATGCCCTATGTTTACATAGACTTTCGAAGACTTATGAGAATGTGGGTTTTCTATGTGTTACATGGCGGCCTCCGGTGGTCATTTTTGTTATTACAAGTAGTTATTTAGATGCTGTCTACTAATTGAGTTGTTTCGGTACATTAGCCGTATTACTTATTAGGTATGTCGCTTATTAGTTAATCTTGCATTAACGTTTTTAGACTCCGTTAATTCAGTGATTACCAGGTACCAGGTCCGTGTATTATGTAATTGGTGCTAATTTCAAACATGGTGTATTATCATTATGTTCATAAGTTTGATTATAGATATCTTATGTTTCAGCTCTCAGCAGCATTCAACAATTGAGCTTCAGCTCTCCTACCATTCGCATTTCACTGTGTATATAGGTTAGTGATTACGGTTATTCTGGCCACTTCTGGTCTCATAGGGCCTGGTCCTTATGTGTAATGTTTCTACATTACTAGGTACTAGGCCATCCTAGCCGCATTCAGAGTCTTTTAGTACCGGTCCACTTTCTTCAAGTAGCATACCGGTAGGTATCTTTTTAGTACTCCATTGGGGCTCTTAGAATAGGTGCATACTGGCTTATAAGGATAGGAACCCTCTATGGGTGATATTTCCAGGCCTTCTATGCTTTAGCTCAGTGGTCCCGCGAGGGCATCACCCATCCTTAACTCGGAGGTACGGTCGCGCATCGGGCCAACTCATAGTCGCCTCGCTTGGTTGCATAGAGGGCCTCACTTGTCACTTCCATTCTGTATTATGCTTTTACAAGTCACCAAGAGGCCATCTTGCCACAATGTCTGTGGCCACGTATCCTACTCAAGCCAACTCATAGATAGTGCCTCTCAAGCCGCTTGGCAATTAAAAGGGCTTCACCTGTCATGTGAATAAATAATATTTTCGCCACTTGACATTATCTAGCCAGCCAGTATAAAGAGAAGGCCCCATATAACCTTCCATTCTCATTTGTAGCATGTCACAGCTACCTGAAGGTGGGGAGGAACTATCCATTCCCAGTACACCAACCAGATCTGTAACTCTATCTCGGGGTGGCGACACCGCAAGTGCTTCATCCCTCATATCCTGGGCCATTCCAAGGATCACGGCTGAATTGCGCAGGAGAAACATCCCCTACCCGGCTACAGCCAGGAAAGCCAAATTAATACCCAGACCTATAACACTGGGGCGGGAGGAGGGTCTAGTAGCGACCAGGCTTCTGATCTTCAAGCTGTGTTGTCCTCGGTTCTATCCTCCTTAGGTCGTATCAATGATAAACTGGATTGGATGGACTCAGGAAATCAGTTGAATTCCCCATCGGTACTGGTTAATCCTGATTCTGCTATTCTCCCCAGCTCCCAATCTGGTAATACCCCAATTGGTTCAAAAAACCCTCACATTATTAACCCTGATCAAATTGTCCATACCTGAATTTTTTCTGGCTTTTGGGATCTATAGGGATGTGGTGTGTGTAGTTTATCCCGACAGGAGGGAAGAATTTGATCTTTACCTCCACAAGCTGGTGGACTTAGGGCACAAATACAGTGGCACGTCTTTTTACGACTACCACCGTTCTTTCGCCGCAAAGGCGTCTGCCGCACATCTCCCAGTTCAACTACCAAGATGACTGGAGTATGCTGGATACAGAACTCTTTTTTGTAGACATTTTGCGGGCCTGAAGACACCAGCTTGTGCTGTCTGTTCATCTACCTCCCACACAGCAAATAAATTATTGATCTCGATTTCAGGAGTTCCCGGTGGCACTACCAACAGCAGCCCTGATACCTACCCCAGCACCACGGTGGCAGGACATGGTTGTGGACTAGATGGTCCAGTTACTCACAGGCGTCACCTCTCACAACTAGGTCTTTCTGATAACACAAGGAAATCGTATGATAGGGCATTTCATATTTTCAATAGATTTTTGCTTGAATTCCACATTGACAAATTCTCCATGGAAACTTTGATTGCTTTCTTTTCCTTTTGCCACCTTCACCTAAAGCTACCCTTCAACACTATTAAATTATATCTTACCGGTATTCAACACCACATCCTCACCACATGGCCTAATTAACAACGCTTCCTTTCATCTTACCAGGTTAGAGCCATATTAAAAGGTATCAAGGACTCCACACCTACACCCACACCTTCTAGACTACCCATCCATGATCACCTGTTCCAGTCACTTTCGGACCTCCTAGATGCCTCACCCTTTGAAACACAGACAAATTACGTCATAAAAACTGCCATCTATTTAGGATTCTATGGGTTTCTGCGGCCTAGAGAATTCACCACCTCGAACACTAGCTCCCCAAACTTCATCACAAGAGCACATCTAATAAAATCACACGACCACTACCTACTGTCACAATCACTTATTAACCCACAAGCAATAAATGGTGCCTCGTGGAAGTTTTTGATCATTACCTTTCCTCCATTCAAAGAGCACCGAATCAGCCTCTTCTAGCTTTACCCGTTAATAAACTCACTACTATTAGGCTTATGCTTATTGGTACGATTAGGCTTTAATCCGGCCAAATACTCGGGTCATTCATTCCGTATAGGAGCCGCTACCACGGCATCCAAGAGCAATATTCTAGCACACATTATCAAAACAGTATTCCAACATGATAATGACCCCAAACACACCACCTAGACGACCACTGCCTTTCCAAAGAAGCTGAAGGTATAGGTGATGGACTGACCTAGCATGTCTCCAGACCTAAACCCTATTGAGCATCTGTGGGGCATCCTCAAACAGATGGTGGTGGAGCGCAAGGTCTCTAACATCCATCAGGTCTGTGATGATGTCATGGAGGAGTGGAAGAGGACTCCAATGGCAAATTGTGAAGCTCTGGTGTACTCCATGCCCATGAAGGTTAAGGCACGTATTGGCCACACAAAATATTGACACTTTGGGCCCAATTTGGGCATTTCCACTTAGGGGTGTACTCACTTTTGTTGCCAACGGTTTAGACATTAATGACTGTGTGTTGTTATTTTTGATGGGACAGCAAATTTACACTGTTATACAGGCTGTACACTTACTACTTTACATTGTAGCTGAGTGTCATTTCTTCAGTGTTGTCACATGAACAGATATAAAAAATTAACAACAAAAATGTGAGGGGTGTACTCACTTTTGTAAGATACTGTGTGCGTGTGTGTGTATAATGACCGCACTCCAAGAACTTGGTACAAAAAGATAAAATATAACTTTTAACTGATATTATAAATAACAAATCGACATTTCAGCTAACCTAAGGAGCTTTCATCAGGATGGCAAAAATGGTACTAAAAATATATTTTTTATAAACACAACTCTTTAAAGACCAAGGCCTTTTTTTGGCAGTTTTGCCATCTCTCCATTCATTCTACAACAATGCCACTCTTTATAATAGTTATATATGTTATATCTGCTTTTGATACCCTATATCAGAGGTAGGCAACCTATGGCACTTGAGGTGCCTTTGCATGGCACTCAAGGCTGGTAGAGCCAAACTGGTTTTAGACCTCAGAAATCCCAGTGTGGCTTCAGATATCTGCTAGCATAAAAAGGTGGTGAGCGACAATCCTCAATTTATGCATTACTGCACTTAGAGAAAATAATCTCAGAACTTACACCGAGAACTTGTGAACAGGCAATCCGCACTAGAGTAGAGCAGCGCAAAGCAGCTATTGCAACTCCTGCCCTCTAACTGTACCTGGCCTGCCCGGTTCCCACTGGACCCCAAGAAAACCACACTTCTAGACATATGCAGAGTTGAAGATTCAGCCTTTACTTTATACGAAAATATAAACACAACACTACTGACAATCCACATACACAACCCCACAAACAGTCCCTCACATGCATACACCAAACACACTATGTGACATATCCACACACACCCCTACACAATTCCACAAAAAGCCACCATACACAGCCCACATTCACAGGTATAATATACTATACTACACACTACTCATGGATATATACAATATAACAGCCCACATATGTAACATTGCAAAGTAACTACAGCACTCATAAATAACAAGCAGAATATTTAAACACACACCTCAATTTAAAAAAAAGTATATAGGATCGGCACACCATAGGACTTCAAGATCTTATTTTGGCACAGCACTACTAAATGGTTGCCTACCCCTGCCCTATATGCATCACAACATAATATTAAATACAAATAAATTAGAAATCCTTTTTTTTTTTTTTTAAATATCTACCCATGTGCAACTAAAGAAAAGTAACGTACCAATTAGTTCTTATTGTTAAAATGCTCAATATGTCTAGGATTTAAATTCATTTTTAGAGGTTATAAAACATATATTGCATAGTGACTTATGGTTTTAAAGCCATAATGTTGCAAAATTTGGCATGCTGAGATTATAACATTTTTAGCAATGTGTATATATTTATTTTTAAAATTATAGTGTTATTGAATAGATTACTGGCACCCCTCAACCCCATTTTCTGATTTTTATTTAATTTTTAAAAAATTCATTCAAACTCCTCTTTATTCCAACACTTAGTCAGCCTCCATAGGGCAGCCTCTCTATCTCTGTGAGGATATCAGTAATTTTGTCTCCTGTCCAATCCAGTGCTTCTCATAGAGAAGACAGCAGACAGCACAAGCACCGTCATTGCCAAACCACCAATCAAGTACTTCTTAGAGAGAGCATAGAGTCTAGCCCATCTCTATGAGAATCATTAAGAGCGTTCAGTGCCTGCAATATTGACACAGAGCAGTCCTTTAATTTTTGAAGCTCTTTTGTGAGGAAAAGCCCTAGTGGCTGTCTGTTACCACATTAAGAGGAAGTGATTTGGGTGCCTGAAGTTTCCCTGTTAAAGGATTAGAAAATGCCATCAATATGTTCACAAATTAATAACAAAGAGGATAAATATATCAATTAAATGATGTGAGGGATAAAACAATACAAAATTGGATCTTCAGAATACTAGATATGACCCATGGTTGCAGAATAATGAAAATTGTTTCATACTTGCCTTCATTTTCTTTTCATGATCATTATACATGACAGCTATGCTGGACACCAAACTCTGCATTAACCCTTACTTTACCCTAACACTAACCCTACAGCTAACCCCAAACCTACCTCTTCTCCTTCGCTAACTCTAACCCTACCTCTATGGAAACCCTCTGCTAACATCAGTACTGATGTGAGCACATAGGTTTCCTAGTTAAAACAGTAGAGTGGTATGTTGCTCCCATCTACTGGCTCTTACAGGAATATTTACATGATATATGTTTTCCCAGCCAATTTGACTGTGATTGGTGCTGGGCAGCTGGCAAAGCCTATCACTGTTCACAATTGGCTTGTGGACATGCAAGAAGACCCTGTTCAGACTCTCAATGGATTTAAATGGTTATATGCAGCACTGACTTTCTGCACCACCTACAGCTTATCAGTCAGTGGGACCACCAAAAATATGCCCCAGCTGACAGAGGGGAACCCTAGGTATGTATTGATACATGGCACTCCCTGGTGTTATCAGAGATTTAAATTTGCTCACACCAAAACGTTAGGTCGTGTAAATGCACCCTAATAGCATTAACGTCTAGTATAGTTGGAACCCAATGATAGTGAAAGTGTTAAAACAAGTAAAAAAATAGTAAGAGCAGAAATATGGTTCTTTTGAAAGTTATGTGCTTGGTTGTCAAGATATCCTGAGATGACAGCATTTATTGTAATGCAATAATCAATTGACAACGTTTAAACTGAATCTCATATATTCTTAAGTAAAATGCAGTAACATGGGAATACAGCATTAAGGTTTTATAGATTAGTTTCCTCCATTGTATTTTAGCCATTGTTTTCCTGTAAATTTAATGAACACTTGTGAGCAACCAATGCATTTGATGAATGGTTTAAAAAATATTTTATTCCTAAATACAAAGGGCTGTATGAATCATTTTTAAAGCATATTTTAAAGTTTTGGTGTTTAATTTAAATATGAATCTCCCAATCATAATGAAATATAAAAAATCAAAGTGCTCTGTGCTTAAAGGCACTAATGTAGTCAAGTGCAAATGTATAATAGCAGCCACATTAATGAAATGCTCTCAACATTTACACAGTTATATTTATTTATTAGGTATAATATATATATATAAAAATACAAACAATACGATAAAAAGTAAGAGGTCCACTGTCACCTTAGTACGCACAAGCGCATGTGATTTGAACCTTTCTTAAGAGGCTCTTTCCCATGTGAGTGTACCCATTGTGATTCTATACCACCAATTGTATTTTAACTACATTGCACTATATATGTTTTATAATTTTTCCAGCTCTGTATTGCTGTTTCAACCGTTAGGGGTACGTGTTTACTTTTATTAGCGCTTCACAATTGCAACTATTGGTGAAATACTTTTTATCGCATCGTTTGTATTTTTATATGTAATGGAATATTACATTGCTTTCTAAAATGCCGTTTGTACATGGTACATGGGACTACATGCCTAATTTCCAAGCACAGAGAGCAAGTTCTTTGAGTTCATTGCTTTATAGGGGATGCATTTGCATTTTTCATGAAAACCTGGATTTTTATTGAGAGCATCCATTTCCCCAAACATCAGTGATTGTATGCATTGAGCTCCTGTAGGGCAGTTTGTTCTTGCTTCTTTTTTTTTTTATTTTTTTTTTTGCAATAATGAATTCCTCTTTATGAAGATTCCTAGTGGTGTAGGGCAGACAGGTCAGTTCCGGTTTCTATTTTATATGAATTCACACTCTGCATAGTATGGCTACCCAAGATCCCCCACCACTGAACTACACGAACTACAAATAACCATAATTCTGGGAATTATGGGTGTTCAATAAACTCTAGGAAGTACTGATTTGGCAATCCAGATGTAGTGATTTAGTTAAACAAATTAAAGCTCCCTTTAATTTCTTTTCTCTCTAAACATGGTGGCTGTTTCTGTAATATATCATGTGCTTATTTGTTAACATGTAAAATAAGAATTTCACAGTATTCTTTAGTGGGCTGTTTTTTCTTCTTCCAGATATTAGTTACCACTGTGCATTCATTGGTTCATATTCAGCTCTGCACCTGCCTTTCATCTAAAATACATTTAAAAAGTACCAGCTCATAGCCCCTGTCGGAAAATGCACCTGTGCTTATTATTCAGATGCTTATTTTTCTCACCCTGCCTGCAAAATAGAAAAAAACGCATTCTTTTATGTGAAGTCTGAATTAAAGGCCTGTTTTGAGAAGACAAATTATTATGGCCTTCTCTTTCAGTAACCCATTCAGTGCTGGGCTGGTGTGCAGCGATCCTTGCACTGTAAGGTATAAATCTGATAATGCAAACATGTTCTCTTAACACCTAATTTTTCTAAAGAATTATTGCATTTTATGCATTATTACTTTTTGTTGTTAACAGTGAGGGTGTCTGCAATGTTGAAACATTTTGTTCCTTTTCCAACAGTTAAATGTACACATAACCCTAGCTTCTGAAGAAAATTACAGCTTAAACCTGTTTCTTCTGCATGCTATTGTACCAGAACAGAGTACATTCAAAGTCCTTTCAACAAAGGTGAGTCCATTAAATAATGTTGTGCCCCTTCATTCACATTTGCCATTGCATGATGCTTTAGTCACATGTTGGTAGCTTAAGCCCTTGAAGACTAATGTGTACCATGGCAGTCTTTGTATATCACTAGTTCTGAGAGTTTGAAACACACACTTTTTTTTGTCAAAGCAAAACAACATAATGAAGTGTCAAAATGTTTAAAATGTCACTGTTCACTGTGTATATTTTCATGTAAATGCTTTGTGATTGTATCATTCGGCCAATGAATGCTTTGATATTAATCATCAAATAACTGTAATAATCAATTCACTTTAATCTGTAATTGATCTTTTAAATTACATGTGAGTGTATATTTTAAATGTATGTTTGGTTAAAATGTTTAGCATATTGTAAGCAAATGTTATGGTGAATATATAGGAATTGGAAGTGTTCATTTCTGTTTAGCAAACTCATAGGACAAGCAGCTTTGTACATTGCAAGGACATCATGTATGTAGTATCTTCTATGCACATGACAATCTTTGCTCCTCCCTCTTTTAAGAAGACACTACCCCCTACATCCTTCTATTCTAAGAAGACCCCACCTAGTAATGCGCCCTAGATAAGTTTTAGAGCAGCATGCTCTCACCATGTTGTTTGTACGAGCTCTCCATGCTATTTGATAATAGTTGTCAATATTTGGTAATTAATGATACTCCCCCTAGACTCCCTTTTATTGCATGTTATTATAAAACCTTTATTCTACTTAATAAAGATCGGACATTTTCTATATCTGACTCTATTGTATGTTTTGCATGAAGTGTCCCCAAGTACTTGAGGCATGGCATGGTCTGAATAGAACTATACTTTAAAGTCCATGACAGTCTGGTGAGCACCTAGGAGCGTGTTCCAACGGGACATTTTGTAAATATTTTTCATTTGAAAGCTGCAGGGATGAATGCTATTCATCACCACCATTTTAGCTGCTGTACATTATTGCTGTCCTGGAAGAAGTTTATTTGAACAAGGTACATTCTGATCTGAGAACATTTATCTTATTATGTGTACATTTAAGTATTAGTCCTAGTGACATTTGGGACCCAAGTTTGTGCGATTTTACAAATGGATTTTAAGCACGCTATATACTACCATTCAAATCTGCAATGGTTATGCTCTTCTGTGATTGAGAAATTATTTAACTAGCAGGTCGGGGCAGGGGCATTGAAGTGGTAACCATGTGTGAACCAAGAGGTAGCTACTATATTTTTGTCATAAATAGAGGATAATATGTTGCTTTCTATTATTGCTTGAGAATGTGTTAAATCCAATGGACACTTTATAAAGCAGTTTGCATTGGACATCAAAAGTTAAACAGACACTATAGCAAGTGGTGTATTTTAAATTTGTGCTGCCCTAGGCATGATGAAACTTGTGCACCCCCCCAATCTAAATTTGCTCCACCCCTTCCTGTCAAGGCCGCACCTCTTCCCGTTTAAGACCAACACACAGTTTGACTGACAGACACCCATTGACACACTCAGTCACTGACACACACTCTCAGATAAACATACAGTGACATACACTCACTGACAAATTCACTGACAGACCACACATTCACTCACTAATAGACGCACACTGACAGACACAAGCACTCATTCAAAGATACACACTCACGGACCTACACTGACAGTCACACACACATTCACTAACAGACACACACTACTTTACTAACAGACACACACTTACAGACATGCACTGACAGACACATACACTCACTAACAGATGCACACATTCACTCACAGACACCCTGATACTGACACACTCACACATTGTCTAATACAAATTATATGTAATTTAATTATAATCCACCCAGCCTCCCTACCTTTAGGAGAGCTGAAGTGGATTCTTCCCTGCGGTCCAGTAGGGCCGGCTGCTGGTGGCTGGGCTGACTCCTGCTGCTGGGCGGGCAGGCGGTCAGTCAGCCAGTCAGCCAGTCAGCCAATGTGCCGCCCTTGCTGCCAGCACTGTTAGCAGCTTGAACGCCTCTGAGGGGCCCTGAGGTGGCCAGTCAGCCTACTCTTGGGAATCACTTTGTTTATGCAGCCACAGGCACACCTCCCTGCATGCGACTTACACAGTCTCCCTAAACACTTCCTGTAAAGGGTCATCTAATGTTTAATTTAGAATTTATCTCCTGCTTTAATAGCTTACTATGCCCTGCAAGAGCCTTCTGTACGTAATTAATGTTCAATTCACAGTGCAGGAGATAAAAAACTTTTAAAGTAAGTTACATCTGATTTAAAAATGAAACCATTTTGTTTTCATACAGACAGTATCAGTCACAGCCAGGGAAGGTGTGGCTAGGGCAGCATAAACAGAAACCAAAGTGATTTAACTTCTAAATGGCAGAGAATTGAGCAGTAAGTCTTCAGAGGCATAATCTATACACAAAACCAGCTTCATTAAAGGAACACTGTAGGCACTGTAACAACTTAATCTCAATAATGGGTTTAAGCGGGTGCCAATCTAAATATGGAGGACTTTACAGCAGTGAGCTGATCTCTGATTCAGCTCACTGCTCATGAAGGCGCAAATGGAGCGCATGCGCAATAGTGTTCGCATTTTTTCATAGGGAATCATTTAATATAGTGATTCGCTATGAGTGTAATTTGATTGGCGCATAGCGGCAAATGCCACGTATGGTCCGCAATGCTTCTCTTTGAGAAGCTTGTGATTGGACCCGAACGATAAGTAACTGATGGCGCGAAAAGGGTGCGGGGTGTAATGCCCCAAGGTCAACTAAACAACTGTAAGAAAACAAGGTAAATACTTATTTTAAATGTAAATATTACTAATAATTTATTACTTTATTATAATTAATAATTGGAATGGTGTTTGATATACAGTATATTAATATATATGAAATACATCTGAAATACAATAAACTGGAAGATAGTACAGTGTTCTTTTAAGATAAAGTTGTTTTGGTGACTATAGTGTCCCTTTAAGAATTCTGCTTTAATTGTAAAAAATCAGAATGCAATCGTTACAAAAGGGATCAACATACTTACAACAATTTCATGTTACCTTACTGGAATACGCAATTCCTATCACCCAGGACTTGGGCAGGTTGTTAATTTTTCCTTTTAGCCCTGCTTCGGGCTAGCAGCAGAGTGACTTGTCGGGTACTCAGTCCATGACCTAGGACCCGACATCGGGAGAGGGCCCAGCGGCTTGCCCGGTGTGCCGCCGGGTGTGAGGCCAGTCTGAAGTCCGCCGGGTGTGAGACTGTGCTGTATCTTATGATCTCTTGTCAATCAGAGTGTTGCCGTGGGTTACCATTCACACCCGGCAAAGCTGCAGACTTAAGAGAGAGCCCACTGGACCACCAGGAAGCCAGGACACGACCACCAGAAAAAAAAGGTATTTCTAACACCCTCACTCTGGTGACATACTCTGCCATCTGTCACCCCCTCACTCTGCCACCAGTCACTCTGCCATCTGTCACCCCCTCCTTCCCTCACTCTACCACCTGTCACCCGCTCCTTCCCTCACTCTACCACCTGTCAACCCCTCCTTTCCATGTTCTGCTACCTGTCACCCCTCCCTCCCACGCTCTGCTACCTGTCACCCACTCCGTCCCACGCTCTGCTACCTGTCATCCACTCCCTCCCACGCTCTGCTACCTGTCACCCACTCCCTCCCACGCTCTGCTACCTGTCACCCACTCCCTCCCACGCTCTGCTACCTGTCACCCACTCCCTCCCACGCTCTGCTACCTGTCACCCACTCCCTCCAATGTTTTGCCACTTCTTATCCCCCGCTCTGCCACCTGTCACTGCCTCACTCTCCCATCTCTATCCCACCCCACACTACAAACTACCCATACTACATCTCTATCACCCCACACTATGTTCCCTACACCCCTATCCCACCCCACACTAGGTGCCCTGCACACACTACATCGCTATCTCGCCCCACACTGTGTCTTACCCATACTACATCCCTATCACCCCACACTATGTGCCTTACACCAGGTCTGTCTCCTAAATTACTATTAATAAAGACCTTATTTAACCCCCTTAACGACGGGTGTTCTATGCCATCCTTTTTGGGCAGTCCTAAGCGCCGGAGGGCGGCATAGAAGTCCCTGCCTTCCAGGGGACTTACCGGGTCCACGTCTGCGGTTGCGATCCGCGATCCAGTCCTCCAGGGCCATGTGATCGTGGGGTCCTTGCAATCACATAGCCGCAATGGCCGGCTCATGCAGTGCCAGCAGGGGGACTGCCTGAGCTCTCGGGCTTTCCCCCTGCTACCTGTTAAGGTTTTAAAAGTTAGTAAAAGTTTAATGAAACCTAAAAAACAAACAAGCAATAAAAGGCTCTAAAAGTGCTTAATATTAAATGAATATAAAAATAATAAAAGTGTAGCAGCAGCTAAAAGTGTACAAGCTCATAAAACACCATACATAAAATCCAAAACAAAATAGGTGCGCTGTACCTTTAAATATTAGAAAGTGCAAATAGTGCAATAATTTGTGCAAAAACACAGACTGTGTAAACAATATAGTCACATTCAGTGTAACATAAGTGCAAAATTGCAAGTGTAATAGTGGAAAATCCAAATAATAACTTACAAGGAAGTGTATATCTCCTTTGATTCTCCAAATCACATAAGAACATATGTAAAGAGAGATATAAAATGGAGAGACATAGTGTAATATTGTTTATACATAGGTATAAGAACCAACAATGTAAAAATAGGAGTATCACTCACAAAAAAAGAGCAGTAAAAGCCTGCTCTAACTGATCCAGCTTTTAATCCACAGACCAGGACTTCAATGTTGGTACAAGTAGGCAGAACACCAGCTCTCAAAGTAAACAGCCAACGTAAATAAAATCCACACTCCCCGTTTCCATATAGAAGTCTGATAACCTTTTGCCAGTGCTGTATTGCAAATATCTACCAGTCCTTGGTGATTTTCGGCACTGCAGGTTTCACTTCTTGGAACTCAGAGTTACGTCCGGTCACTTGATGGCGTGATGACGCGTTTTGCCCAATCGGCTTCCTCAGATCTCGTCCTAATGTAGCTGGTCCTGCCTTTTAAAGCCCATACAATGGGCGTGGTATGCATCAGTCATTTCAGAGACTCCACATGAACTCATTAGGGGTAAATCTTGTAAATGTCTATTTTTAAAAATAGATGTTATTAAGTGTGTTTGTGTGCGTGCAAGCCTGTTGTCACCCGTGGTATTATTGGAAAGTCCCAGTGTGTTGAGCAGGGCTGGGCCTTCTTCTACGGTGTTGATTTTGTAGTGTTGTTCGCCTTTGGTCGCCCATAGTGTTCTGGGGGTCGCCCATCTGTATTTGAGTCCCGCCGTTTGCAGGGCGGTGGTTACTGGATGCAGGCTCTTGCGCCATAACAGCGTGTCCCTGCTCAGGTCCTGGAAAAAGGAGAGTTGGTGCGCTTCAAAATTATAAGGCGTCTTTCCTTTTATGGCTGCCATGAGGGCTATTTTGTCCGTCAGGGTTTGGCAACTTAAGATAATGTCCCGTGGGGCCGCTTTCGGGGGTTGTTTGGGCTTGGCTATGCGGTATATGCCGTCAAACGTAAAGTGTTTAGCTTGCTTGTTGGGGATTAACGAGGTCACTAGGCGCCTGATAAAGTGAGGTAATTCCTCTAGTAGCACCACTTCGGATACCCCCTGATCTTTAAATTTTTCCTCCTTCCACTGTCATCTAATACATTGACTTGCCTGGTTATGTTTGCCTGTTCTGCTCGCAACTGGGCGATTTTGTCTTGCATTGAGTGTAGGCCCTGGCGCAGATTGCTTACATCTTGTGCCGTGGCCTGGGCACGGGTCGACACCACCTGCACTTCTGCTGCCAACCCCTTCAGGTTCGCCTGCCACATTTGTTGAAGGTTTAGTTGCAGTCCAGCTAGCATAGCCTGAATGTTTTGAGTGTGCGGTCTGTCTGTTTCGGCCACGGACATGCTGTGCAGAGAATCCTCATCATCAGCTCTCCCATGTGTGACTGCCATGTGTACAATAAAATACCCAAAAAAATATTAATACACAATATATCCAAAATTTAACATAGAACAGGTAGGAAATATATAATCAACCATAACACTTGCATTCTGTTTTGAGGTATGTAGAGAGGGATATCCTAAAGGCCTTTAGGCTTGGGGAAGATTTTAAAGTGTGCTGGAGGTCGTTCCACAATTGCGGCGCTCTGTAGGAGAAGGATGATCTGGCCGCTTTCTTTTTGTATTGAAGTAGACTAAATAAAGTGCTGGTACTGGATCGGAGGTTATAGGAGGTGGGAACAGCCGAGGAGAGCATTCTGCTCAGGTAGGGCAGGAGCTTCCCTGAAAAGCTCTTAAACACAAGGCTGGAAAGATGAACGATGTGTCTGGATTTCAATGAAAGCCAGTTTAGTTCTTTTAGCATGTCACAATGGTGGTCCTGTAATTATATTGTAGCACAAATCGGGAGTCTATATATACATAAAATAATATTAAAAAAAAATTATATATATATATGTATGTATGTATATATGTATGTATACACACACACATATATATTTAAATTCTACATAGATATTTATATAATATTTTTACATGATTAAGTCATTTCATTAATTACTATTTGAGGGTCTTGCCTGACAACCCAGGCCGAAAGTCCAGAGAATATGGATCGCAAGCCCTATATTTAGCCCTGTAACTTTCCACCATAAAACCTGTACATAAGTGGGTACTGTGTTACTCGGGAGACTTCACTGAACATAAATATAAGTGTTTCAAAACCGTAAAACCTATCACAACAATGATATTGTCTGTGAAAGTGCAGTCTTTTGCATTTTTCACACACAAACGGCTCTTTCACTGATGATATAATTGTTGTGATAAATTGTAATGTTTGGAAACTCTAATATTTGTGTTCAGCAAAGTCTCTCTAATATAGCAGTACCCACCATATACAGGTTTTATGGTGTTTTCAACTGTGGTGTTTGTGACTAAGTGGCTACTAAAAAAGACTGGGCATACCCCATTTGTAATATTTTGGGTTGTCTACGTTTGCAAATAGTATACTATCATGGGGGTGATTTTATTCCTGGGCTACCATACAGTCTCAAAGCCAACATAACCAGTCTGGCAAATTTCAATGTGTATAAACTAAAAAATGTAATTTGCTAAATTTTACCCTGTAACGTTCCAAAACACTATAAAACCTGTACTTGGGGGGTGCTATTTAACTCGTGAGACATCGCTGAATAAAAATATGTGCATTTTATTGCAGTAACAGCTAACAGTATTATGACATTCACAGTTAAAATGCCACGCAGAACTAAAAAAATTTTTTACAAAAATTCTTAATTTTTCAATTTTTTTTACATTTTATTCATATTAAATTGTTTAATATATAAATATTTGTGTGACATGAAAATCCTTTCAAATGATCTATAATAAGTGTTGGTGCATTTAATATGAAAGAGGCGAATTACACCTGAACAGACATATAGCGCAAATTCAAGGTTTTGTTTACGTTTTTATTTTGCTTACAACTTGGCAATTATGCAATGATTTCTTATGAGGTTTTGGGTGATGCTGGATGTCCTCATGGATAGCATGAGGACGTCAGACAATCATAAGTCGCCTAACGATCCTTAAGTCCCTCAAGTGGCTGTTTGGTAGACAGCCACTAGAGGAGGAGTTAACCCACAAAGGTGATTATTGCAGTTTATTAAAACTATTTATTAAAGCAGGGTGGGAGTAGTTCTCTGATAGTTAGCTGACGTACAGTGGGCAATTGTCCTAAATTATATTCCCACGATTTGCCTTTTCTAACACGAAGTATAATTCTGTGCCTACTATTTCTATATGTGATAATTGTGTTACTGTTTGTAACCCTTGAGGGGGCCGGACATATTATATACACTTTGTTACCTAATTAATAACATCTAAGAACTACAGTCCAGCTAGCATAGCCTGAATGTTTTGAGTGTGCGGTCTGTCTGTTTCGGCCACGGACATGCTGTGCATGTCCTTTTATATATAACAAATTTGGGGTTCTTCTTTCTTTATATATTGTTTTTGCGCCCCTCTGGTTATCCATCTCTACTATTTATAGTTACTACAGCACTTATTAGTTGAATTGAGGGATTTAAATACAATACTTCTATGGTTGCTTGTTATATGCAATTACCACTTAGCGACCCAAGTCTTTTTGTAGACATCCCACTGCATTAAGTAGTCTAGAATTTGACTGTAATTCACCTCTTTTTTTATTTAAATTTTTTTTTTCTTTAATTTGTGGGTACTGCATCATAACATTTTCTCATGTATTTGGCATCATAATGCATGCATAAAATAAGTCATAAGAACAAAGTTTAATACAAATAGGAGAACAACCCAATTTAAATTTTTCATGAGCTGTTCAGCCCACTCTCTCTCGGTCTAGGGGGGTATTAAGCTGGGCCGGGGGGCACAAATATGCATCAGTTAGTGCCCATAGGCTTAATAACGCTGTGCTGCGTTTACAGTAGACATTGGGCACCTCTGGGCATGTAGTTAGCTGGTATGGATCCTTCTGTAGCATGCCTCTATGCAGTGGTGTATCCTGGTTTTGTGCTGCCCTGGGTCACTTGTTGAGTGTGCAGAAAAAGGCCTCTGGTAAGCCAAAAGGGGGGGGGGGGGGGGGAGGGGAATAACTGAACCTGGTAAGCTAATTGGCAGCATACGGAGCCAGTGGTATAGGGGCTTTGCATCATTATAGGGAACTTTAAAAACTCTTACAAACTGCAACAGATAAAGAGATAGAGAGAAGGGGAACATTTTCATCTACAGCGTTATCAGATAGGTAATGCAGCTGTTTTCGGGGTCGCTCCTCTGGGCACAAACGGGGTAATTTCTGCGACAGTCCAAGTTGGACAAGGTGCCTCCTGTGCCGTCAGTGTTGGTAGGCCAAGCAACTGAAGGAAGGTCGGTATCTAAGAGGTGTGTGATAGCTTGTACGTCTTGCCCACTTTGGCAACCTGTAGTCGATGTGGGCCCCACTTGTAAGGAATGGTTTGCTCGCGGAGTAGCTGGGTAACCTGCAGGAAGGACTTCCTTCACATTAGGGTGTGTCTTGAGAAGTCTCTGTATAGCGACAATTGCGCTCCTTCAAATAGCACTGTGGTGGAGCCTCTTGCGGCCCACATGAGTATACCCCGGTCAGAGTCTCGTACAAATTTGATCAGCATATCACTAGTTCCCTCTCGGGACACTGTATTCGCCCTGGTGAGTCTGAAGTGTTAATCAATCATCACTTGCTTGGCTTGCTGTAGCGTTAATAAAAACATTCTTGCCTCTGGCAAAAATGTGGCAATTCAGTGCCAGAGATCGTCTCTGGTACACCCCGGACCCTCGGGTTCCTTGCCTTATTTTTATCTTCCATGCTGGCTAATTGTGCTTGCTGTTTGGCACATTGCTTTCTCAGGTAGCTCAGTGCAGTGTCGGTGGCATTTTGCCTAGCTTGGCGCCTCCCATGCTTTCCTCTACCTCTGCCACCTCTACCTCTCGCACCAGCACCATGTCCGCTTGAAACGTGGACTTAATGTCCTGCATCAGGGCCTTTATATCATCCCTGGTGGATGGTGCAGAGTCTCCCATGTCCAGAGGTCTCTGGTGTGTCTGTCTTGCCCAGCCCTGTGTGGCAGGCTCGGCATTGATACTTCCCCATGATGCAGGGAGCCCGGGCATCTCTTTTAAGGCACCATGGGGCAGTATATTGCGGTTTTGGAGCGGTTAATTCTGGGTAACGCTCAGAGCTGCAGTGATGACCACCTGGCTTGCTCGGGCGCTGGCTCCGCCCCCTCCACCTCACTTTCTGTTGGGGGGCACATTGTGTGTTTTGTATGTTATTGGTTCTCTGTTACTAATACAGTTATTATTTGCTATTACCTTAGAATGTTCTAACATTGGAGGTATTCTAGTGAGGTTAGAATCCTTTTTTTCGGCTCCGGCCCTCATTTGATTTTTGGTTTATTTCTCCCATTTGCTCTGGGTTATGCTCTTTTTTTTACCTCCTAATCCCATTTTAGCATCAGAGTAGGTTTTTCCTATATGTGGAGCTATTCTATCTTTATTCTAATAATTACCTTTGCATGGTTAAGGGAGCTGGGAATATGCACCCTGACCACTTTAATGAGCTGAAGTGGTCTGGGTGTCTATAGTGTCTTTTTAACAAATAGCATATATTTCCAGGTACATCTATATTTCAAAATATAGGGTTTTTTTTTCTTCCATACTATACTTGGTATACATCTTAGTAACTGGCTAGTGGTCCTCAATATAGTAAGCTGCTACTTTGCTTCATTGACTGTATTTCTAGCTAAGGTACTCTGGTTTCATAGCTCCCCCCTTTTTTTCTGAGCTCATAATGTGTTTGCAGTGTATGGTCTGTGGTGACTAAATATTTTGCTAATTGCCATATTCTATTGTATTTGTCATTAAACCAAATAATAAGCATCTGAATACATTAGGAGCTGAACTTGTTTTCATTCTACAAATCACTGAGTCTGTGAGCAGGTGTTTTATACGTATTCTGTTATTGAAAAACCTGCACCTGCGACTATGTTGCATTGGGGATTCTGCTAGAGAGATAAGATGGAAAAGTCAGGTTGTATGTCTCTGTGTATATCTGTCTTTCTCTGCTAATTATGCATGCTTTTTGTTTTGCTTTGTGTTGTTTTTAATTATACAATCCACAATTCTGCATTTGTTTTTTTATTGATTTAAATTAAATTATTGTACCTCCAATTGAAATATGGTAGGTAGGACAAACATTCCATATTTTCTTAAAGGAACACTCCAAGCATCATAACTACTTGAGTATTGATGTAGTGGTTATGGTTCAAGGAGTGCCCTAGTTCCCTCCCAGTGTATGTAGTCTCTATCACTGCAGACTGCAAACACCCTGCATTGTGGAGAGCTCCCTGCACTTGGCAGTGGAGAACCCTCAGCCAGTGAGCTGACTCTGCATGCCTTGCAGCACTTAGCTCAAGGGAACTAATGAAATAATGTACCTAGTAAATCAGCAAAACCAGCCATTCATGTATTCCTAGCAGGGCTTAAAATGTCTAATTACGCTACTAGCGAGTGTTAAAAACTACTCACTGCAAGCCTTGAAGCCCATGGCATACTAACCAGCGATACCTTTCTACTTGCCACGGATGACGTGTTGAACACCAGTACTACCCAGGGCTTCTAGTATGCATTACTCCCGGCGTCTCGTACGGACTGCCACTAGAGGTGCTTCTGCGGTAATGACGACATGACGCGGAAGCCCCTGTAGGAAAAATGTTTTCTATGGGTAATCTTGGATGTTCTAGCTACGCATGCACATCTGGTCCCCAATGCTTATCTGTGAGTAGAATTGATTTTGACCATTGTGGAAGAAAGCTATGCCTCCTCTGTGACATTGCGGGAGGAGGAGAGGAAGCCGCACCAAGAGAGCATGGGCACTGGAGAAAGGTGAGTTCAAATTTTAATTTTTTTTTTCCCCACACACTAGGTGCTTCCTTACGCTTTGGTGTTCCTTTAATCCTCCTCATTTTACTTTAAGTACTTTGCACTTCAGGACTCCAGTAAGTGCTTATCTCTTGAGGTGACAGTTTAGGTAGTACTCAAAAATGGCACTGTCACTGTCTGGGGACTTTGCAAAGTGGGGGTTAGGGTCAGGTAAAAGTGAGTTTTACTTACCTGACCCTGTCCTTCGTGGCACTGTCCTCTTCTACCGGCGGGTCGTCTTCACCAGGAGCCGACATCACTGTTGTACTCTCAATGATACTGAAGAGTACAGCATTGAGGTCTATGGAGGGAATCCTTCATAGACAGTCAATTCCCTGCAGCTGTCACTGGTTGACCCGTTTAAACGGTAGCTCTGCCAAGTGTCTAGAAGTGTCAGGTGGAGGAAATGTATAAAGACAAAGTAGTCCCTGCCTTGTCTCAGTATATCTCTTGATTGGGCTGGAATTTCAGTCAAATTTCAACACATTGAAAATAAGTATAATTAATACTCATTTTTCAGGGTGTGATGATAGTGCCACATTAATGTTTTCTCCCTGGTGGTTTTGCATGGGCTGCTTTTTGGGGAACTGCATCATACAGCACTTCTTTTAGCTGTTGCTTTTGAGGGGGACTCCCTGTTCTCCAGTTGTAAAGCATGCCAGAAGTCTGTGTTCCATTCATCTCTGCTGCTTAGTCCATCTGGGTATCGGAAATACCAATTATAGGATCAGAGGCTACAGGGCAGATCAGACAATTCAGCCACAGTACTATACATCAGTCACCATTAAGGAGCCAGGACTATGTTTCAGTCTACATTTCGCAAGAAAATCATACTGTGGTCAGAGTAACAGATTTTTCTTGGATCCTTGCAGTCCACATAAAAGGATCCAAAATTTGTCTAGCAGACAGCCTGAGCAGGAGCAAATTAAAACAAATATATTGTTCATTAACTCAGAAGATCTTTCAAAAGATCATAGACTGCTTTGAAATGCCAGCGATAGACCTTGTGACTTCAAAAGAAAAGTTACAGAAATGTGTCAATTTGCAAAATAGACAAACCACTTGTTCTGGACATATTCTCATTCACTTGGAACTTTCTCATTGTAGATCTTTTTTTCCAATGGCTCTTTTTCCAAGAGTCTTAAAAAAAATAAAAATGATGGATCGAATATCTGTTTAGGGAGCCATTCTGTTTTGTCCAAAAAGATCTAAATGCTACCAAAAGTGGAAGAAATCTGACAGTTTTCTGTCGGAAAGTAGCATTTTAAAAGCAAGGTTTGGTCACAGACGTTGTAGACATTATTTTAGGCCAAGAAGAAATATACACATTCCATTTACCTCGGAATATGGAATAAACCTATCAAGAGATGGTTTTACCAACTTTTCTCACAGTATCCTTACTATCCTCTTAAGGCAGCGGTTTCCAAACTGTGTGCCGGGGAAACATTTCTGCTCAACAGGGACCCGGTCATGTGCCGCGCTCCTTTAGGACCGCTATCGGGCCCCTGTTAAGTCGGCCGGCTGGGAGGAAGTGACAGCCTGTCACTTCCTCCCAGCATCCTGCACGGAGACAGCAGGGGAGGGAGAGGAGGCAGCCACAGTGTGAGAGGAGCATGAAGTGCTCCAGACCCCTCACTCCCACCAACAGCAGGACTCCAAGCCACCCTCCTGGCACATAAGGTAAGCTAACAGGAGGATGGCTGGAGATATTTAAATAAAAAATAAAAAATGGGTATGTGTATCAATGTTTGTGTGTGTATTGCTGTGCATGCGCATTAGGTCTCCGCCGTCTTGCTGGGGTGGAGCCTAACCCAGCACCGAGGGACATCGACGATGGATTCTGATAAGCCACTGAAGGGATTTTAACCCCTTCAGCAACAAGGGAAAATATCACTTGAATGTAATGTGAAGTGGGCACTAAGGCTTAATGAGACCTTACATGTGACTATAGCAGGGCTTCCCAAACTTTTATGGGCCAAGACCCACTTTTCAAGACTGTAATTTTTCGAGACCCATTTGCTTTTAATGCAGATTTTAAAACACCATGAACTCCATGGCAATCAGCTTTAGAGGCATACAATTGGCACACCATAGCAATCCGCTTTAGATGCACACAAGTGGCACACCATGACCATTACTTTTAGAGGCATAAAATTGGCACACCATGGCAAACAGATTTAGAGACATACAATTGGCACACTAAAGCAATCTGCTTTAGATGCATACAATTGGCACACAGTGGCAATCAGTTTTAGAGGCATAAAATTGGCACACCATGGCAAACAGCTTTAGAGACATACAATTGGCACACTATAGCAATCTGCTTTAGATGCATACAATTGGCACACCGTGGCAATTAGCTTTAGAGGTATACAATTGGCACATCATGGCAATCAGCTTTTCAGGCATACAATTGGAACATTCTGGCAGCTTTAGATGCATAAAATTGGCACACTATAGCAATCCGCTTTAGATGCATACAATTGGCACACCGTGGCAATCAGCTTTACAGGCATACAATTGGAACATTATGGCAGCTTTAGATGCATAAAATTGGCACACTATAGCAATCCGCTTTAGATGCATACAATTGGCACACCGTAGAAATCAGTTTTAGAGGCATAAAATTGGCACACCATGGCAATCCGCTTTAGATGCATACAACTGGCATACCATGGCAATCCGCTTTAGATGCATAACATCGGAACATCATGGCGATCCGTTTTAGATGTATAAACTGTGCACATCATGGCAACTTTAGGTGCATAAAATTGGCACACAATGGCAATCAGTTTTAGAGACTTACAATTGGCACACCATGGCAACAAGCTTTAGAGGCATAAAATTGGCACACCGTGGCAATCGGTTTTAGAGGCTTACACTTGGCACACCATGGCAACCAGCTTTAGAGGTATAACATGAGCATCATGGCAATCAGTTTTAGTGGCATAAAATTGGAACATCATGGCAGCTTTAAATACATACATTTGGCACACCATGGCAATCAGCTTTAGATGCATAAACTTGGCATATCATGGCAATCCCTTTTAGATGCATAAACTTGGCACATCATGGCAATCAGCTTTAGTGGCATACAATTGGAACACCATGGCAATCAGCTTTTAGATGCATATAATTGGCACACCTTGGCAGTCAGTTTTAGATGGATAAAATTGACATAACATGGCAGTTTTAGAGGCATAATTGTGGGTTATCATGGCAGTTTTAGAGGCAGAAACTTTGCACATTATGGCAATCAGTTTTAGAGACATACAACTGCTTTCTCACAGACTCAGAATCAGAAGTACTGTTGTCCTGCTCTTTCATCCAGGCACCTCATGTTGATTGTCCCTGTGGTGGAATTAATGTAGAGAGGGCCCCAGTGCAAGTATGTTTTCTGGGCCCCCCTTTAGTGCAAGTGTGGCCAAAAGGTAGATCTCCATCTGTCGGAGAACTTCAACAATGCTATGCCAGATGGAGATTTTTTCATTACAGGGTTAAATTTGTGTGCAGTGTTTGAGCGTTTGAATGTAAGCATGTTTTTGTATTAAGTATGGGTGTGTTTGTATATACTGTTGCCATTGGAATTTAGTGGTGTACTTGTTTGTAATGTTTGCGTCCATGGGTATTTGTATGTAGTGTAGGTCTTTAAATGCAGGTGTGCTTTTTGTGTGTAGTGTTAATGTTTGAATGAAGGTGTTTGAATGAATGTTTGTAGATAATTTTAGTGATTAAATGCAGGGGTGTGTTTGTATGTAATGTTTGATTTTCATTGCAGTGTGTGTAGTGGTTGCAGTGTGTGTATATTGTGTTTATAAAATATACATATACACAATGTATGTTTGAATGTAAGCATGTTTTTTGTATGGAGGATGTATACACACACACACACATACAGAGACACACAGACACACTGACACAGCGATACACACAGACACACAATGACACCTAGTTTCCCACATACAGATACAGACACTCATGTACACAGATACACACAGATACACATACACGCAGAGACAGGAGGTGAGGGTGACAGCGTGTGGGAGAGGTGAGAGTGGGGGGGGGTAGGGGGAGAAAAGGTTACAGTGGCGGGCAGGGAGTGAAGGGTTACATTGTGGGTAGGGGGGGGGAGGGCAGGAGTGAAGGGTTACTTTGTGGGGAGGGGGGCAGGAGTGAAGGGCTTACAGCTGGGGGGCAGGGAGTGAAGGGCACAGGGGGCAGGGAGTGAAGGGGTTACAGCGTGGGGCAGGAGAGAACGGGTTACAGCGGGGGCAGGGAGGGAGAGACGGTTACAGCCGGGGCAGGAGAGAATGGCCACAGCCGGGGCAGGGGAGAGAACGGGTTACAGCGGGAGAGAACGGGCAGCCGGGGCAGGAGAGAAGGGGTTACAGTGGGGGGGAGGGGGGGAGAGAAGGGCTTACAGTGGGGGGAGGAGTGCAGGGAGTGAAGGGGTTACATTGTGGGGGGAGGTTAGGGGGCAGGATGTGGGGGCTGTGTTCTACCTTTAATATATTAAGTGGTGGTCCAGTGTCTCCCTGGTGGTCCGGTGGGTTAACTCTCCAGTCTGAGCTCCGCCGGGTGCAGAGCTGCAGACAGTGTAATAAGTCATGCGAGCTCCCAGAGTGTTGCCATGGTAACGCTCTGGGAGCTCGCGAGACTTCTATCACACGGTCTGCAGCTCTGCACCCGGCGGAGCTCAGACCGGAGGTGCTGGGCAGACTGATTGGAGGGAGCCCGGCAGAATACAGGGTAAGGGAACCGCTGGACTATAGGATATCTGAACATCTTTTGATTTTCCTCTGAAAATAATGAAAAGGAGTTAAAGCTTCAGCAGTTTCACTCTCACGTTGGATTGCAGAAACACTCTATCTTGCCTATTGCAGCACTAGCAAATCTTTCTCTAATACAATCAAAGCTCATTCAACCAGGTCTGTGTTGAGTCCAGAAGCATCAGTTGAAAATTTGCAGAGCTGTGGCCTTCCCTCCATATGCTTACAATACACTATACAAGACATCCAAGACTCTCAGGAAGCTTCATTCAGGAGTAAGTTTCTCCAGGCTGTAACAAATAATCAAATCCACCCTTCAGTTCTTCAACTTCCTACCTACTGTTGAATTAGTCACAGTATTAGATTTCTGCCTCCTATAAATAGTATGGTATGGCATTAGATTGTGTCTTGTCATATCTGGGTCTCTAGAAGGACCTGCAGTGTTCTTGATAGTCCAGGGAGGATGATTAAGGGGTGGCATATTAATAAATCTTTACGGTTTTATAAGGTCTTCTGTGTTGCATTGAGAAAAGGATCCATAACCCCACTGTCATCTCTGTCATTAAGCCTATGGAAAAAAGGACATTTACAGTGAGTGAAATTTTGTTTTTATTTCTTAAGCAAGCATGGATATAGGCTTAGTACCCTCCCTTAGGAATGCTTCATTTGAATCTGCTTAAGGAATTTGAAATGCTCTAGGTTAAAAAACCTAGTTCTTAGGATATGACACAATAAAACAGAAAATAGATGGAATTTTGTATTCAATGTAGGTTGGTTTTATGAAGAATATTCCGTTGAAGACAGATCTTATGCCCTTAAGGCATTAGCATTCTCGGCATAACTGAGATAGAAACAGAATGTTATTGAAAATCTCACCGATGAAAGAAATTGTCTGTGAGAATATCTATTCTTATGGATGGCAGTAAATAAAGCTCTGATGTGCCGGGCACACATGCCTTAATTGCTTGCACTGTTTGACAGAAGAACAGGCTTAGTAGCATAACTAATTAGTTTAGGGCACAGTAGTTTCTAATTAGTCAGAATATGTGGTGGCCTGCATGCAACTCGAGGTTTAGGTGGGGCATTTCTTGTATATCTAACATCTGGAAATATAGATATATGGAAATGAAACCTTTTATTAGAATGATAGTTAAAACAATGGGTACGAATAACAATTAGCTGTTGCTCCTTTGTGTGACAGGTGACAGCCGGCGTACATAAATCTAGATGATGTTCTATTTCTACAACTCCCAATCAAAGCCCAGGAATCCAATGCTGTAATAGGATTTTTGTTTCCAAGAATATTTTATATATGCCAGAAGGCTAACAGTCTATTCATATATTTTATTTATTTGCAGTATTAATTGTTTTATTCTTGAAACATCGCAGACACATCTAATTAAGTAGCAACGTTGCATTACAGATCAGAAAAAAATACAGATCTAACAATGAGGTCCAAACAGTTGCTTCTACTAATTCTTCAGTGTGTCCTGCCATGGGATATTTAATGGCCAATTGTTTTCTGTATGGCAATAAAATAGATTATTTGGAAAAGCCATTTTATTTTTGTTAGAAAATGTATCTATGGATCAATGATCCTCTATATCTCCTTTAGGTCACCTTTAAAAAAAAAAAAAAAAAAATTTTTTTTTACTTTATCTCTGCATGGTCTATGGTTTAGGTAGGCACTAGCCTAGTGCGGTGCCAGGGAATTAGGGACAGAGTATTTTTGTGGGGTACAATGGGTACCTATTATTGATTTTCTAGCAATATTGGAATTGGAGTAATTCTGCTCCTTGTATACTCAGCTCTTTATTTAAAATTACTGCTGGGTGAGCGGTTTCATTGCTTCTGAGTGATCGGCAGACAATTCCCTTGTGTCTCCATCTACCCTTTGATAGTACCTGTTAATTAGCAGGATATTTAACAAGAGTGGAGTTACTTTTGTGCCTCCTATCTGTCCTTTAGGGCTATCCTCTACCTGGTATTCAGACACTGTCTTTCCTATTTAGGACCCTTAGTTATAGTGGCCCTATGTTTTAGTTTTAATAAAGGTTTTTCATTTAATTTGGTTTTGCCACTATACTATTTTAGGTTGTACTCTTTCTCATATACCCCCTCTGTTGTGAGTGGATGTCTGGGGTTCTTTTCTTCTATTTTCTAACTGTAATTCAAATCCTTTATCAATTGCTTTGCAGAGGTGGCTGCCACGGAGCTCCAGCTGCTAACTTTCTTCCTTAGAAATTAAGCTGTAGCGTATTTCTTACAAAGAAACAAATATTAGAATATAATGCAATTTCAAGGAAACAAGGAATGCTGTATTTTCATTTTTGGTTGTGCAAACATCTGGTTAGTTGCAAAAACACCATATAATGTATTATTCCCAGAATTCTGTAGTCTCTGCCATCATGTAACACATTCAAGTCCACTGCTATGCATATTCTTTATTCTTGGAAGACCTGGATTACTCTTGATCTTTTCTGTTATTTTATTTTAAAAGTTTTTTTTTAGTTTAGGTGTGTACAGTATAAAATCAAAGGATACATTCGTGAATCTGAAGTATAAACCAATAATTTATTCAGAAATTAAAATACTTGGATCAGCATTCCTGTCCTTCTGTTGTATATTAGAGG
Source organism: Pelobates cultripes (assembly GCA_933207985.1). NCBI lineage: Eukaryota > Metazoa > Chordata > Amphibia > Anura > Pelobatidae > Pelobates > Pelobates cultripes. The sequence goes on along the minus strand of OW240912.1, from coordinate 319,380,617 downwards.
AGTATGTAGGAGTTTATGACCCGAGTCTGAGTTCTGTCACCACCCTGAAATTCACAGTGGGATTTTTGTATTGTGTAAAAAATCAGTCAACTCTAACTAGTGTTTCTTCACGCTTTGTGTTTTTTCTTACCTACCTCACCACCTTTTGTCTATCCATACCCCACCTATCCCCTTGTCTCACTTTACAATTTCACTTCATATGTGCCCAGGGCCGGACTGGGAAAAAAATTAGGCCCGGGCATTTTTCAATCAGAGTGGCCCCCTAAGAAGGGGGCGGGGCCAGAGAGTGTGTGTTTTGTCATCACTAATGACAACACGCCCCCTCTCAAAGTGAGCATGTTGGTTCAATGCCCAGAGCCCTGCTGAAGAGCTCTGGCATTAGAAAAAGGCCCTGAATTTGTTCTGCGCAGCGCAAGCAAATTAATAACATGCTTGCGCTGTGTTTGCTTTTAAATTGTCTCTGGTGTCTCCACAAGTGGGATACCATAGGACAAATGGGCCAGGAAAGTGCATGGTGCATATGTTTGGAGCCTGCTTGTGGGATTGCGTGTGTGTAGAGTGTGGTGTGGTATTGTGTAAATAGGTCAATTTAATTTGTGTTTGTGGTATAATATGTGTGGCTAGGGGCTGTAGAGAGTGTGTGTATAGGGGGCATAGTTTTATAGGGGATGCAGCGAGTGTGTGCATACGGGCTGAAGTGTGTGTGTATAGGTGACGTAGTGTGTGTAGGGGTTGCAGAGAGGGTGTGTTTAGAGAATGTTGTATGTGTTTGCTGACAAGGAATGTAGTGTGTGTGTGTGTGGAGATCTACTGTGTAAAGGACCCAGTGTGTGTGTGTGTGTGTATAGAGGATAAAGAGTGCATATAGAGTAAGGGATCTAGTGTGTATCTGGAGCGTAATGTGTGTAGTGGTGCAGTGTGAGGGGTGCTGTAGTGTGTGTGTGTGTGTGTGTGTATGTATATATATATATATTTGGACTTATTGTATGTGTGAGGGGCGCAGTGTGTGTATGTAAGAGGGGTGCTGTGTGTGAGGGTGTTTTTATCTGCTGTCACATTCTAGGTTTCTAATTTTCTTTGTCTGTTAACTCACTGAGGGTTATTTTATGTGTATATATATATATATATATGTGTGTGTGTGTGTGCTGTATATGTGTGTGTGGGTGCGCTGTGTATCTGGGGGCTGTGTCGGGGGGTGCTGTGTGTGTGAGTGTATTTTTTTATTTAAATTTAAATATTTTTTTTTACAAAAAAAAAAAGAAATAATATTTCCCCCTCTCCCTTCTTACCTTTATCCTGGGAGGGGGGAGGAGATCCGTTCTGCCATGGAGGGAGGGGAGCCGTTCTGTCATCCTTCCCTGGTGGCCCAGTGGTGAGAGTGAGATGCCGCGGCAACGCTCAGAATCCCGCGAGAGGACCGGCGGAGCTGCTGGTTAGAGCTCCGCCGGGTCCTCCCTCCCTCACCCAGCCGGCGGCCGCATTTCCATGCCTCTGGGCCGGTGGGGAGATCTTTGATCTCCCCACCGGCCAATGGAGGCACACAGCAGGGCCGGCGCTCGGGTAGCGCTGGCCCTGCACGGTCTGGCAGGGGAGATTCTGTGATCTCCCTGCCGGCCTCGGCCCCACGGCCATCGCGGCCCACCGGGCATTTGCCCGGTGTGCCCGATGGCCAGTCCGGCCTGTATGTGCCTGATGTGTGTGTCAGTGTTATATATCGTAGGAGGCAAGTACAGTCAGTCTTCATATTGTTCAAGTCAAATGCAGTCAGTGTTCAAAATGACCAGTTTTAAAAATGTTACATTTTTTAAAAAATTCGTTATTTTTCAGTGCAGAGCGTAAACAATACAGTGGTAGACAGTAGGTAGAATATATGCAGTATAAGTATGAGATGGTTTACATTGGGTTCATGCACTATTTTTATTTTTGACAGGCTTGTGTAAACCTAGGCAGCTAGTGTGTCACCTTTCGTATAGAGGGTGTGCGTATGTAGAAGCCCTATAAAGCGTTAAATGTGAAAGGGTTTATAAAATACCCCTTCCTGTCTCACTGGAGATTGATATCAGCATATCTAATGGCTAGTGTAGGACTCACCTTTTGAGGCTTGCCTTGACATGGCAGGTGAGCTTAAATATTCGAATGGCCATTGGAATAAAATTAAAGAGCCTCCATTTTGTTTAAATGTACATAGGGATTTAGGCCAGAGCGCAGATAACGTTCTTTGTTTTTACTTTGTATTTTGAGCTGTTGGATACTAAGCTACTGCTGCTGTAAGTGCGGTGCTTTTTTCTTTGAGTTTGTATATTATGAAATTGGTTCATAGTTCTACAAAATCCATCAATCAGAGAAGCAGAAATGGCACTTCCTGGCTTGCATACCAACTCATGCCAATGAGGTGGCATGTCAGCATACACCTAGATGGTCATGCAGGCGTTATTCCCCTGGAGTAACTTCTTGCAAACCAAAAGACTGCTCCTGTCTCTCTGATAGCCCACCCAGCACCAATCAACAAAGGGACAGGAATAGTTTTTGGACTTGCAAGTACTTTAAAGCCACTGTGTGTCATGTTGTTGTGCATCTCTAGAGATGAAAAGTGTAAGTCCCAGCTCTTTGATTGATGTGACTTTAAAGTGGATCTTGCAAAGATATTTGCATATTTCCCAAAGATCCTCTAGCACGGCACAGCACTGATGTCTAAGGATCGATGTCTGAATTCCACAGCCATCGGTTGTGACTGCTGCACAGATTAGACAAAAGTTGACGGCAGAACTCCGGCTTTTGCCAACTTTTGCCAACCTCAGATTAATCTCAAGACAAAGTAGAGTCCCTACTTTGCCTTATGATCTCTTTGGATTGCATTATAATTTCAGTGAAATTTTAATGTAGTCTTGGCCAGTATGTCATAAAGATTATATTATAGTGACAGAGCCACTTTAAAACATAACTCTGCTCTAGAACTTATTGTTATACAAAACCCTGGACTGGGTCTTGGCACCCTAACTAATTTATTAAGCCGATATATTACTTTACAAAGAACACTCCAACCACCATATCAACTATAGCCCGCTTGATGTCTTACTGCGGGAAATGTCAAGAGCATTTCAGGCACTATCACCACTACATTGCTTGGATTGTTCCTTTAGTTTTGTTTTCTGAAATTCAGGCCTATTTTGACATTTTAGAGAGACACTCCACTACTCAAGTACAAACAAATCACTATTTAGTCTTTACACCACAATGAAAACCTGTATGCACTTAATTATGCATTTTGTAATTGGGGTATATCTAAAAACAGCTAGCAAAAGCTGCTTCAGATCGTGTGTCTGCAGCCTTTGCAAACCCTCCTCTTCTAACCCCGCCCAGACTTTTTGTGGATGTCCAATCATAGACTTTAAAATGAAGTTCATTGAGAAGTAATTGCAAAGCTCTGGGAAATTGTTGCCTCTTGACTAAAGAACCAGGAAGTAACAGGACTGGTCGTCTGATTGACTAGGTTAATTTATAAAATTGCCAATATTCTATTCTATTTGTAAAATGAAAAAACAGGACACACCCTTTGTGTGTGGAGTTCCTTTTTTGTTCCTGTGCATATAGTATGCTGGGAGTCTTTCATCAGATTGGCCCATAATGTGATCTAAGTTAATATGGTTTGTCACAGTAATGGAGAGTTACAGTTGAAAATTGTCTCTTGCTGAAACTTGAGCCAGATTGGAATTACAATTTCGAGTTAAATTGCAGTATGTGTTAGTGACAACCTTGTCTATACGGCAAGCCTTAATTGAAATTGTGACCTACAAGACAGCAGAATTGCAGAGAGACACACACATATACAGGCATACATTTTATTTTCTTTGTCAAAATGTTTACTTTTTTTTTCTTCAGTAATCTTTTTCAATAATTAAGTGAATTAGAAAGATAACTGAAGCATTGGCAGCAATATAATGAACTATGTCTAGATTCTAGATCGTGGGTTGTGCAGTACTGTGAAATATCTCGGAGATTGTTAAATACATAAATAAAACTACTAATGCAATTAAATTCTACCTTCAGCTAGCTCAGTGAAAGGCAGAAGTATATATTAAATTGCAAACAAGGATGTCTCCGTTTCATCAAGTCCTTGCTATGGATTGGAGTCCGTATTACTTGCTACAAAGAGCTTTTTGTTGTAGGGTCTACAGGGCTCCCGAGGAAGTGGCGGTTGTACTTGTGATTCTCTGCATACTGCATACTTCTCTAAATAGTGACCATTTGCAAAGCGACTTCTGAGAAGGCTACACTTGCATGTATAAATGTTTCCACAGCAGCACGCCTTGAAAACAAGTGCCATAGTGAGATCTGTATCAATGATTGTAATTGTAATGGCTATCCTTTTTTATAAGAACTGACCCGTTTAACTGGGGAGTAGGTGCTGTCTTATACTTGATGGCCCTTAAATACATTGGACGTGCCAGGCTGTGTGTAGAACAATATGGCAGTTTTATTACTTTGCCTGATGGTAATTGAAGCTTAAAGTTAGGGGCAACACACGTGGGCAATATTTGCACAGAGATTGTCTTTTATTAAGTAAAACAAACCCAGAGAGCTGTACAAATTAATTTAACCATTTGTTGAATGGAAACTGAAGATTGCTTGCTCAGACCTCTGCTACATAATGTATGTTGGTCTTATTAGTTCTGTGGTCCACATGTCTACATCCCATTAAATGCAGACTATTCCTATGTACCTCACGAGAAACATAAAGAAGCAAGTGCCATAATATTGTATTACCAGGTCTGTGTGAGATATTAGACTTTCATTGTTGTTCAGTATCTGTGTAATGTGCCAATTAGCCGTAAGCCTTAGAGATGACATCTGTCCAATGTTGATAAATAGCTCAGTATATCGTACAGCGAATATATAGAATGTGTGTGTTTGGTTTTATTTATTTCCTGGCTCCATGATTTTCTGTTTGAACATGCAGTTGGTGATGCATGGGGACATCTATATTGCTCCACTAGACTGTAAAGCATATTATTACTCAAGATAAACCTCTGCACTACTTTTTCTTAGGAGTTGGGTCTTCCTACGGGTCTTCCATCACCACTTGATAACTCACTATTTAGAATACTAAATTAAAGGACTACTTTAACCCTTTTGAGGGGGGTCATTTCCGGCGTGCGATCCGAGCCGGCGAGGAGAGGGAGAATTATTATTATTATTTATTTTTTTTTAAAAACAAAAAAGCAGTGTGGAAGGGAAAGAGGTGAGGCAGAGCTTAATGTGGGAGGGGAGAACTAACGGGAAGATTGTCATGTCTGTTGTCAACATGCACTGACAACACATGTAGTTTATGCACAGAATTGACATTATGCTGCCAGGAACAATGTTCTGGGCTTCTAAAGTCACGTGTGCTGGGGGTGCAGTTCCCCAGCACAGAATTACAAACAAGTATTCTGACACTATAGTGCTGGAATGCATCGTTAGGTCCCTGGCCCCCCTCCCTCCAGAAATTCAAGGTGATTTTACTCACCTTTTCTCTTGCGCTGGTCCTGCCACAACTTGCGCCACCTCTGGGGCTGAGATCATCAGTTTTGCTAAACGTAAGTGCGGCACAGTGTGAAGCACCTCTAGTGGCTGTCTAGTGACGTTCACTAGTTACACCGCTAGTGGCAAAAAATTTTTGTCTGGAAAAGACAGTGTTTACAGTGCTGAGGTTGCAGGGATATGCCAATACCACAACCACTTGATTGAGCTGTAATGGTTCTAGTGACTATGGTATCCATGTAAAATTCTGTCTCTGAACCCAAGAATGAAGACCCAAATAGAATTAAAGCTTGGTCACTTTTCTTTTTCTTTTTCTTTTTTTTTAAAAATCTTTATTTTTGCATTGGCATAATGTGTGGCATAAATCATATTGGGTCTGCGCAGAGGCCCGTCTATGTGCGTTGGAACAGGATATGTTTTTACAGAATGAAAGACATGGTTAGGTAAATTGTACATCTTGTCGAGCATAACAGAATAGCAATGATACGGCGTTTCAGCATTTTAAGTATTAAACTGTGACAGTATGTCTTCGCAAAGGCCTATCAACAGTGTACACAAGCTTGATTGGTTTTTACAGAAAGGACGTGTAGGTTAGGTCATATGTACATGTCTAGCATTTCGGTTCTACAGTGGCACAAGACGTCAACGAATTTACGTTTATATACACATAGAAAAAAAGCAATTTTAAACATTAACAGTAACTATGTTGCACTTCAGTCGCGTTTTTCTCGTCTTTGCGTATGTGTGTGAGATGTATACCTTCCCTTTGAACTTAGTTTGTAGGTATTGTATTGGTCTAATGCGGTTGCTATCTTCTTTAGCCCCTTCAACCCCAGGTCCCCTCCTCCTCTTTGTCCCCCTACCCCAGCAGCACCCCTGGGTGCCGCCCTCCGGCAGCCCCCGTGCGCGCCCTCACAGTCAAGACTCATGTTAGTTACCCCCCAGACCTTTCTATGGTACCCACACTTCAGGAGTGAGCCTGGTCACCTTTTGATGATAACTGTAATAAAGGCTTGTTAGTGGTATCATGAGCTGCAAATATAGCTCTTTCCAAATAGAAACAAATGCTAAGTACATGTGCACACGATCTGGCCAAATAATGCACTTTCACTAACTCCAGTGGCAGCAGGTATCAAGTTGTGTACACATGGTACTTTATGAATGTCCTTCTCCAGGGATCAGCCTCCAAGTTTAAGAAACAGATACAATTTATATATATTTTGTATTTATTTTTTTACTACTCATGTGCTTTTCTGTGGGATAACTTGCTTTTTCTATTTGCAATACAAGCCATGATTCCTCCCAGTGCAAACACTCGATTTAGTAAGTCTTACAAGCAGCATGGTCTGTAATTAGTGGGTTCTGTAACATTAAAGGACCACTACAGTGCCAGGAAAACAAACTTGTTTTCCTGGCACTATAGTGTGAATAGGTCCCCTCCCGCCGGGCTGAAGGGGGTTAGAAGGGGTTACTATCTTACTTTTCTCCAGCGCCAGGCTCCCTCGGCGCTGGGGACTCTCCTCCTCCTTCATTGGCTGAATGCGCTGTGCATAGGAAAGCATTCCAGTCCATAGGAAAGCATTCTCAGTGCTTTCCTATAGACGCTGGCGTCTTCTCACTGTGAAAATCACAGTGAGAAGCGCCTCTAGCGCCTGTCAATGAGACAGCCACTAGAGGCTGGATTAACCCTAATGTAAACATAGTTTCTCTGTAACTGCTATGTTTACAGCAGGCAGGGTTAACCCTAGATGGACCTGGCACCCAGACCACTTCATTAAGCTGAAGTGGTCTGGGTGCTAGTGGTCCTTTAATTGCTTACAATGTTCATAGATTTGTTTTCTGTTATTACTCTTTATGAGCATTTGCTTTGGAGTTAATTCTGACTTTGGAATGGAAATTCAGTCCATGGTCTGTGATCTAAGGCAAATCATTTTGCTTTAGGACTGGCTTATTACTTGTGTTCCCTTTAGATTGGTATACATTTAAAACCCTATTCATCTGCAGTATGGCTAATGTGAAAGTAGTGTTTGCAGACGTCGTAATAGTATACTTTCTCTGTATGGCAGTTTTTGCTTGAATGTACTATTCAACTGACTTGTGCTTCACCCATTCTAGATTGAGATAAAAATGAAGAAAACAGAGGCAATGTGGTGGGAAAAATTAGAGGGACAGGAGCAGTCTCTTCTAAAACACTTTACAGCAGGTAAGCAGTTACTGTAAAAAGCATTTTGAAATAACAGTATCTGGGTTTTACTACTCTAATAAGAGCAAATGTGGTGGTGGTGGTGGTAGTTGCAAGTAATTGAAAAGAAATAATGTGAAAAAATATATGTGGTTCAGTTCTTCATAACAAAGCCACACTTTGTAGAAAATGTTTAAACACACTTCTCTTTTATTAAAACTAAATAGAAGGAAAAACATGCAGAATAGTAAAAATAAAGTTTAATTCATTTTCTTAGAGCAGGATACTTAATTATAGATTCAATTGTTTTTAAAATGTTTTCTCTGGTTGCCGTGATTGATTTTTCCATACTCTGGAGATTATTTTTTTGTAATTTTTATTTTACAAAACCCATGCACGCTTCTAGTGTTCATTTACCTTCAACGGTTCAACTATGAGGATATCTCTAAACAGACAGCACAGATTATAATTTATATTTATTTTCTAATCCATCATATCTCTAGAATGAGGTCTTCCTTGTCCCAACTGTGGAAGGTGGGTGTCAACTGATTTAAATAAAAGGAAAAAGCAAGGTGTGCTTAAAGAGCCAGAAACAGCAGGTGCAGTGCCTTATGCATTGTCCCACAACTCTAGTAACTGATCCAATAAAGCAAAAACTGAGTAGTGGGCCGTGCCTCTGGGTAAGATGCTTCCCCAAGTGTAGAATACTGGAAAGTATGAATGATATACTGAACAGTGCAAAGATGGTGATACCAATCACTTAAGTTAGCAAATATCAAAACCTGATAAAATATAAATGTAAATAGCAATACTTGTTTTGTCTCCTATGTGGTAACACTTTTTTTTTTTTTTTATAAATAGTAGTAGCTTACTGTAAGATTATATTTATTTCTGAAACATGCGGTTCTAATCAAGAATTTGTTTGTCAGATTCCTTGCATAAATACCCATCATCCTCACATTATACCAAGAACTGGGATAAACTTGTGGTTGAGATCAAAGAAGAGGAGAAAAATGAAAAAGTTGAAGGGGATGCCGCCTTAAACAAACTTTTCCAGCAGATTTACACCGATGGAAGTGATGAAGTAAAGCGGGCAATGAACAAGTCCTTTGTAAGTGAAAGATATTTCATTTAAGCTGGTGTATAAAAATCCAAATATAAGACTAACAGAAAGAACAAGTGAAATAAAGTTTAAAATTAAAAAAAAGCGAAAGCACACAAAAGTCATCATTTAGTCCAAAATAAATGGTCCAATACTTTTATATCTATCAAAATATACAGACTTATATACATCTGTATAAAATCTTTTTTAACCCTTCAGCCTTTTCTGAGTGTTCACCCATTCCGGTGCAATGCAATTGTTTGCTGTCTACAGAAAAAATAAATTGTTGTCATTGCTTTTTCTATCAAGTTTCCACCCTACAGTTTTCTATAAAAACATGTTTGTTTCTTTTTCATTAATGTCTTGCCTGCATTGTTTAATCGCTCCTACTACAGCTTATTGAAGTGGTCAGGGCTGGACTGGGGCAAGAATCTGGCCCTGGCATTTAAACTGGCTCTGTTACTTTTGGGGTCTTTGCATATTTCACAAAGATAAGTAATACAGCTACAGATCTGGAGTGGGTGCTGTGGGCACGAGGTGCAGGGAAAGGTAAGTTTTACTTACCTCAAGCTTTCCTTTGATGATGTCGCCATCTTCATCCTGCTGTACTCTTCAGCTCGTCTCATGGCACTTCATTTACCAGGTGCTTCCATAAATTGATGTTGAAATCTGCAGCTTTCAGCATTGACGACTGCTGAGGTTGGACAAAAGTTGATGGCGGAGCTCTGCCTTTTGTCAAATTTTGTCAACCTGCAACTTATCATTAGACAAAATAGTGACTGGTATCTTGTTTTAAAATTCTGTTATTCCAGTAACAAAAATGTTATATGTGAGTGTAATTTTAGCATATGATTGGTAGACTTGAGTGATATTTTTTCCTTACATACTGATAAAAAAAAACATATGTAGCAAGTACTTAGTGCAGGCCTGCAGATAAATAGTCACGTTGTCTCTTGGAATATCCAAAATATCCTATACCTATTTTATTTTTCTGAAAAACTGTGAAAGAAAACCATTTATTAATAAAACTCATTATTGTTTCTTACATCATCCACTAGACTTTTAGCCCAGATGCCCACCTATAAATTATGCATGTGTTAATCAGTTCTTTTTTTATTTTGGATTGAATTTGCAGTAGACTTTGAAAATACATATTAAACTCTCATGAGAGTTTAAAAGCGGACTATTATGCTAGGGGGCTTGCTTCCATGAATAGTACATTTAGAAATAGGTGAATAGACTAGGGAATTTTATTCACCTGGTTTTAAACTGACAACTAATGTGCTGCTACTTAATAACCAGACTGATGTCTGTCTGTCTATCTGAAAGTTGCTGAATGGGTCTAAATATTGATTAGAAAATTATATATGAAAATGTCAGGTTGTATTTACAAAGTTATACATTTGTTTTATGATCCCTTTGCTTCATATTTCTTCTTGATCACATTTTAACACACAGAATCCTAAGGTAATTTTAAAAGAAGAGAGAAAGAAAATGTAAAATTATGTCCGCTTTGTAAAATGGGTCTAAATTAATGTTGTGCATGAAATACCGTTTTTCCCATGACTGCAATTTTACCAGCTTCTAGACTGAAAAATAACATATGCAGGAATGAAATTAACATAATCTTTCTTTGCAATAAAATCCTGCAAGATCTGTTTCCTAAAAAAATGTAACTTATAGCCATTTAAAAGTGTTTTTCTTTTAACAGGTCTTAACAGAAATTTGCTAAATTAAAAAATGTTGGCTTACAATATTCCCTCTGATTTAAGTATAAGTAGTTTAAGCACTGTATTTACTACAGCCCACTGTATTGATTATGGTTTTTGCCCATACTCTCAGCCATTGAAGTTTGTCCATTGTCATTGGGTGATTTCAACTTGACTAGAAATGTACGGTATAACATGCTTCACTTTATTTAAACAGTCCTATATTATGTTTATTAAATGTGTACACTAACAATGAGCAAAGAGAGCACTTTTCATACTTTTTTTTTCTCTTTGTAAGGGACTGGGCAAGAAACACAAGGGGAAAACAAATGTCATCTATCCTTTTAAAGCAAAATTTCATACAGATTCCTATTTTCATAGAACCATTCTAATAACAAATCTGTCTCTTACTTCTACTGTTTTTCATTGTAGAGGTGTACATCCTGTTGGGCAGGTTGTCCTTAGTATATCTCCTGTTAAAGGGACACTCTAGGCACCATAATCACTTAATCTTCCACCAGCGCCATTCCATTATTCAGTGTTAAACTATTTTCAAACTGTTTGATACTGAATGAGAGGCCCCAGCCACTAGCAGCACGTCCCTTACTGCAGAGACACTTTGCCATATTAATAACAAGTCCTACTGTGATTGATAGGTCTGGTATCAAACGTAAGTCTGCTATCTCTCCCGGATTTCTCATGTGAAGGCTGAATATAATGGCTTATTATATTATTTTATTTATTTTGAGTCATTTATATCTAGTTCTAATATTTATTTGTGTTTTATTTAACAGATTGTCATGGAAGATTGGTATTGCACTAAAGCAGAATATCCCTTGCTTTGTTTTTTTTGTAGATGGAGTCTGGAGGAACCGTGCTAAGCACCAACTGGACAGATGTGGGCAAAAGGAAAGTGGACGTAAATCCTCCTGATGATATGGAATGGAAGAAATTCTAATATACGTCTTGGGAGTGCACACTATCTGAGATCTGCATTGTCTGCTGTTCAGCCTTACATGACCTTACAACTATTGTGTGCTTTCAGAGCCTTTTCTTTAATTAGAATGCCGTCATTCGTTGCTCTTAATAAATGTTGCTAAGTATTGAATCTGAAGTCTACCATATCTACTATTTTGCTGTGAGAAGCAGCCAGCCTAGTATTGTGTACAATAATGTTTAATGTCCACAATACCAGCTATTTTATTAGGGGAGTGGGGGTAATGTTAATCACATTTGGCAAGTTGCTGTAAATCTCTCACATGGCCTACTGTTTTCACTTTTATGAATTGCAAAATATAAATCTAAATTTCTTTTTCAAAAAAGTGTTGCTTGTTTATTACTTGTGCTCAGTTTGTGTTGTATGTTTATCGCTAATTCCAGTACAGATTTTAACATTAGTAGTTTGTAATTTCTACATTAGCAATGCGAATTCATGTCCTGTTTCATTTGCACATTAAGTTGAAAACACTGACTGCTGATTGACGTGAACGGAAATGGGTTGCTCATTTCATATCACTCTTATGTTTGTCAAAAAATAAACTTGATGAATTGGACAGGTATAATCAGGAGAACACAGACTTTGAAAGGGGCTCATTTCTTGCTAGATGACTTGGTACAAATGTAAGATGTAATATTTAAAGTTACTTTGTTGCCTGCAATTTTCAACCCTTCATAAAAAAATGTGATAAAATAGCAGAACATTAGAAACTTGGAATGTACAGCTAATTCATGTATGTAGAATATGGCAGCAGTTTTGTGCATATTGCTGTTTAGGGATACTTCAAAGATAACAGTTCAGTGCATTTACACTTTTAATCGGTATAAAACCTCTGCATGTCATCATATATTTCTTTGTATTTCAGTCAGGTTCTAAAACATTATTCTAGAAGCAGAATACCATTCTATCATATACAGTATGTGTGGCAAAAATATATAAAGAATATAAGAAACACATTCTATGTTTCTATGTAAATCAAAATACAGAAATGTGATTACATTTTATTCCTACAAATACCACCAACAAGTAATTACACTTGTATGACACGTGTACAGTACATATCTTTATCAAGGTGTTTATTATGAAATGTTTAATACTGTATTACCTCTAAAGAAGAATAGGTTGTCCTGCGCACATGAGCTTACATTCTAAAGAAACTTGGAAAAACTAGGCTGAGTTGTGAAAATGAGTTTTCGACACTCAAAATTTGACATAAAAATGACTTTTTCGCTGCAGCAAGATGGTGGATGTGAAAGATTTATTCAATCTTAGAGTATTTGAAGGCCTGTTGTTTGTTTTATGCAGACACTTGCTCATCTTGGACATTGTATTCCTCTTTTCATATTGTGCTTCACATAGTAATGTGTGATAAATTTGATGTTCAGGAAACCACTGCTATTTACCATGCTAGGCCAGACTCTTGTTTTGTTGGTTTTTGCCTGCTATTTATATGACAATTAATAACCTTGTACATAAAGAAATGGGCTGATTATTCTTCTACCTTGTCATTGTTGAATTAGACCCTGCACAGTACCCTGAGCTGATGTATTGAAATGATTTCCAAACTAATGTAAAATTACTTTATTCATTTAGCTTGTTATTTTCCATACAGTGGAACCTTTCTGCCTTCAATTCTGTTGCTGTGACAAAGTAATATGTACACTGTGTTCTATGCTTGAAGGTGTATTATGAAATCTCACATTATATTTAGTCTAATATAGCTTTCAAAATCCAAATTAAGTTTATCTTTTTAAAATTAGCATACATTAAAATAAAAGCAACTCTTATTTCATTAAAGAGCCACTATAGTGCCAGGAAAACAAACTCGTTTTCCTGGCACTATAGGATCATTAGGTCGCCCCCACCCTCAGGGCCCCCCTCTTGCTGGGCTGAAGGGGTTAAAACCAAGAGCCGCGCGCGCATTCAAAGTGCCCATAGGAAAGTGTAACGGACCGTTTCAGCACACAAGGGGTTAAAACCGTTTAGGCAATAGTCCCCTTTCAGAGATGCAGGCACAGCTACTGTAGAACACCAAACTCACGAACCACATGTAAGGGAATGCTCCAAACTCCCGAACAGCATAAAGTATAACTCTCCAAACTCAAGAACTGGAACCATACGAATAGCTGCTAGCAGACGAATAGGAAAAGCATCCAAGCGGCTTACACTCCTAGCAATCAGTCTCTATCAGCATTCAGTAAATCCCCCCAAAGACGAGACAAGGCTCCGTGTTGAGGGTCAAGCAGTGGTCTGTTTAATGAGGGCTACCTGCCCAGTATTTATGCAGGTCTCCCACCTGGTGGACACTCCCCTAGGGGACCAAATGGGAGACTGTGACAAAAGACAGACAATCAGCCAAACAGGACACACATTCACATTATATTCCCACAATGCATCCTGGCTTCCTCCCCTCTGCCCTGGAGATAATTGAGAAGTAATTCAATTATCTCCCAGGACAAAGGCAAATCGCCATTATGCACGCGGGGATACCAATACATGAATTACTATTAAAATGCATTACATGCCAGAAGTTACAATAAAACTATACATTTAACATATCTACTACTTCTGAAGAAGCCCCAGATTGGGCGAAACGCGTTAAGTAAGAGATTTGTTATTAACTTCTTTTATTATATCTTTTTATTTTGTGTTAATAAAGTTATAGTTTTTACTACTTTATTTGCTGTTCCTGATACATCTTGAATCCTGACCTATATCCTTTGCTGGGGATTATACCACCACATGCCTATACCAGAGCAAGATATTTGCTCTGAAATTTCTAAGTAGGATACTTTTCCTTTATTTGCTCATTTTTTAATAGATATACTATACCATTGGATTTTATCTTTTTTTTTTTTTATATATATATACCACTCTGGAGGATTGGACACCGCATTATACCATCACTTGATATCCTGAGACGGGGATTGTACCGTCTAGGCGCTGTACGGCAGAGCTCTGAGTAGCTCTGCAAAGTGTGAGTGAGTCCTTTATAAGTTTATATATATTCTCATTTCGCTTGACATACTGCACTATTATTGTTCTTTACTCTTTTGCCTTGAAGGTTTTATACATTCCTAACCACAGGACTTTTTGTATGTATATATTTTAATTATCGTTTGCACTATCTGGGCACGGTTTACCACTTTTGTTCTTTCTATTTAACATATCCCCAGATAGCTCAGGTCTGAGCGCGCATTATTAAGCGAATGGCGCTCAGACTACACGAATACAGTTTAATCGCCATGGAGCCAAAGTCTTTACAAAGTCAGTTCTCATACGAATGAGCTCCATGGGATTCCTTTCTGGGGTATAGTGCAGTCAGGTACAACTACCGAACTGTGTCCGTTTTTAGTTCCATGAATTCAGCATCGAACTCCGCTGTGCGTTTGCGTGTTTAAAATGGCCGCGACCTCGTGTTCGTTATACGAATGGCAGCCACCCAGTATTCGTCAATTAAGCTGCGGTTAACCGCAGCTTCTGGGAGGCTAATTGCCGGCACACTCCAGCTCCCAGGTGGTCTAGTCATTCGTGTGGTTGTTCGGTAGATTGAATCTACCGAACACCGGGCAGAAAAGCACGAATAAGTCTTTTATGCAGGGGAAACAAAGTCTTTTAACATGGGGCCATAATCCAGAGGTAGCAGGCGAGCAACCAGGCTTCTCCAATGCAATGTGGCGAGATTGCTCTCGTCACAGAAAGCATTACTTAATGCTTTCCTACGGACGTCTAGCATCTTGTCACTGTGATTTTCACAGTGAGAATTGCGGAAGCGCCTCTAGCGGCTGTCAGTGAAACAGCCAATAGAGGCTGGATTAACCCTAAGTGTTTTCAGCTGCAAGGTTAAAACTGAAGGGACCTGGCACCCAGACCACTTCATTGAGCTGAAGTGGTCTGGGTGACTATAATGGTCCTTTAATCTTAAACCACTCTATTCATTCGGTGCAAATCTTCCCCAACACACATTTCATTTACTTATTTTTGTTTGCCGCTTTCATCGAAGCTGTACTTTTCAGTCTCATGTAGAGAAAAATACAACTGGGAAAAGACTGGACTGAGAAACCTGTCCAGCTATTAAAAAAATGGAGAGGGAGAGCAGCTGCATATTTAAAAAAAAAACATGGCCACACAAGTATAGTTAATATTCCAGGTTTATTGGCAAACCATTATATAGACAATCAGGCACGGTGGGTGGGCCTGCTCTTGCAAGCTGTCAGAACAACACTACATTAACAGATTTATTTAACCAATCATTGTTAACAGGAGTAGTCCCAGAAGATTGGAAGTTAGCAAATGTTGTGCCCATTTACAAGAAAGGTAATAGGGAGGAGTCGGGCAACTATAGGCCAGTAAGCCTTACTTCAGTAGTGGGGAAAGTGATGGAAACCATGTTAAAGGATAGGATTGTTGAACATCTAAAAACACATGGATTTCAAGATCAGAGACAACATGGGTTTACTTCAGGGAGATCATGCCAAACTAATCTTATTGATTTTTTTGATTGGGTAACTAAAATTATAGATCAGGGTGGTGCAGTAGACATTGCTTACCTAGATTTCAGTAAGGCTTTTGACACTGTTGCACATAGAAGGCTTATCAATAAACTGCAATCTTTAAGTTTGGATTCCAATATTGTTGAATGGGTAAGGCAGTGGCTGAGTGACAGGCAACAGAGGGTTGTAGTTAATGGAATATATTCGAAGCTTGGACTTGTCACCAGTGGGGTACCTCAGGGATCTGTACTTGGACCCATTCTCTTTAATATTTTTATTAGTGATATTGCAGAAGGTCTTGATGGTAAGGTATGTCTTTTTGCTGATGATACTAAGATATGTAACAGGGTTGATGTTCCAGGAGGGATAAGCCAAATGACAAATGATTTAGGTAAACTAGAAAAATGGTCAGAATTGTGGCAACTGACATTTAATGTGGATAAGTGCAAGATAATGCATCTTGGACGTAAAAACCCAAGGGCAGAGTACAGAATATTTGATAGAGTCCTAACCTCAACATATGAGGAAAGGGATTTAGGGGTGATTATTTCCTGATGACTTAAAGGTAGGCAGACAATGTAATAGAGCAGCAGGAAATGCTAGCAGAATGCTTGGTTGTATAGGGAGAGGTATTAGCAGTAGAAAGAGGGAAGTGCTCATGCCATTGTACAGAACACTGGTGAGACCTCACTTGGAGTATTGTACACAGTACTGGAGACCGTATCTTCAGAAGGATATTGATACCTTTAGAGAGGGTTCAGAGAAGGGCTACTAAACTGGTTCATGGATTGCGGGATAAAACTTACCAGGAAAGGTTAAAGGATCTTAACATGTATAGCTTGGAGGAAAGACGAGACAGGGGATATGATAGAAACATTTAAATATATAAAGGGAATCAACACAGTAAAGGAGGAGACTATATTGAAAAGAAGAAAAACTACCACAACAAGAGGACATAGTCTTAAATTAGAGGGACAAAGGTTTAAAAATAATATCAGGAAGTATTACTTTACTGAGAGGGTAGTGGATGCATGGAATAGCCTTCCAGCTGAAGTGGTAGAGGTTACCACAGTAAAGGAGTTTAAGCATGCGTGGGATAGGCATAAGGCTATCCTAACTATAAGTTAAGGCCAGGGACTAATGAAAGTATTTAGAAAATTGGGCAGACTAGATGGGCCGAATGGTTCTTATCTGCCGTCACATTCTATGTTTCTACATGTGCCATTTATCTTTTTTCCCCTGTTATTTTTATTTCACATTGACAAATATATATTCATTATCTGTTTCCACTGTTTCACTTGCTTTCATTTGTTATTTTTCCCCCCTCATTTTCATCAAAGGAATGTCATTATGGCTTACTAATTAATGTGTTATTAGACCGCTTTCTTAACCCTTATATATAAATGCGACATTTCCATTTATGTCCCTTGGTATTGGGATTACCCAGTGATAGATCTATGTGATGCTGCCTTTTTTATATAGCTGTTGGTGTAGTTTGCACAATGCAGTGATTGATATTAGATAAGCTGGAAGGATTTAGAGATTTTATATAAATGAGTCCCTTTAAAAATGATCCAACTATTGACATTCGAGTTCCCATGGTATAGAGGCAGTGTGTTCGATGATAGCGGTACTCGTTAATCCGAACTTTGTTTTTTTTCATAAGATATGGCATCATATGCTGAGCAGAGTATGTTGCTGCCTGAGTATACTAGGTGTTATGATGCCAAATGCCATGGATTAATGTATACAACATGCACGTTCACAGCAGATTCACACAGGATGTATGGCATTGAAATGAAGTGAAATGGATTTTATATAAGTGCATTTCACAAGGAACAGATTACTCAATGACAAACTGTAATGAAGAACAGGTGATCTGTGGACTCAATTTCTGCCTTATCCATCTTCTTTAATCAAAGGCTTCGCTGCATGAAGCAAGAAATTAATATGTGAAAGATGTTTCAGATTCGCTACGTGATGTTCTTGAAAGGAAATTTTCATTAACAAACACTTCATTTGATTCAATGTATACAGCAGAGCGGGCTTTGCCGGGTTTATGGATTTATATACAGTGGCAAAGCTTTTATGGTTGTATTAAAATAAGCTAAATATCGGTCTGTCTATTTATCGAATGTATCTCCCCTGTGTGTGCCTTACAGGCAAAGCAAGAGAGTAAAGATTAGAGAAATAGTTTGAGGAAAAAAGCAAAACAACTTTTGATCATTTATATATTGTCTATGTATTTTGGCTGATGTATACTGTTGCCCATGAGTAGTGAGAGTTTGAGAGCAGGGCTTAATTTTGTGTTTCCTTCTGTATTAGAGCCATGTTAGAGTGCTGCTGCACTATATTAAGGGTTAATAACTGTGATGGGACGCATAAAAAAAATACCCCTCTTTGTCTCATTAGAGATTTTACCTTTTCACCAAAAGAAGCAAGGTGAATTGTTAGTATAGGACTTGCCTAAGAGGTTTGCTTTGATGTGGCAGGTGAGCTTACACTTTAATGGTCATTGGAGCGATATTAACAAACCTCCAGTTATTTAACCCCTTAAGGACCGTGGACATACTAGGTATGTCTGACTAAAACGATCCTTAAGGACTGCGGACGCACCTAGTACAAATATGAGCGCTGGAAGCGATTGTGATCACTTCCAGCCGCTCTAAGGGTATAGCCTCGATGTCGAGGCATCCTGCAATACCTCTCCTGACTGCAGGGCCGCCCAGCAGCGTAGCAGAGCATCAGAAGCCATCAGGCAGGCTTCCGATGTTCTGCCTCTGTGCTGAGTGCCTTGAGTGGTCGAAGCACTCAGTGAAGACTTAAATTTTTTTTTAAAACAAATAAAATAAATATATTAATTTCTCCCCGCCCACCACCCAGCCATGTGACTTTCTTAAGGCAGTGCATCATGAGGCTTCTGAGGGTGTCCCTTGCCTGCCTCATCCAATCATTGCTTGCCCCTATAATAATAATTATTATTACTATGATCCCCATGTGTCGGGTCAGGTCAGTATTAGTAAATATTGACTCTGATCAGTGTGGATCTCCCTCCCTTTCTTAACTTGTGTTTTTGTGAGAGAGATCTGTGTTTAGGTAGAGAGGTTTAGGTAGGGATTTGTAAAATTGTGAGACCCCAAAGGCTCTTTTCAGAGCTATTAACCCCCTTTCCTGCCAGTGATCACTATAAATCACTGGCTCTTGCACAGCAGCACTTATTTTGTGGTCTGTGCATTTTTTTTAGGGGTTATGATCATGTTACAGAGGTTGTAAAGCG
This sequence comes from Pelobates cultripes, assembly GCA_933207985.1. NCBI lineage: Eukaryota > Metazoa > Chordata > Amphibia > Anura > Pelobatidae > Pelobates > Pelobates cultripes. Next base: position 319,361,337 of record OW240912.1, on the reverse strand, counting down.
CTGAGGATGCGTATGCCATCCTTGTGTTAAAGTCTGATGCATCTATGTCTGACTCCGACCCTGATACAGTGTCTGCTGCTAGTGATGTATCTGTGGCTGCTTGGCCCCCTGCCAAAAGGAGATGTGCTGCTCCAGCTGGCAGTGCTGCTGAGGAGTGGGTAGCGTCTCATCGCCAGAGCCAGATATCCCTTATCCGCAAATCCTGGCATCAATGTGGATGTCGCAGCATTTAGCCCCTAACAGTTTATGGAGGTGTTTCTGGGCGATGATGTATTGGGGAACATTGTCGCCCAAACTAATTTATATGCCCATAGGTTACGTGCTTCAAAGCCTGACTCTTTTTTTGGCAAAGCAGCGATGGACCCCCATCGATGTGCCAGAATAAAAAATAAAATTCATGGCATTGACAATGCTGATGGGCATCATAAAGAGGCCCTCCATCCGCTCCTACTGGAGCAGTAACCCTATCTGCTCTACTCACAGTGTATGTCGAGGAAGAGGTATGAAATGATTCTACATTTCATGCACCTCAGTGAAAACAGCCTGTGCCCCTTGAGTACCCACTTCGCTGCCAGGTTTGTAGAGGCCTATACACCTGGAAGGAATATGTGCGTGGATGAATCCCTGATGAAGTATAAGGGAAGGATGTGATTCAAGCAGTATATTCCTTCCAAGTGCTCCAGGTATGGTGTAAAGGTGTATAAGCTCTGTGATAGCGAGAATGGGTATATTCAGGCGTTCCGGGTGTAAGAGGGAAAGAATACCCACCTTGACCCTCCTGGTTGCCCAGAACATATGGGAACCAGTGGCAAGATTTTCTGGAACCTGATATTCCCCCTGATGAACAAGGGGTATCACTTGTATATAGACAATTTTTATACAAGTGTCCTTTTGTTCAAGCTACTGTATTGTTTTGAAACAGTTGCTTGCGGTATAATCAGAAAGAAACATGCAGGTTTCCCAGGACAACTTGCACGCGCCCGGCTATGAAGGGGGGGAAGACCTTAGCTCTGCGCCAAGAGGAGCTGTTGGCAGGTAAGTACATAGACCAGAAGAACATGTACTTTCTTACCACCATCCACACTCAGCAGACTGTGGAGGTCTCTGTACGTGGCAGAGCTGAGAGCACAAGGAAGCCAGTGTGCATCAAGGCCTATAACTGGCATATGGGTGGGGTTGGTCTGGAAAAATAGCTGCTGCAGCCCTCCCTAATTATACAAAAGACAAGGGCCTGGTACAAAAAGGTTACAATTTACATAATGCAGATTGCAACCCACAACAGTTTTTTGCTGTTTAAAAAAGCAAACCCAGGAATCCTCAAAGATGCAGTCTGTTTCAAGAGAGGGCAGAGAAAGGACACAGTCTTTTACTGTCCTGATTGCCCTGGACAGCCTGGACTCTGCATTGGGGACTGCTTCAAGCGATATCACACTTACGTTTGCCGTTCAGTTTTTGTTTTTTTGGCTACGTTTACTCCGCCAGACTATTTTTATGATCAAGTTCAACCTATGCATGGGGGTATGGGTGTACTCAGGAGGCCTTGCTTAAAACAACCTGGAGTGTTTTCTTGCAATAACCATCAGGCTCCCCTAAATCACACACAAAGGTACATTGGGACCTCGGTTTATGAATTTAATGCGTTCTCTGGGACATTTCTTATTACGATAAATGTGTAAACCGAAATGCAGTTTCCCATAGGAATACATTGAAAACCAATTAATCTGTTCTGGAGGTCAAAATAAAGTCAAAATGAGCTGGCATGGAAACCAACCCACAATGCAGAACACACAATAAAAGGCATGCAAACAACGAAGCTCAGCTCCCTACCTTTCCACAGCTTGAGAAATGCACCAAAAAGTCCCAAAACAACTGCAAACAATTTCCAGAATGGCTCCAAAACTTGATGCAAAAGCTACTCCAACACCTCCACACTCAACGCCACGTGCTGATGAAGCAGACTATATCGTCAAAACGCGTCATCACGTTGTTACGCTCAACGGCCGCAAGCCCCACCTCCCGGAAGTGTAGACTGAGAGAGATTGTGTTTGGCACTTAGTGTCCTGTAAAACGCCGGCGCAGGACCAGAGGAGCCTAAAAGCTCATTACTACACGGAGGAAGCATTACATGAAGGGACTTTATAGCCTGGAAAGCGTTTTTTATTCTGTGAATAGCAATAAAGATTTCTACCGTCACCACAGCTTGCAGTTTGCATATGTTCCACACGATGCCATCTACGTTTAGAGCAGACTAAATTGCTCTACCCTTGTGAGTGTTTTTTTTTTCCATATTTTATACATTTATTTATCAAACATACTGTCCTATGATTGTGTATTTCCCCCTGTTTTTAGATTTAAATTGGAATACTGATATACAAGTACAAAGGTATATTCCAAAGTGGGAAATAAGCTAAGTATTTTTGTGTGGTTTAAAATGCACTCTTTTTGCAGAATATTTGCACACATTTTTAAGTGTGATTTTGCACGTATGCACTTGATCACTTTCTGTGTTATATAATATTACACATATTATTCTCACTTTATTTCAATATTTGTTGGTCTTAAAGGCCCAGCGCACTTTATGTATTTATTTTTATATGGTCACATGTGATTGAGCTCGTTCACTGTATATAGTGCTGCTTATTATATATTTATCATTAATTGAATCAGCGCCATAACATTACTTGTGTGTTTTTTAGTACGTGCTACCCACAGGCTCCAGCATGCAGGGGGCGGTGCTATAAACCTCCCAGGTGCAATGCATCCTGGGAAACATGCTTTGTATTGCAAAAAATAAATTATAAACCGAGGCATTATTTTCAATGGATTTTCATTTGTAAACCAAAAATTATGTTAACCGAGGCATTTGTAAACCAAGGTCCCACTATATGTGTAAAAATGAAAATTGAAAAATTACCACCACACATTTTCTCCAATTTTTTTTTTTTAGCTAAAATGGTTGCATCAAAGGCATCAAAACACTCCATATACAATACCTTGGGGTGTCAACTTTTCAAATATATGCACGTTCATGGCAAGAAAATAAATTGGGATATGTAAAAAGGCCCCCCCAAAAATGTCAAATTTGAAAAACACGTCAGAAGTTTGGCATTTCACTCCTTCCTCCCCCCCACCCTGCAACAACCCAACAAACTTATGCATAGGTGGTATCACTGTACTCAGGAGATGTTGCTGAACACATATTGGGATGTTCTTTGACATTAACTCTTAAAGTTCTCAGTACATGTATTCTTAAATTCCTATGTGTGTCAAAAAAATCACCAATTATTATTTTTTTTAATTTGGCATAGAGTGGTGGTAAAATGTTTGCATGAAAAGTGTCAAAATACCTCAAGTTAATACCTTACGTTGTCTTCTTTTAAAAAATATATACATGTGAAGGGTTATTCAGGGATTCCTGACAGATATCAGTGTTACAATGTAACTTGTTAATTTTGAAAAAAATTTTTTGAAAAATAGCAAAATGCTACTTGAACTTATTGCCCTATAACTTGCAAATAAAAGCTAAGAACATGTTAACATTGGGTATTTCTAAACCCAGGACAACATTTAGCAACTATTTGGCACGGGTGTTTTTTGGTGGTTGTAGGTGCGTAACAGATTTTGGGGGTCAAAGTTTAAAAAAGTTTATTTTTTTTATTTTGTAATCATATTTTATATATTTTTTTATAGTAAATTATATGATGAAAATAATGTTATCTTTAGAAAGACCATTTAATTCAGAGAAAATCTGTATATAATATGTCTGGGTACAGTAAATGAGTAAGAGGAAAATTACATCTGAACACAAACACTGCAAAAATGTAAAAAGAGCCCTGGGTTAAATATGCAGGTATTTTTTGTGCTCTTGTTTTATAAATTGTATTGTCCATTATGATTTAAGAGACCCAAACAAGGAACTACAGGAACTGCTCCCAAGGCTTAAAGGACCACTCCATACTCCACAGTTTAGTAGATATTCCCCCAATGAATAAATACATATATTTTTTTTTTGTAAATCTCTTTTAATTGAAAGTTTGTCAAATTTTCCTTTGCATATCATGCAAGAAGATAGGTGGAAACGCGCAGGTTTCCAACGTGCTGAATAATACTTGGTCATGTGAGATACGCAGATCTCTAAGATAGTAGTATAGAATGAGACACGCAGGTCTCTAAACAGCCCGGCTGGTTAACCAATAACATGGAAACATTAAAACATTTTATTTTGATACAAAGGTACAACTATGTTGCTTAACAAGTCTAGTTTATCTGTTTGCAGCCGCTGAGCGGTCCTCTGGGCGGGTCTGCGGTCGTATGCAGGTGGTCAAGTGATGTGTACATTAGGTACGGGTACCTAGGTCCGTCCTGTGTTAGTGTATGTGTCAATGTTGTTGGGTCGAGATCGCGTCCACTTAGTTGTGGAGGGTACTGTCCTCTCTTCACTTTGCGTGTATCGTCTATCGTGTGGTGTAGAGTCCGTGGCGTAGGTGGTTGCCTTGAGGTGGTCTTGTATGTGTGTCGGGGTTACTAGTGTCAGGGCATGTATATCTTCTCGTGTGCAGGCCCCTGCTTCGAGATTGTGAGGTTGTGGTATGTGTGTCCCGTGGATTTTCGGTTCTAATCCTCCCTGGTTCTGTGTGTGTTTTCTCGGAGGCTCGGTGGTGTGTTACTCCTTGTCCCGGTTTTGGGGGCTCCTTCAGTCTTTATTATTGGGGTGGTGCTGTTGTGGTCTTGTTTTCCTGGGTGCCCGGGTCTGATGGGGGTGGTACTGTTTGTCCGGGACTTGGGTTGGTTTTGTAGGGTGTGATGTTGGGACTACGGGTCATGGATCACTTTAGTTGGTGATTTGACTGTCCCGTTTCCAGGCCTGTGGGTGTGGGTCTTGTGGGTCTCAGCTGGTGTGTATGTCTTCTTCATGGCTTTAATTTACTATGTGCTAGAGGTGTTGTGCATTTACTCCTTTGTCGACCGTCTTCCTCGTGTGCAATCGTGGGTCGAGTAGTAGATCATAGTCACGTCTTGTGGTCTTGTTATTGGGCTTAATTCCCAGTCTCCGTTCAGTCGTATGATGATCTCTTCATCTGGCGGGCATGTGTGTCCCCTATTGCCCCCCCGCATCCGCCGGGTCGGCGTGCGGGGTCGTGACATCAACCCCCCGCCCCCCGGCGATGTGCCTCAGCCACGGCCCCCACCGCTTCACATATTTTTCGATTTGTCCCACAAGGGGCGCCCTCACGTTTTCTGCAGAGCGGATCTCCTCCACTCTGTCGTACCATTGGGTTAACGTTGGGGACTGTGTCTGTTTCCACATTGCGGGTATGAGCGCTTTGGCTGTGTCCAGCAGGTGTCTCAATATGGATTTTTTGTATTGTGATATTGGTCTCGGCGTCGAGTGTAGTAAGTATTGCTCTATATTAAGGGGGAACGGTTCCAGAAGGATCTCTGTGATTTTTGCGCTGATCTGGTTCCAGAATGGCTGTATAACTGAGCAGTTTCACCAGATGTGTCCTCTTCCCCGCACCTCCAGCATGTGTCTGGTACACTGGGAAATATCTTATGTAGGCGTGATGGAGTTTTGAACCATTGTGACAAGAGTTTGTTATTGATTTCTTGGTATCGGGAACTCACGGAAGATTTGTGGTGTAAGATGATTATTTTTTCCCATTGTTTTGGGGTAAATTCATGGCCTGTGATGTGTTCCCATTGCATCTTAAATGTGATTATTTCCGTGCGATCTCCCGTGAGGATGTATTGGTAGAAATTGCTCTGCCAATACTCGTGTTGGTTAGGCACAACTTCTCGAATGGTGTTAGGGCCCTGTGTACAGTCGCTCTATCACGGAACGAAAGGTAGAAATGTCGCAATTGAGTATAGCGGAAGGACTGCTGGGGGGTCGGGTTTGCGTGTTGGTGAATTCTGAAAGTGGTTTTAAGTTGGTGTCATCCAGGACGTTGCGGAGTGGTACGTAGTCTTGTTCTCCCAGTATTCCCATGCTCTGGCAGTGAGGCTGCCTCCTATTGATCGGTTGTTGGTAAGTGAGATCATTGGGCTTGGTGTCGGAGATATGTGATTGGCCCGTCTCACCTTGTTCCACACATGTAAGGTATGTGTTGTCGGTGATGTTCTGTCTGGTTCTTTCTTGGCTGCAGCCTTGGTCCCCCACACTGTGTTGACGCATGGCCAGCGAGATCTATTGTTTATGTGGTGGGCGAGTGTGCCACTCTAGTATGCGTTGCAGCGTAGTGGCCTGGTGATATTTTTTCATGTCTGGGAGCGCGAGGCCACCCCAGTGACGAGGGAGGCATAGGGTTTCATGTCTGATCCTGGGTCATTGACCCTTCCAAATGTATGTGATGATTGCTGATCTGAGGGAGGAGAAATACGCTGAGGGTATCGTCATTGGTAACGTTTGAAACAAATAGAGCAATCGGGGCAAAATATTAATTTTCACTACGGCGATGCGCCCCAACCACGATATGTGTTGGGGGTTCCAATCACAGAGATCTCGTTGTATCTTGGCGAGGAGCGGAATAAAATTTGATGCGTAAAGATCCTGTGGGTCCTTGGTGAGCCAGATTCATAGATACTTTATCCTGGACTCGCACCAGTGGAATTGGAATTGTGTGCGTAAGCAATCGTTCTCTTCGCTGGGTATCGATATATTGAGGACCTCGCATTTTGATAGATTTAATTTAAGGCCAGATATATGACCATATGTTGTGAATTCTCTTAGAAGGCATGGAAGAGAAATTCTGGGTTGTGATGAATAATTGTGGTGAATAATTTAATATCTATGTTCAGGAGAGAGATGGGCCTATAACTGCTGCACTTCTCTGGGTCCTTTCCCGGCTTGGGGAGGATGGTTATGGTTGCTGCCAGCATTTCATCATGGAGCTTGTTCCCCGTTGTGATTGCGTTCATGGCTTTGGTTAATTTTGGGATGAGCGTGTTCCCGAATTTCTTATAGTATTCAAGAGTGAGTCCGTCGGGACCCGGTGTCTTGCCCGTCTTTGTTGTTTTGATTGCTGCCTTAATTTCTTCTTCAGTGAACGGAGCATCCATGAGTTCAGCCTCGTCTTGTGTTACGCGATTGGCGAGGTGTCGTGCTAAATATTGTTGAATCTCCCTTTTCTTGGTGTGTGCCATGATGGTAGGGGGCTGTGAGTGCAGATTATATAGTTGAGTGTAGTAGGCTCGAAATTCATTCGCTATTTTTTCAGGGTGTTGAGTCATTTGTCCTCCGGGTAGTTTCAGCTTGTGCACTTGCGCAAGTGTTTGTTGACCTTTGAGCATACGGGCTAGGAGTTTGCCTCCTTTGTTGGCATGTATATAGTAAAAGGCGTTTGACCTCTGTAATTGCCGGTAGTGCTTCTTGACCAGTAGTGTATGTAGAAATACATATATTTTTATGTATTTATTGATTGGAAGTATAGTATAAAACAGCTTGCAAAAGCTGCGGTTCTTATGACTGCAGCCTTTGTAAGCCCTCCTCTTTTTCACAGGAAGTAACTTTCAGTCACTAAACAGAGAATTGTCCAACCAGAAGCTTCTCACAGAGAAGCCTCTGTTCCATTCTATTTCAGGTGTCTCTCCTTCCCACAATCCCACCTTGTGCCTTAGCCCCCCTCCCTCCATGTGTCAAAGCCTCCCTCCTCCCTTCCTTGTATCAAATCCTACCTCCCTGTGTCAAATCCACCCTCCGTCAGAGCCTCCCTTCTCCTATTTCAAAGCGTCCCTTCCCTGAGTCACATACTCTCCACTCCCTGTGTCAGAGCCCCCCTCTCTTTCCCTCACTTTGTCAAATCCTCTCCTGCCTGTGACCTGGGCACTTCTTGCAGCCAGTATTGTAAGGCAGGAACGCTCTGTTAGGACGTGCCTGCTACTTCCTTAGGTCAGTGGAGCTAAAGGAAGTAGGAAGTGAATGTCAAACAGCTGGAGAAGCATTTCTATTTTCAGATATAAAAGTGCTAATTTCACAATGAAAGTGGCACTTTATAAATGAAGATTTTAAAGGTATACTCCACATCCATACAGGGCCGGCGCATCCATAACCACCTCAATTGTTTGCAAATTAGACAACAATTGTTGGTTGCAGACAGGGCTCTCATTTATATAATGTTCATTTACGCTATTAACACCGGTTAATGAGTCAGATTTTTGATTGGGGATATTTTATTCCTTTTTTGTTTAGGCATATCACACAAGGTGTTGTATGGTTGTGACCATATAAGAAATAACTTCTTGTAACACAGTATTCTTTGCCATATTTGTATATTCTACTGAACTTAAGAGATTTGTAAAAGGCAGAACAATAAAAAATCAAATTTTTGCTTTATATCTAAAATTTGAGTCCGGTATCATATGTTGAAGGTATTTGTTGTGGGTTACCTTGATACCTAGCACCATTACAGATAAAATAGTGCCTGTACATATTGAATCATTTATGGTGCCTGATAAGCTGACAAGGATATACCTGAACTCCTCTGGTACAAGTTGGAGATGTCAGGCTGCAATGGTCCCCATGTATTCCACTGGTGGACGGACACCAGAGTGAGGCCCTTTTGGGGAATAGTGGAAAGGGAGATCTCAAGCTTTTTTTTAATTAAACCATTACCTTCGCACCTGAACTTAGCCTACTACGTCCCGGGACGATTTTCGCAAGGTGGACCCCATACTACTTTTTCATATTTTAATAGCTGCAAACACATTAGCAGCCAATGTCTGGAAATCCTCTGATAAACCTTCTTGGCAAGCCCTCATACAACAAATCACAACCAATATAGATTATAAATGCATGGCGAGGAAACACCTATGGTGGGATGCGGGAGGTTTTCCTATGAGTCAGATGGGATGCACAGACTGCAATCACAAATACATAAGTATAAACACTTCACATGGCTTCTTACACGGGTCTCGTAATAAATCTGACTCTTGCGCCACCACAAATGTTTATAAATTTAAAAAACGCAAAAAAAACAACACCTACACGGTCTTCAGGGACACCCACAAGGGTATCCCCTCTCCATACATCCCTAACTAAAGGATCACTGAACACAGTTCTGGATCATTTTTCTGGCCACTAGGCTTCTGCCAGTTGCCCACTCACCACAATATGGGATTGCCTGTGCTTGCAGCACAGATCGATACCCATAGACCACACTACATCCTAGGGTGCAGGACGTACAAACTAAGTATGGAAAAGTACCGAAAATATACCAGGATAAAATACAATGCCGTGATGCACTCTCTTTTTTGGGCATCGTATGCAGTGTTATAATTCATGTATGTACCACAGCTGACATGGTTGTACTCCTATCACAAATTTAATTGTAATTGCAACGCTGGCACTTCTCTCTGGAATTGTTATTGTATTATTTATTTTTACTTTATGTGAAAAATAATAAAATTGTCAAATTGAAAACAAGTCAAAGTACTCACTCAGGGAAGTATTTAATTTTTTTCTTAAATCAATAGATAACATTTATTAGTTGTATTGCTTCTCAGCAGGATGAAGAAAAGATTTGCACTTATTAAAAGCAACAAAAAAAAGATTTCTACATGAGATTGTTGCCGAAGGTCAGAGAGAGAGATCAGGTTCTCATGGTCTGGAATTGGAGCCATTGTCAAAGAGATGCCCAGTTTTAACATGTTGTACCACATTCGTATGTGTAAGACCCAGCTTAGTCACACGTATCTTGCATTTCTTCTTGTATCAGTATCACCACTTCCAAATTAAAGAGCATTTGTGAAATCAGGCACCAACCTAGTGGACTATTGTTCATGTCATCCATAGAATACTTCATTTCTCTGAGAAGTATTTTGCTGATGTAAACAAGCTGTGTGTTGTCACCATACATTTGTGAATTGTGGAAGGTTTGATACCGGTTTCTAGCTGATGCAGGAACATATTCCGCTTTTTGTATTATGATAGCTGTTGAGAACATGTGCACATCAGACAGCAGGGAATGACAGATTCTTCCAATGGCCAAGATGTACAACTCCGACTGTTTAGCACATTGAGATTCATCGCCAGCATGTTTGCATGAACCAGGGCCGGACTGGGAAAAAAATTAGGCCAGGGCATTTTTCAATCAGAGCGGCCCCCTAAGAAGGGGGCGGGGCTAGAGAGTGTGTGTTTTGTCATCACTAGTGACAAGCACGCCCCCTCTAAAAGTGAGCATGTTGGTTCAATGCCCAGAGCCCTGCTGAAGAGCTCTGGCTTTAGAAAAAGGCCCTGAATTTGTTCTGCGCAGCGCAAGCAAATTTAATAACATGCTTGCGCTGTGTTTGCTTTTAAATTGTCTCTGGTGTCTCCACAAGTGGGATACCAGAGGACAAAAGGGCCAGGAAAGTGTATGGTGCATATGTTTGGATTGCGTGTGTGTAGAGTGTGGTGTGGTATTGTGTAAATAGGTTAATTTCACTTGTGTTTGTGGTGTAATATGTGTGGCAAGGGGCTGTAGAGAGTGTGTGTATAGGGGGCATAGTTTTATAGGGGATGCAGCGAGTGTGTGCATACGGGCTGAAGTGTGTGTGTGTATAGGTGACGTAGTGTGTGTAGGGGTTGCAGAGAGGGTGTGTTTAGAGAATGTTGTATGTGTTTGCTGACAAGGAATGTAGTGTGTGTGTGTAGGAGATCTACTGTGTAAAGGACCCATTGTGTGTGTGTGTGTGTGTGTGTAGAAGATTAAGAGTGCATATAGGGTAAGGGATCTAGTGTGTATCTGGAGCGTAATGTGTGTAGTGGTGCAGTGTGAGGGGTGCTGTAGTGTGTGTGTGTGTATATATATATATATATATATATATATTTGGACTTATTGTATGTGTGAGGGGCGCAGTGTGTGTGTATGTAAGAGGGGTGCTGTGTGTGAGGGTGTTTTTATCTGCTGTCACATTCTAGGTTTCTAATTTTCTTTGTCTGTTAACTCACTGAGGGTTTATTTTATATATATATATATGTGTGTGTGTGTGCTGTATATGTGTGGGAGTGTGCTGTGTGTGTCTGTGGGTGCAGTGTGTGTCTGGGGGTGCAGTGTGAGTTTGGGTGCTGTGTCTGGGGGTGCTGTGTGTGTGTCTGGGTGCGCTGTGTGTGTGTCGGTGCGCTGTGTCTGGGGGTGCTGTGTGTGTCTGGGGGGTGCTGTGTCTGGGTGCTGTGTGTGTGAGTGTGTGAGTGAATGTATTTTTAATTTAAATATATATATTTTTTATTAATAAAAAAATTTTTTATATCCCCCCCTCCCTTCTTACCTTTATCCTGGGAGGTGGGGGGGGGGAGGAGATCCGTTCTGCCAGGGGTGCCTTGAGGGGGGACCATGCTGCCTTCCCTGGTGGTCCAGTGGTGAGAGTGAACTCTAACCTGCGGGTTAGAGTTCACTCTCGTGAGATCTGAGCGTTGCCGTGGTAACCGCGGCAACGCTCAGAATCCCGCGAGAGGACCCGGCGGAGCTGCTTGTTAGAGCTCTGCCGGGTCCTCTCTCCTCCCTGCCTCCCTCCTTCACCCAGCTGGCGGCCGGTTATAATTGCCTGTGGGCCGGTGAGGGAGATCTTTGATCTCCCCACCGGCCCACGGAGGCACATAGCAGGGCCGGCGCCCGATGGCCAGTCCGGGCCTGTCCTGAACCCTATCTCCATTCCTGGATGGTGGAGTAGATTCTTTCTTCAGCACATTGGAACTTTGGGCTTGCCAATGCTATAAGGTCAAGGGTGTTTAAGGTCTGTATTGTCGGGGGGCGGGGCCTGGCCGCTGAGCTGAGCGGACGCAGGCAACATCAGCTCCTGCCACAAATGAGAAATTAAACCACATTTACCTGCACAGCCACCTAAACTAGACACCCACGAGCTGACATTCTTCAGGGGAGCCTGAGACCATCATAATGATGCCACACAAGTGGATATCCCGCTCGATACCGCTCGGCCATCACATGTGGCCTACACGCATGGGCGGCCTGGGGGAGACGGCCGCTCTCCCGCCGCCACCACACTCAGCTGACAATCTGCAGAGCCCACGTCCCCCCCCCTATGGAGCGGTGGGGGTTATCCCGGCCCACACCGACCTGGCTTACAAGATGCCACACACATCGATGACACCAAGCGGCCTACTCCCTGCTTGCAACATGGTGGCGGAGGACCACGCGCCCAAGCTAGCGCCCTACCAGCCACTGCAAGAGCGGCTAGATGCCTTATTTCTGCGCTTCTGGGAGACACTGGAACGGCGAGCAACCCAACCACTGCCTCCCTATGAAAGAGATGTGGAGGGGTGCGCAGAGGAGAGGCGGAATGGGCCCTCCCCGGGCGCAGCTACACAGCGTATACCCAACGGCTCGAGACCATCTGGGCCAAAGGTCGTGAGGAAAACCCCTCCGAGGCACAGGCCACAACGCCGGAGAGCCACACGCCACTGGCGGTGGAAGAACACCAGGCTCCTCCATAGCGCCCGCAGAGGAAAAGACCCGGCCTCCCAGAGCATCCGAGTCTGTGGTCCAAATGTGCCGACCGTCAACAAGGCCTGGAGCGGGGGAGGGACCCCCCGCCACACGTGCACCCGTTCCGCTTACCGGTACCCCCAGGTGCCGCCTCCCAGGAAGCCCAGCAAAGGTATCGGCTGACTCCATCGACCACATCAGCCACACTCCCCGTTCCCACACTCCACCATATGCCGCAACTGCACTGATGACTTGATAATGGAGGGACATTACACCTCGAACCTACTGCCGGTGGCCATTTCAGGCATTTGAACTTGGACTTACCCTCACATGTGGGACGTTGGACTGCCAAAATTATGGACCTAAAAGCAATGAGTAAGCCATCCTCTTGTCCCCCACCTAGGTTCACGTTAATGGCATCCGGCGAACCTCACTATACCTAGTCTTACCGCTGCACAGGGTTGCTCTGCAGGGAAGGGAGGTAACCAGCCACTATATCAACCTACACAGTTAGCTTGCCCATGCCAGCTCGGTGCATATGCACCTGTACGTTTAGATTCAACCTGTTATCAGTTTAATCTGTTTGTTTTTGCTACTAGCTAAAGACAGCTGACTTGTATCTTATTTCAACCTGTTTATAAAACGCTTGCGTTAATCGACATACAAAAAATAAAAATGAGGCATTAATTCTCTGGAAATGTAATCAAACAATGCTTTCGCTGTCTTAACCCTAACCCTGTAAAACACCCATGCATTTCCCTTTCTTTATTCTGTACCCATCACATATGCCTTAATAAAAGAAAGAATTTTTTTTTAAAAAAGGTCTGTATTGTCCCACAAGACAGTTTTTGTTCCTTGGGTTTGTAATATTGTTTTAGATTTTTTGGTTCATGCATTTCAAAGTTTGGGCATAATATATGCGAGAGAGACCTCTTATTTACCATTGCCTCTGACTATGTAATTTTCTAAACATATTGATTGACAAAATTAACAATACTAAATTATAATCGACTTAAGGGAAAATTAAATTGTGATTTGATCATATGCCATACACAGTCTTTACATTTTATATCAAATGTTATGCGTATTATTATCTGCATAAGGTCAATGGATTAAAAGTATTGTGGCTTTTTTCATATCCATTAAGGTGTATGTGCATTGATCGGGTTTTGCATTCCAAATCATTAAACCCATATCTCACATAATATATTGTTGTTTTATAAATTATCTTATAAATTAAGTCGCAGTATATTTAGATTATTGTGTAAATTGAACCCCCCACCGTTTTGAGCATACTCTGTCCATCCATGCACCGGGTGTGGTATAGATCTATCCATGCCCTGGATGTGGCATAACCTATCCTCTGCATATAGCATGCTAGTATATCCATTCATTCCTTTAGTTTTGGTATACATCAACCCATCCCTGGGTGTGGCATACACTATTATACAGCCACTATACCATGGTTGTAATATACACTATTAGTTACATATCTATATAACTATTTATCACCTGAGTGAGACATGCGCTATATCTCTGTACATTTCTCTGAATCAGTTTGTTTAAATATATTTCTTACAACATATAATCTTTATATATATATATCTTTATTTCCTGTAAAAAGCAGATTTCTAGTAACATTTAAAGGGGCACTATAGCCACCAAAACAACTGTAGCTCAATTACTCAGTTCTAGTGTATAGATAGATCAATTCCCTGCAGTCTTACTGCTCAATTCGCTGACAGTTAGAAGTTAAATAACTTTGTTTATGCAGCCCTAGTCACACCTCTCTGCATGTAATATGCACAGACTTCCTAAACATTTCCTTTAAAGTAAGATCTAACATTTACACTTCCTTTATTGCAAATTCTGTTTAATTTAGAAATTCTTATCTCCTGCTCTGTTAATTGCTTGAAAGACCTTGCACGAGCCTCTTGTGTGTGTTTAAATTTCAATTTAAGTTAACATCTGATTGGAAATTAAAAATAAAATAAAATAATGCAGGCTGTGTCAGTCTCAGCCAGATGAGGTGGGGCTAGGGCTGCATGGACTGAAGCAAAAGTGATTTAAATCCTAAATGGCAGAGCACTGAGCAGTGAGACTTCATCGAGGCATCAGGCATATGCACAAAAACTGCTTCATTACGCTAAATCAATTTTGGTGATTATTGTGTCCCTTTAAGGAAACTCTGAGCATTCCTTTGTACTCAGTTCCTAACAAAGATGCTTTACTAAAATAATTAGAACATGATTAAATATCTTGTAATACAATATGAAAATGTTCTTTCTTGGAGCCCTGAGATGTTCTACCAAAATGATGCCGTGTGAGTTCCAATGTCTGGGTGTTTGCAGGTAGAATGCACATTATACCTTGCACCCAGTCATGGTGATGCAGATTCTAGTAAGACAAGTTCCATGTCATAGTATAATCGGCTCTTTCCACCAAAACTGGACATTTCCAGTTTGGGAGTCTTGCCACATTTGGAATATTACTGTCACTAAGGTCTAACTAGATGTTGTGAAAGCCACTGTAGCCTTTGGACATCCTATATCTAGTATAATAAATTAATTTTAAAAATGGCTTGTCAATTATTTAGTGTTATATGTTGGCTGTAAAAATCTGTGCACTGAACCATATAAGATTACTATTTTTTTTATTTATTTATTTTTTTACATCTAAAGCAATAGTATTAGCTTTGAAACTAAAAACTGTTTAGTGACGAAGAGCTGCCTGGAAATGTGCCATGCTAACAACCTGGATTGTGAAACCGAATGTGCGTGCTAACGGCCTGGCTTGAGAGGGAGAATGCGCCGTGCTAATCACCTGCCTTGGGAGAGAGAAGGCAACATGCTTAAGGCCTGACGTGAGAGAGAGAATGTGCGTGCTAACGGCCTGGCTAGTGAGAGTGAAGGTGACGTGATAACGCCCTGGCTTGTGAACACTAATGTGCCATGCTATTCGCCAGCTTGAGAGCATGAATGTGCCATGCTAGCGGCCTTGTCAGGAATATCAGCTTGGAGAGCCCAGCTGTACTCAAAAGTCTTTAAGTTACAAAGGATCCCATTGCTACAAGTTCAATATTACCCATCCAAGAACTGACATTTTGGTCTGACCTCACCGCTGACAGCCTGTCTGTTGTCCAGATCACCTGCAACTAGTATTCCTAAACCACAAAAGCAGGTACCAAACACAGCTGGTTACCGTGTAATAACAATAAATATTATTGACACATTGACTGCAAGATTTTACACCATCATATTCACAGTTATTTAGGTCAACTGGCAAATCAAGCAGATGAATTGATAATTTATTCTTTCAAAAATATAGCTGATGTAGCCAATGACCAAGAATAGGTGGGCATGTTGTGCCACCATCAAGGATTGATGGCACATGGCAATCATGTACATAGGGTTACAACATGTTACAAATAGTATACAGCTGCCTGCCAAGAGAGTCATCTTCTGTTCAGGCAGTTTACATGTTCATCTCTCATCATTTGTCATCGTATTGCTGTTGTATAATTTGAATATGTATGATTGATAACACCGATTATTGAAAGCTTTAAATATTTAATAAAGTGATTTCCTAGATAGATTCAAGACACGGAAGAAGGCGTAGAAGTTTAATACAATAATGCTAAATCTTGATGAAATTGTTATTAAGATTGAGGGCTGTTATGATATTAGGTGAATACGGAACTTGTCATGTAACCAGGATCTTGGTCTCTGAAGAGGTGATAGCTACTGGTTACAATATCACCAGGAGGAGAGCTGTGTTCTAGACTTGCTATCATGTTTTCAGGCCTTTAATATGGCACTGAGACAGCATTGGTTAATACAACAGATTTTTACACCTTAGAATAACTATAGAGTGACTATAGAATGACCATCAGACGTATATTGACATTATCAGGCCTCCAAGACCTAACACTGCTGTATCATGGACATTACTGAAATCTGCCACTGTAAGTACTCCATGGGCTCTGCCTGTGGATGGTCAATGCTTAATGGTTTCAGGTGTCGTGCTAGTTCTAGAATTCTGCATTGCTTGTTATCGCTGATTTTGTGAGTTCGAACTCCTCACCATCACAGTACACAGTATTATATAGTAGTGTCCATGGTCAGTGTTAGCAAGTGTCAATGTGAAGTAGTTCAAGAAGATGGGAAAAGAATTCAATCCCCATTAGTGCATGCCAAAGAGACTTCAAAACAGCTGAAGGGTGTCTCACATTTATAAAATAAGTGAAAGAATATCTCTTATACAAAGGTTTCCTTCTTCACATCTCCATTCTTCATCAATACTCTCTATATCTTGCTGTTTGTCTTTCTGGTTACATTTACTCACAGGCTGTGTCCCAGTTCACAAGATCTTTAAAGAGGCTATAACAGTTGATACAGTATCCTGTATGGCAATATTGTCAGAAGAGAGTCTTTTTAATGAAGTAACAACATCTGGATTTAGTCTTTCTGATGTGGTAATAATCGTTGTACATACAGGATTATTAGCTAAAATGAGAATTCAAAGTGAATTTCAAATTTAAGGCCAATGTAGCAAAATTTGAAAATAATTTCCATTGAAGCTATTATGACCTTAATCCCTTAAGGATAGCGGGCGTCCTATGCCGTCCTTTGGGGACCCGGCTCTAAACGCTGGTGGGCGGCATAGCACGTCCACGCCGTCCTATTTACTTACCTGCTTGCCGGCGATCGTGATGAGGGACTTACCTGGCATCCCAGGGAATTCCCCTGTTGCTGATCCGGCCCTCCTGGGCCATGTGATTGCGAGATCCTTGCATTGACCTGACGATTACATGGACTGAATAGCCGTCCATAGTTCCAGCAGGGAGAGTGCCTGGAATGATAGGTAGTCCCCCTGCTGCCTGTAATAATGTTCAATAAAGTTTTAAAACTGTTTAAAATAAAATAATATATGCTTAGATTATATATATGATCTAAGTATATATATACAGGGAGTGCAGAATTATTAGGCAAGTTGTATTTTTGAGGATTAATTTTATTATTGAACAACAACCATGTTCTCAATGAACCCAAAAAACTCATTAATATCAAAGCTGAATATTTTTGGAAGTAGTTTTCAGTTTGTTTTTAGTTATAGCTATGTTAGGGGGATATCTGTGTGTGCAGGTGACTATTACTGTGCATAATTATTAGGCAACTTAACAAAAAACAAATATATACCCATTTCAATTATTTATTATTACCAGTGAAACCAATATAACATCTCAACATTCACAAATATACATTTCTGACATTCAAAAACAAAACAAAAACAAATCAGTGACCAATATAGCCACCTTTCTTTGCAAGGACACTCAAAAGCCTGCCATCCATGGATTCTGTCAGTGTTTTGATCTGTTCACCATCAACATTGCGTGCAGCAGCAACCACAGCCTCCCAGACACTGTTCAGAGAGGTGTACTGTTTTCCCTCCTTGTAAATCTCACATTTGATGATGGACCACAGGTTCTCAATGGGGTTCAGATCAGGTGAACAAGGAGGCCATGTCATTAGATTTTCTTCTTTTATACCCTTTCTTGCCAGCCACGCTGTGGAGTACTTGGACGCGTGTGATGGAGCATTGTCCTGCATGAAAATCATGTTTTTCTTGAAGGATGCAGACTTCTTCCTGTACCACTGCTTGAAGAAGGTGTCTTCCAGGAACTGGCAGTAGGACTGGGAGTTGAGCTTGACTCCATCCTCAACCCGAAAAGGCCCCACAAGCTCATCTTTGATGATACCAGCCCAAACCAGTACTCCACCTCCACCTTGCTGGCGTCTGAGTCGGACTGGAGCTCTCTGCCCTTTACCAATCCAGCCACGGGCCCATCCATCTGGCCCATCAAGACTCACTCTCATTTCATCAGTCCATAAAACCTTAGAAAAATCAGTCTTGAGATATTTCTTGGCCCAGTCTTGACGTTTCAGCTTGTGTGTCTTGTTCAGTGGTGGTCGTCTTTCAGCCTTTCTTACCTTGGCCATGTCTCTGAGTATTGCACACCTTGTGCTTTTGGGCACTCCAGTGATGTTGCAGCTCTGAAATATGGCCAAACTGGTGGCAAGTGGCATCGTGGCAGCTGCACGCTTGACTTTTCTCAGTTCATGGGCAGTTATTTTGCGCCTTGGTTTTTCCACACGCTTCTTGCGACCCTGTTGACTATTTTGAATGAAACGCTTGATTGTTCGATGATCACGCTTCAGAAGCTTTGCAATTTTAAGAGTGCTGCATCCCTCTGCAAGATATCTCACTATTTTTGACTTTTCTGAGCCTGTCAAGTCCTTCTTTTGACCCATTTTGCCAAAGGAAAGGAAGTTGCCTAATAATTATGCACACCTGATATAGGGTGTTGATGTCATTAGACCACACCCCTTCTCATTACAGAGATGCACATCAGCTAATATGCTTAATTGGTAGTAGGCTTTCGAGCCTATACAGCTTAGAGTTAGACAACATGCATAAAGAGGATGATGTGGTCAAAATACTCATTTGCCTAATAATTCTGCACTCCCTGTATAAATATAAATATATATATATATATATATACACACACTTACACATACATACACATACACTAAGTGTATTTTAATATTAATATATATAATTAAATATATAAAAATGCAATGACCCCCTGCACTCACGCTTGAAAAATGTTCCAATATTATTATATCAAAATACACGTAGAATGATATTCCCAGTGGCTTAGTGGCTACTAAAAAAGACTGAACATACCCCATTTGCAATACATTGGGTTGTCTACTATTGCAAATGGTATGCCATCATGGGGATAATTCTCATTCCCGGGCTACCACATGGTCTCAAAGGCAACCTAACCAATCTGACAAATTACAATGTGAAAAAAACTGAAAAATGTAACATGCTATATTGACCCTGTAACTTCCCAAAACACCATAAAGCCTGTACATAGGGGGGCTGTACATAGGGGGTACTGTTTTACACGTGAGACATCGCTGAATACAAATATGTGCATTTTATTGCAGTAAAAGCAAACAGTATTATGACATTCACAGTTAAAATGTCATGTAGAACTAAAAAAAATAACAACATTTCTTATTTTTCATATTAAATTATGTTCCATACCTAAATATTTGATGTTAAATGAAAGCCCTGTTTCCCCTGAATAAAATGATATATAATAAGGGTGGGTGCATTTAGTATGAAAGAGGTGAATTACGGTTGAAGAGACATACAGCGCAAATTGGAAGTTTTGTTTACGGTTTATTTTGATCAGAACGTGTACATTTGGCTCAGTCCTTAAGGGGTTAAAGGACAATTGTCACTTAAATCCTATTTTAATTTAATCCATTCTTTCAGTTTTGAAAGGAAATATATTTTGTTTTAAATAAAGTATATGCAAAAATGAGAAAAACCTGATTCCTACATTTAGTAAATGATGGAATGATGGAATGCTCCAGCCATGTACATGTGTTAGGTCAAACAGTGTTTGAAAACTGAAGGTTATTCTCTATGGTCTTCCATACTTCTGTGCTGGGAGTGAAGCAGGGAAGATCATGGAGAACAACTGTGTGTTATCAATTAAACACATTCTATAATCATTTCAACCCGTCCTCCTTCATTAGTTATATTGATATTAGTCATCTTATTTTTTTACCAGTAATAACATTCCTTTTTGAATCCACTCCTCAATAATCAAGATGTCCAATCTTTGGTGAACATACCCACTTAAATGTGGTGGAATTTAGTTTCAGCATTTTCCCTAAAAATAAATCAATAAAAAGTTTGCAAGAGACACTTTAAAAAAAAAAATTGCTGGCCCTTTAAGTCTTACTCTTTTTTTTTCATACAGCTTATTACGGTATATTCCAAATTTCCTGAGTAAGTTTATCAGGAAGTGAAACAAATCAGAGAAATCGGGTGAATGTAGTAAACAGCAAGTTAACAAGTGAACTGCCAAATTTCAACCAAAATACCTAACTTGGAAAAAGAACCTCTCCTATGTAGAACACAAGGAGATATATATATATACAGGGTACAGTATGTGCGTATGTACGTGTGTGTGTTTATCTAACACACACACACTCTCTCTCTCTCTCTCTCTCTCTCTGTTCCAGTGTATATAGATATCTTTGTGTTCTGGGTACATTGGTACATGATTACTTTTTTTTTTACAGAAATACAATTTGAAATGTGCACAAAGGTGTAAACAGGTAAGACTTGCAAATTCCTTCCAAGTAATGTCATTGCATTTATTTAGGGTTCAAATAACATAAAAAAACAAAATGCTTTATCACATCACAGATTTACAAACTATGTATAGATTCTCTTAAGTATTCCATCCCAACACAATTACCCAGACATCTTTACGGTGATGCTTAGAAGGGTGAATCAATGTAATCCATTTTCATGAAATGTTCTATTCCAATAAAACAGGCATTGACTTAGCAACAAGTTTATTTTCTCCAAATTACAAGAATGTGAAAAACAAAATAATATAAAATCCCTCAAAGATTAAAGTTAACCTTTAGGAGTGAAATGTATCTCTAAATTATGTCATCGTGTGGAAAGTTTCTACACTATGCACTAATTTAGAAAGGTGAAATGTTGAAATATTTATATAAAGAATATTGCACATTCAGTACACATGTTGTACCGGTTAAACAGTACATGTTTTATTCAGCTATTCTGGGTAGCAACTATTAATTTAGGTCTTTTTTATTTACAACAGGCGATGTGTCAATCACATTTAATACAACTATTCCATTCATTGCTATTCTTTTTTTGATGGCCGACGGCACGTCGGCTTACATTTCCTGTTCATATTTTGGCTGTCACTTTAAACCACGCCAAGGATGCGTGCAACCCACCAGTTGCAGGGCATGATGACTCTACATGCGGAACGGCATCCATGGTAGTTATAAGGCCAAGGGTAGTAGCCACCCAGAGGTTCGCAGATTCTCTGGCACTGAGTGTAACTTCTCCGACACTCAATGCAGCAGATACCTTGATGATCCAACATGGGGTCAAATGTCACACCGCCTTCTCCTTCCAGCTAGTAAAAAAAATAGATAGTTATGTTTTTAATGCTAGAAACAATATGTTTTAAGTAACGGTCATATGTTAGAAGAACTCAATGTATCCAAAAGGCCCTATTAATAAAATTGGAGACTTTCAGTTTTAGGATAGGCTGGATCAAAACATTACAGTTATTTATTCGAAGAATAGAAGCAGATGCTAATGAAAGGCACCTAGTTTGAAATGATTTAAAATGTAATATGGAACCCAGCTAGGATGAACTGCTTACCTATCTGCGCAAAATCAGCAGTGTTCCCTCTAAGAACATTTCTTCTAACAGTTGGCTGCCATTATATTTACTGAAGTAGAAAAGCCAGCAGTTTTGTCAACAGATCTTTTCTCTAGTATTTTGTGTTGTATAGATTTTTAATATTGCACATTCAAATGCATCGCTCTTCTGCTCATACATAAATGTAACAACTCAAAGACTCCAAAGCAAGAGTGGCTTAGAAGATGATGGGGTGTACTGTTTGGCCACCCTTGCTCGATCCCAAAAGCTCACACCTGGACGTTACAGGTACTGTACAGTCTTTGTCAGTAACAGCGAGTAAGGTCAAAGGTCTTCATTTTTTAGCAATAAAATTACATTATATAAAAATATATTAGAAGAACGCCTTTGAGTTCTAAGGACTGGCTGACTGTATGTTTGCTAATTATTTATCAGAGCTGGGGGAGAAGCACTGATGAATGTTTTCTTGTTCCCATGCACAGGTAACCATGCATGCTGGTATAGAGAGCGCACTATATTTTAGAGGGCAGCTGCTGTGTTCATTTATTCTATGGACCTGTCAGTACATTGTACGGTAGGTGGTGTAAGAACAATACTTCACTGGTAGAACTGACAGCATTCTCAAGGATTAGTGATAAGTAGACACTTTATGGGCATGACAAAGTGTGAGCAGGATTTAAACCTTTCAGTGCCGCACGAACAAGTGATGTCAGGTAATATACATTGCAGTTCGATAGCGCTTGGTGGGTTAAACTGCCAGATGTCAAATTATACTAATTACAGTGATTAACGTGCTAAGCATTTTGCATACAGGTTTTGAAAAAAAAAAAACACAGATCTAGTTTGCATGTCTTTCAGCTGGCAATGTTTGTTTAAAAAAATCAAAAGAAAAAACTTTAGACTATTTAAATCCCTTTTTAAGGTACGCTAGATTACGAAGATATTTCAATATATGAAAAGCAAAAGAAGCGTGTACGCATCAGAGAACTTACAATTTAAATTGCTGCTTTTTGAGAACATTGTACACCTTCAAAAGCAGCATATCTATCTGAAGGTAAGAACAGTTATGGAAATTGGTTTCTACGTGGGCATCATATAAAGTGTGTTGATGTTTGCGAATTGGGAGTTTTGTACAGTTTTTAGCACAAAAACGATTATGCAGGCATGAAAAATAAAATGCTGGAGAAGCTCCCTCAGACAAATTCTATGGCACAAGCAGGAATATTCATCCACCACAACTGTCACATTATGCATGACGGAGCCTGTAAAATGCTTTTAAGACGTTATTCAGTGCGCACTAACCACACAGATAGAGAAGGTATCGGCCAGCAGTTACTGGCCCCACTGCTTGTATGATATGCTGTCGTATATAATATGACCTGTAATACTTTGTGATCAGATCGCAAAGCATGCTGGTTCAGACACACATGTAATACACACATGAGGTGCAAAGGGAGACTATAAAATATGTTTTTTTTTAAATATCTGGCCAACTATACATGAGTTATTCCTTTTACCAGTACAATATATATACAAGATTAAAAGAATATTAAATCAGGTCAGCATGGTGACAGATATTTCCAGCTACAAGAAGAACGTGTCTCCATGCTGGGCAGTGGAGATGAACAGATTTCTTCTGCCCTGCACCCATGGTCTGTGGAGGAGTTAACATGATTCCTTTCCATTCCCTCACAACTTCCTGGCTCACAGAACGGATGGGATATGAAAATAAAGAGCCATGTCAATCTCCCAGCTCTTCACAGCCAAGTCTTCTACCATTATGGAGCTGTGTGTTCTCAGACAATTTCATTTACATGTGCTTGTAAAACATAAAACGTATGTGGATTTTATTACTTTGGGGGGTTTTTTGAAGTAAGTTAAACAATTCTGGCGGGATACCGTATCTTAAAGGAACTCTATAGCGTATAGTATGCCCTGTCCCTGCGACTGCGGTATGTACGCCAGTGCATGCAGATGCACACATACTTAAAGGACCACTACAGACACCCAGATCACATGAGCTCAATGAAGTGGTCTGGGTGCCAGGTCCCTCTAGTTTTAACCCTGCAGCTGAAAATATAGCAGTTTCAGAGAAACACATGTTTCACTGAGGGTTAATCCAGCCTCTAGTGGCTGTCTCATTGACAGCCGCTAGAGGAGCTTCCGCGATTCTAAGACACTGAACGTCGCGGTTTGAATGCGCGTGCGGCTCTTGCCGTGCATGCGCATTAGGAGCTGAGAGGCGGAGGGATCCCCAGGGCCAAGCAGGGCCGGACTGGCCCACCGGGATACCGTGAAATTTCCCGGTGGGCCACGGTGCCACATAGGTGCCACCGGGTGGCCGGTCCGGTGGCACACTCGGAGGGGACCGGCCGCGTTCCAGACTGGAGCCGCCGGGCCGGGTGGCAGCTTCGCCGGGCCGGCGGCACTCCAGTCACTGCTGTTGCTGATGGCTGAAGGAGGAGGAGCATGTCTAACATGCTCCCTCGTGGTTACCACAATTCCCAGCACATGAACCGCGAGGGAGCATGGTAGACATGCTCCTCCTCCTTCAGCCATCAGCAACAGCAGTGACTGGAGTGCCGTCGGACCGGCGAAGCTGCCACCCGGCCCGGCGGCTCCAGTCTGGAACACGGCCCCTGACTTCTACAGGTAAATGGGGGGTGGAGGGGGATAAAACAGAGAGGGGAATAGAGGGAGGGAGGAAGGGAGAGAGATGGGGAGAAACATACGGAAAGGGGGGAGGGAGAGAGAGGCACAGGAAAGGGAGAGATGGGGAGGAGGGAGAGAGATGGGGAGGAGGGGGAGGGAAAGGGGGAGGAGGAAGACAGGAAAGGGAGGGAGAGATGGGAGGAGGAGACACAGGAAAGGGGGGAGGAAGAGACACAGGGAAAGGGGGTGAAAGAGGCAGAGAGGGAAGAGAGAGACTGGGAAGGAGAGGGGAAACATTGACACAGAGGAGCAGTGAGGGGGAGAAAGAAACATACAGAGTGACTGGGGGAGACAAAAAGGCACACAGAGGGGCTGGAGATAGAGACACACATAGGGGCAGTATATATCACTGATGGATTCGGGGGGCAACGGGGCAATTTTCCCTGCCGGCCGATCTCCCTCCACAGGAACCGTGCAGGCAGCCAGCAGGGGAGGAAGAGAGGACCTGGGACAACGCTCCAGCTCTCACGAGGGTGAACTCTAGCCCTGGAGCTACGGGCTAGAGTTCACTCTCACCACTTCCTGGTGGTCGCAGTAGTAGGAGTGAACTCTAGCCCCATACGCACACCATACACATTCACACACTGCCCACCCACACATACTGAACCTTTCACACACATTGCTCCAATACCCTACTACAGCCCCATATCCCAGCAGACTCCAGGTAAGTTGTCAAACTGTTCTTAAACAGTTTGACTACTTACTCTGGGAGGGGGTGCCGACGCTTCTGGCACCATAACCACTACACAGAGGAGTAGTGGTTATTGTGCATGGAATATTTCTTTAAATAATCTCCAAGTTCCCCTCCCGGGCTCAGGCTCTGGATCCGCCACTGGTATATGACATGTATATTAATGTGTGTATTAGTTATATATATATATATATATATATATATCTATTATATTTACACATATTAATGTACATTTATATGCATAATACACAGAGAAATTTCATTAATATGTACCTTGTGTAATGAGCAGATATTGGCCCATTAAGGCCCAGTCTTGTTGCTAGGTGCATACTCCAGCACAATAACATATTTAAAGTGAAGAGCATACCCACAGGACTTCAAAAGAAACATTTTTTTACAGTTGTGCCCAACATACATTCACCATTTCAGTCCCATTAACAAGCTTTCCTTAATATGTCAAGGTAGTTGGACTGAAACATTGATTACATGCAAAGGCACGTCTGCTTAAAATAAATCTGCACTTTTGTTTATTTTTGTTTATTTTGAAGCCTATGAGTGCGCTTTTTATGTTGAAGTACTTTTTAATTTTAAGTTATCTGTTCTAACTCTGTATCAGCACACTATGCTGGCGCGACGCATTATGGGGCTGGTAAATATTTTTTTTCCAGGGATGCTTTTAATTCCCAGTCCGGCCCTGGGGCCAAGGGAGTCCGGCGCTGGAGAAAGGTAAGTGCTAAGAAGACACACACACACACTCTCATGAACAGACGTATACACAGTAGCTAACAGACACACACATTTACTGACAGAGACACACTCAGCGACAGACATATATACACACTCACAAAACATACACTCTCACTGACAAACACAAACTCACTAACAGACATCAAACAGACACACATAAACACACTCAGTAACAGACACACACAGTAACACTCACTAACACACACACACACTGACACTCACTAGCAGACACACACTCAATAACAGACACACTCACTGACACTCACTAACACACACACACTAACACACACACTAACACACACACACTAACACACACACACACACTAACACTAACACACACACACACACACACACTGACACACTAACACACACAGACACACTAACACTAACACACACACACTAACACATACACACTAACACTAACACACACACACTAACACACACATGTTTTTAAAAAAAAAAAATTAATCCCCCCAGCCTCCTTACCTTTGGGAGTGCTGAGGGGATTCCCTGGGGTCCAGTGGTGTCACCCGGCCGGCGGGCAGGCTGCGAGGGAGCACTCTCTCCTCTGAGTGCTTCCTCGCGCGCCGCGTACTGATACCGGAGCCGGAAGATGATGTCATCATCAGACAGTGCTCCCTCGCGCGCCTGCCAGCCTGGTGACAGCAGGGCCAGCCTCGGGGGGCCCTGAGGTGGTCAACTCCTGGGGCCCCCAGGAGAAGAGGCTGGCCACAGAGGGTACATACCAGGTCGCAGGGAGGCCGGGCCCCCTGGTGGGCCGGGCCCGGTCGCAGCCGCGACCCCTGCGACCCCGGTATGTACGCCACTGTCCCCTCCCCACCTGCGGGCTTAAAAGGGTTAAGAACTGTTTCTAGTGCCAGAGTTCCTTGGTACTGGATAGGTCTCCTCCTCCCACAAAGTCACACCAATGGGGGAACTGTGCACGCATTAGAGCTTCCTCATAGAAAAGCATTTAATGAATGCTTTATTATGGAGAATTGGAAGACTTTATACGTTCTCATGCAAAGCATGAAGACGCCAAATGTTGTTTCACTGAGTTAAAGGACACTCCAGGCACCCAGACCACTTCTGCCCATTGGAGTGGTCTGGGTGCCAACTCTCACCTCCCTTAATCCTGCAAGTGTAATTATTGCATTTTTTATAAACTGCAATAATTACCTTGCAGGGTTAAATCCTCCTCTAGTGGCTGTCTATCAGACAGCCACTAAAGGAACTTCCGTGTTCTTAAAATTTGAAAAGTGTTTTATATGAGGCTGGACATCCTCACGCTATGCATGAGGACCTCCAGCGTCTCTAGAATCCCCATAGGAAAGCAATGAATAATGCTTACCTAAGGGGAGGTCTAATGTGCACGTGCGTACGCATTAGGTCTCCTCTGCCGACGTCAGCCGTGGGCCTGACCTAACGCAGAGGGACATCGGCACTGGATTCAGGTAAGTCACTGAAGGGGTTTTAACCTTTTTAGCAACATAGAATGGGGGATGGGAGGGAGGGTACACTGCAGGGTCCTGCAGTGCCAGGAAAATGGATTTGTTTTCCTGGCACTAGAGAGTCCCTTTAAGTATGTTTGAGTCCAGGAAATACCATTACCGACTGTCTGGAAGAAAGCCGTTAGAGGTTGCCTTAACCGTGCAATGTAAACATAAGATTTTCTCTGAAAACTTCAATGTTTTAAACTGCAAGGGTACAAGGACAGTGCACCCAGACCACTTCAATGATATGTGGTCCCTTTGTCCATTTCACGAAGGTGCAGTGGATAAGCCCCTCTGCATGTAACCTGCAATATTCTCTGAACAATTTGTATCCTGGAAATAATTAAATGCCAAGGATTCAAGTAGTAACTCTTTCACCTGTGGGAGGGTGGATATTTTAAGATGTGTCTGTTTATTTAACTTATTAAAGTTAAGTTAAAAAGGATTTTCAGATATATTAGCTTGGATCATTCTGCAAAAGCATTGTGTGATTTATTCACTCAACAGTGGGCTAACTCATGCAACTTGGTTGACCATTCAACAGAGTTATATTTTATAATATTAAACTATGCTGAGCAAGCAACTAACACTAACTTACATGATACGGGTTCTCTGGGTTAAATGGTACTTCCTGCTCCGGAGCTGGCTGAGTCTGATTGGCTGCAGGTTGAGCACGTCGACTTCCTTGGCGGCGGGTGTTTCTTTCCTCTGCTGCAGCTTCAAATTGGTCCATGTTAAGGTTGTTCTGAGCTTGTCTAGCTTTCCTTCCAACATCCCTTTTACCTCTTTGGTTTTCTACAAGATGAAAAAAAAACATTTGAAAGTTTCATAAAACATACACCATACATCCCAACTTTGAACAAAAATCTCATCTTTTGTAGAAGCACAGAATCTTTATTGTATAGGACTACTTCACTAATAGTGATCTATCTTTAAAAAGGAGTTTGCACAGAGTACTTAGGTCTTATTCTAAATTACTTTACATAAACTTTATGAAATATTAATATTTACAATGTTTTCCCTTTTATTGTGTTTGTATGTTCCTCCTTTTTTGTGAGTTTTTTTTAGGTTTATGAAAATAACTGCAGTACAGAAAAAATGGCAGCGGGGGTGAGATGGACGACGACATATAAATCTCATAAATATAGATACAAACCTCTTTAAAGGACCACTATCGTGCCAGGAAAACATACTCGTTTTCCTGGCACTATAGTGCCCTGAGGGTGGGGGAGAAGAAGGGGTTAAAACTTACCTTTCTCCAGCGCCGGGCGGGGAGCTCTCCTTCCCTGATCCTCCTCCGATCCTCCCATTCGGCTGAATGCGCACGCACGGCAAGAGCTGCGGGCGCATTCAGCCGGTCTCATAGGAAAGCATTTATAATGCTTTCCTATGGACGCTTGCGTGTTCTCACTGTGATTTTCACAGTGAGAATCACGCAAGCGCCTCTAGCGGCTGTCAATGAGACAGCCACTAGAGGATTTGAGGGCTGGATTAACCCATTTATAAACATAGCAGTTTCTCTGAAACTGCTATGTTTATAAAAAAATGGGTTA
This sequence comes from Pelobates cultripes, assembly GCA_933207985.1. NCBI lineage: Eukaryota > Metazoa > Chordata > Amphibia > Anura > Pelobatidae > Pelobates > Pelobates cultripes. The sequence goes on along the minus strand of OW240912.1, from coordinate 319,332,424 downwards.
ACCCTAGCTGGACCAGGCACCCAGACCACTTCATTAAGCTGAAGTGGTCTGGGTGCCTAGAGTTGTCCTTTAATAAAAGTCCCAACTCTTAACATGTTTTTAGTAACAGTCCATTGAAATTAATTATAATTTTTCTTACTGCAATCCCATTTATAAACATTGACCCCAGAAAATCATTTCAACTTTCAAATATTAACTTTCACCTCTTTTGGCACCTTTGTGTGTTAAATCTTGGCAAGTGTTTCACATTCATACAGTGCACACTGTGGGGAAGATCCCTGTCCAAAACCTGTACAAATATAAATGTGATGGTAAAGATCTCTTGGGCACCATTACTTTGTCCTTAGGTTCTAACGGAACAATCACCAAGGGGTGCCAGTGCCAAGTTAGCATTCTTCCTCCAAAGCCTTTTCCTTAATCGAGATATGTTTAATTTGTATAATGCAAGTGCGACGTGTGGGCTAGGTCTATTGGGGTCTAATTTAGTGAAAAACATTATCAGCAATATTCACTAAAGTGAACTTTCAAATTTAAAGGGGCACTATAGTCACCAAAATAACTATAGCGTAATGTACTTGTTCTACTGAGTATAGTCAGCCCCTGCAGGCATTTTGCGGTAAACACTGCCTTTTCAGAGAAAAGCAAGGGTTTGTGTTCCTGATCCTATAGTGTTCCTTTAAGTTTAAAATAGCCGAATTGGAACAATTCTCAGTCAGCTATGCTTTCATTTCAGCTAGAAATTAAAGGAACACTATAGGATCAGGAACACAAACCCTTGCTTTTCTCTGAAAAGGCAGTGTTTACCGCAAAATGCCTGCAGGGGCTGACTATACTCAGTAGAACAAGTACATTACGCTATAGTTATTACAAGTTCTACTTGTAATATGTTGAATATGTGAGGACAGTGAGTGTACCCAGCTGTGTAAATGCATGCAGGGTTAAAGATAATATTAGAAGTGGTTATGGTAAAGTGTGGTTAAAGTGAGAGGGGGGTTAGCAGAGTTAGATTACATTGTGTGCTTAAGGCATAAATGGCTTGAGAGGTGTTAAAGTTATAGTAAAAGGGCTGTTGATGATTGAGATGATTGAGTTTAGGACTAGAGTGAGGTTGAATTTAGTATTGGGGTACATGAGGAGTTTAGTTTTCAAGAAAAGCTAAAGATAGTATGAAGGTAAATGGCTTATTTTCAGATTTAGGTTTTGAGAGCTGGAGTTTGAAGGGTTATTTATCAACCCTCACCCTTCTGGCTTCTGTAGACCAGTCAGTTTGATGATATTGGAGCTGCAGGAGTTGTTATACAATGTCCACCACTCAGAGTTTCACCTGCAACTCCTGCAAGGCATTGTCTGTGTGAGAGGTTACGAGTGGGCAGATAGGAAGTGATCCCTTCCACTTCCTGTTCAGTCTCACACACATACACTGGAGGTGGTTGGACATAATTGAGTTTTATATTCTATAACAACTGTTCCTGCAGCTCTGCTATTAAGGCTAAATGTACTAGAAAGGACACTGGTCAAGGCTCCTGGTACTTATCTCCCATCAATCTATTTAAGCTCAAAAACCCACTTAATAAGTGCAGAAAACAGGCACCCCATAGTGGTCAGGTGCCTACTCTGCCTAATGGGAAATCTGGCCTTGCCTGATGCAAAATAGAGCCTTTCTATCATTACACTAAACCTTTTTTTTTATGCCAAATGTTACTTAAAATCATCATCAATTTTGACTATAAAGGCAGGTTGGAATAACGTTGGTAACATTATTGTTTTACTATGTGTTTTAAACAGAAAGTGTTTAAAACACATATATCAACCTATACCTCCTTTAGGAGACCCTTACAGGTTTATGATGGATAAAAGCCTGACAGGTTAAGAGGCTGTCTGGGAGTTGTGAAGGTCTCAGGGAGCTAGGTCTTCATAGGAAGTAATACTTGCATCATTGTTCCTCAGCTTAGTGTGATTTATCTGTCTTTTTTGGCAACTCAGACAACCTCACAGCGATTGCCTATAGCAACCACCAAGGAGGAACGCAGAGTGCTGCTGCAATTAGGGAGGTCTCCAAGATCCTCCAGAGGCTGGATGTGTGGGAATGTAAGGGTGTTGGTGAATCACACTCCTGCTGTAGGAAATTTGGAAGAGGACTTCTGACATCTTAAAGCCCTGCATCCGATCTTGTTCATTGCTGGCATCTTCCTGATGAACTTCTAATAGCTTCTTATTTAAATGATGAGTTCCTGGTATTTTGCACCAGCTGCATGGACTTAGATGCGGCTTAGATGCACTGACAATATTGCGTAACTTCCTCTTGATCTGCATGTTCCTTTTGATCCCTTTATTACCCTGAGTAGTGGTCGGGTTTAGTCACAGATCGGTCTGGTGCTTCTGTTGACTCCCACTCAATTGGCGCAGGACTTGGATCCGGCTGAAATATCCATGGCCAAAACATATTGCCTCTGTGTCAGTCCATTCTCCAAAGTTATTTTTACCATCCAGACTGTTGGTAGCATACATACTTGGTCTGGTGTTCTTCCTGTTGGTAGTGATGACAGTCTTTTAAGCTTCCTCACATTTGTTAATTCCTGCAGGATGTTTTGGATATGGGGTTGGCCACAGGCACCTTGATGATTTAGAATTTGACTCTTTGGGTGCACCTTCACCAGCTTTAAAGTCAGACATCCAGACTTTTCTTCTTGCCTTTAAGTCTGTGGTGTGGACAGGTACTCCTCTATGTTATGCTCTGTTTAGGCACATGCCACAACTTGTGGGCTCTCACCACCCACGAAAAAAAAAAAAACCTGTGTGTCTTATCTGACAAATTGATTTCCTTGCAGATAGTGAGAGCCCACAAGGACTTGTTCTTCACTAAGTGTGATTATGCCTTGATTATGTTATAAAGCTTACATCAAAGAAAATGCATTTATTATTTAAAAAGTGTAAGTTCCTGGCACAGCAAAATTGATAACTTCCACTCCATTATTCTCAGCAAGTTAAAAATAAACCACTATACCACATTCTGATGTGATTAACACTTTAATTGGTCATTTTCTGACATTACTATATTGTGACATGAAACTAAAACTATTTTATTTTTATTTTATACTATTAGACATATATAGGTGAATATGACCACTAACTATATAACAATGGTGCAAGAACTATCAATTTATAACAAATTGCATCCTGGGAAATAAAAAAATCATTAACCTCTTAGAGCATCAGAGGTGCGCCCCCAATACATAACTCTGGCACTAAAAGAATTGCCATCTCCTTCATGTGTTAAATAAGCTGGCGTGACTACGAAAAACTATTTTAATAATTTGGCTCAATCTTAATATAATACAATTTACGACATACTGCTCGACAGGCACTTTAAGTTAGTCACAGTAACACATCACATCTTTATTAAAATCATAAAGAAGTTTATTTCACCTACACCCATCAAGCACCTGAACATTATATTTAAAGCCAATTAGTTATCTTCAGAACTCTCTAAGTACTAGTAAATTGCAGATTCACTCCTACACACATCACGCCTATCACATGAATGCATAATATCTGTTAAAAAGAACATAATAGCTGATCCATGATTGTTAAATTAAACTAGAAGAATAACTGGAAATAGACACTTAAACACTAAATCTTTTTGGTTCTAAGATTACATAGTTACATAGGATGTAAAGAGACATACGTCCATCAAGTTCACGTCTGTTTTTGCTGTTGATCCATAAAGAAGGCAAAAACATTTTTTTATTTTTATTTTTAAAAGCACTTTCAAATTTTGCAAAGAACTAGGAAAAAATTCCTACTTGACCATGAATGGCAGTCACGTATCATCATTAATAATGTCCCTGAATATTATGTTTTTGCAATTATTCCTCCAGTTGTAGTTTAACCATCTGTACAGACTCTGATAAAACCACCTCTTCATGCAGAAAATGTAATCATCCTTATTGTTCTTACTATAAGAATCCCTTTTCTTTGCCTTTCTTCGTACAGTCAGACTAACATTGCAATAAATATAATCCAAACGGATTCTATGCTAATTTGTGTTTTTTTTTTTTAATCATACATTTTCCTATTTATTCTAGCATCCCACGTTAACTGACCCACATGGTAATAAAGGTTTTCCTATAAAATCATTATCCTCTTTCCCTTAGTACCTTTGATGAGAGAAAATACAGAGGTATCAGATGACCCCAAACCTGTATGCTTATGTACAATGTCCTTGCCCACATATGGGAAACATATAGGTTCTCACCAATCTAGCACTGTATAAATGTATTCCTGACTCTATAGTATTAAAACCACATTTAGGTGGTTTGCCCCACCCCTTATCCCCCTTAGAAGGGGTTACAACTCACCTTATTTCCAATGCTGACCCCGCCCCCGATCTGCCTCCTTGGTGATATCATCAAAATGTAAGATTTTTTCCAATCCAATTATTTTCCATAGAGAAAGCACTGGATTGGCTGAAATTGTCGAGGGGGTGGATAGGGGGCAATGCCAAATGCTGTCAATGCATCTCTATGAGGAAAATTATCTGCATGGAGACGCTGAACAGCAGTGCTGCCTACTGTGCAGCACTGCTCCAGAAAGCATCTCCAGTGGCCATCTGAGGAGTGGCCACAGGAGGTATCCCTAGGGGCAATGTAAACACTGCCTTTTCTCTGAAAAGACAGTGTTTGCATGAAAATGCCTGAAGGGAACCATTATACTCACCATAACAACTACATTAAGCTGTAGTTGTTCTGGTGACTATAGTGTCCCTTTAAGCGAGGGGTAGCCATTGTTTTCAGATCTTTACTTCAATTTGAATCTATCATGACAGATATAGGTTTGCAGGTTTCTAACCATCTTGCATGACTCATGCTATACAATTAAGTGTTTCTTCCCTTAAAGGGACACTGTAGGCACCCAGACCGCTTCAGCTCATTGAAGTGGACTGGGTGCAATATCCCATGTCTGAGCATTAACTCCTCCTCTAGTGGCTGTCACTACAGGGACTTCCGGAATCGAAACGGAATTTGGTCCGTTATCTGACGCTGGACGTCCTCACGCTGTGCATTTGGATATCCATGATTTCCCCCCAGAGGACAGCATTGAATAATGCTTTCCTATGGGGAAATCCTAATGCGGGCGCAGCCATTGCCTGCGCATTAGGTCCCCCCCGCCGTCTGACGTTGACGAGGTAGGAGTGTGGGCCATCAGGACTGGATTCAGGTAAGTGACTGAAGGGGTTTTAACCCCTTCAGCTCCGCGGGATGGTGGGTGCAAGGTAGAGGGGCACTGCAGGAGCCCATTGTGCCAGGAAAACAGACCTGTTTTCCTGGCACTATAGAATCCCTTTAATACGATTAAAAGCTCATATTTTCATTTATTTTTATTACCCCTGTCACCTACTAAGAGCATCAATTATGTTTTCAGTTAGCGTAACATTTGCAGTAAGATGCACCCCTCCTACATACCTCTTTTTGAGAAGCACAGACTTGTTTAAAAACTATTTAAAAGTTCCAAACACTTTGCGTAAATATATATATAAAAAAATCTGTTTTCCCTCTCAATACATCAGTGTGCTGCTGCTCTTGCACAGTGCCTGCCCCTCCTCCCTACTTCCCCTTTTAGGAATTGCTTTCCCGTTGGCTGATTTCAAGCACAGGAGGGTTTTCCTGATAACAGACATGGAACGCACAGCCTTCCTATCTTTGTGCCAGTTGGCACAGACTGAATTGAGCAAGAGGAGGGGGAAAGTGCTGGTTTTTAACCTGTTATTTTCGAGAAATCTAGAAATTTGATAGCAATTCTGCTAGCATAAAATATAGCTGAAATTTGATTGTCATTTAAGATTAAGTTGTAATTGTCATAACAGGTATCCTTTAAGCAGACCTGCCATGATTATTTCCTTATATTTTTTATTTCCTGATGCCCCCTTTATCTTTATGATTATATTCCATGCCAACCCCCCACTCAGTTTTTATTTCTGGGTGCTGCTATTATATCCTCCTTTGCCCATGAAGCATATAATTTGCCCTTTTGTTGGATGCATTGCATTGATGGATTGTGGGTAAATTGATTGGCAAATGAAAAATCTTTGCTTAAGCATCACTTGTTGTCTAGTTTTGTCAAGTTGACTGCTGTCCTCGAGGAAAAGCAGTCCCTACATTTCTTAATGTATTTTATGAAAACTAGAGTGGTCAGAAAAATATAAAAAGGGATTCAGACACATAAATCCAGATTCAGACACATTGAGCTGTATAACGGCAGATCAGATAAACTTTATTTTTGGTGACCGAACTGCTTTAAGAACTTGTGACAATATGTATTTTAATGCTCTTTTCCCAAGATAAGACTATTTGTAATTGCTTCTGGATAGAACAGGGGTTGGGGGAGGGGGTGAAGCTTACAGAATTTCTTTTAGGGGTTAAGGGAATGAATTGGATCCTGATAGGTCACATTTATTGTCTGTTTAAAGAGGTTACAAATGTTACAGAGTTTCCTGTATCAAAGTAATGGCAATTTTTATGAAATACAATGCTGTCATATTCAATAATGTAACCGGTGGCAAGAAAGTACAGCATTGTTTGGAAGATAATATGTGAAACACTTAGTCTGCCTAGGCAAAACATTAAAATGTACCTGTCACACTCTATTCCTATAATTTGGAGAGATTTCAATATAATACCACTCATGACATACTGCAAGCACTTTCATTTAGTCACAGTAACACATCACAGTTTTTTTCTCTCAGAAGTTTATTTCACCTACACCCATCAAACACCTGAACATTCTATTCAATGCCAATTAATTATCTACAGAATCCCAAGTACTAGTAAATTGCACATTCACTCCTACACACATCACGGCGAGCCGCCCACACTACAAGTTTATCGCATGGATGCAAAATATCTGATACATAAATGTTAAAGGACCACTATAGTACCAGGAAAACAAACTTGTTTTCCTGGCTCTATAGGGTCTTTGGGTACCCCCCACCCTCAGGGTCCCACTCTCGCCGGGCTGAAGGGGGACGAAGGGGTTAATCACTTACCTTTCTCCAGCGCTGGGCTCCTTCGGCGTTGGGGAAATCTCCTCCCTCTTCCGACGTCAGAGTGCATTTAATTAATCCATAGGAAAGCATTTCTCAATGCTTTCCTATGGACGGCAGCATCTTCTCACCTGTGATAATCCAGCCGCTAGAGGCTGGATTAACCCTATTGTAAACATAGCAGTTTCTCTGAAAGGTTCTCTGAAACTGCTATGTTTACAGCTGCAGGGTTAACCCTAGATGGACCTGTCACCCAGACCACTTCATTAGGCTGAAGTGGTCTGGGTGCCTATAGTGGTCCTTTAAATTAGACTCCAAGAATATCTGTATACATAGCCACTTAAACACTACTTCTACATGTGTTCTATGATAATCAATATCACATTGCAATAAATCTAATCAACCCAAATTATGGTATTTATTTTTTGAGAAATAAACGCCTGGTTACTCTGAGAATATTAAAGGGAAACTATAGGCATACAGACCACTTCAGTTCATTACAGTGCTCTGGGTGCAGTGTCCCAGTTTTTAAGAAATTTTGTTCATTTCATGTATAGATGAACGTATGAGGCATAGACAAAACACCAGAGATAGAACCCATAGACTTTCTATTACACTGGCCACTCCTTTTCAGAACATTTATTCTATGGCTTTAGCACTTCCCGAACCAATGCAATTAGGGGTTACTTGCCTAACTGAAGCAGAGAAACAATACAGGAGAAGAGAAGGGCTTTGTTCATATTGTGGGCAACAAGGCCATCTTCGGTTGAACTGCCCTACCAGGCTGGGAAACGCTCGCACCTAAATTCCTTTGGAGGACAGGTCTTGGGTGTTTCTATCATGTCCTCCATATCACATTTCACAAAAGAACACAGGCTTCTCATTCCCATGTCCTTATCCTGTGAGAAGAGATCCATAGAAACAGTGGATTTAATAGATTCAGGAGCAGCAGAGAGTTTCATAGATCAGGTCTTTCCTGATAACAATTCTCTTCCCTACAAGTTAAGAGCTACACCCTTGGCCATTGAGGCCACAGATGGTAGACCACTGTCGGAGCCTGTGATTTCCCATGAAACAATACCTGTTAAATTAACCATTTGTATCTTACACAGCCTTACTCCAATTGATCTCCTCTCCAGCCTTTCCAGTCGTCTTGGGGTTTTCATGGTTGAACAAACATAACCCCATTATTTACTCGGATAAAGGAGATATTGTATCATGGAGCCAAGAATGTACACAGGGATGTTTACAGAGAATGGAAACATAGAATGTGATGACAAATAAGAACCATTCGGCCCATCTAGAATCAAACCAGTTCTTTTGGTAAACATACCTACTATGTCTCCTCTGTCAACAGAGATACCCCCTCAATATCTAGACCTTAAAGCAGTTTTTGACAAAAGAAAAGCCAATGCTTTACCTCCACATAGGTCTTACTATCAACCTTTCACCAGGTACCATATTTCCTCTATACACTAAAGAGAACATAATGTTAGAGGAATACATAAAAGAAAATTTAACAAAAGGGTTTATCAGAAGGTCTCCTGCTAGAGCTGGATTCTTCTTTGCATCTAAAAAAGAAGGTGATCTTAGACCTTGCATTGACTACAGGGGGTTAAACAAGATAACTATTAGAAATGCATACCCCATTCCTCTGGGTTAGAATCCGTGAGGGAGATGAATGGAAAACAGACTTCAATACTCGTTACAGCCATTACGAGTAGACGGTAATGCCTTTCGGACTATGTAATGCCCCGGCTGTTTTCCAGGACCTAATCAATGAAGTGTTAAGGGATTTTCAGCATGGATGCATTATAGTATATCTGGACGATATACTGATGCATTCTAAGGACAAAGAGACACACCACAGACAGGTGAAAAAATATTGTTCAGGCTTTTACAACATGGGTTGTATTGCAATCTGTTTGACCAATCTCGGATAAGTTTTCTAGGGTATGTCATCTGCAGTGATGGTTTTATAATGGACCCTGTTAAGCTTAAATCCATTTTACAATGGCCTTTACCAAGGGGACTTAAAGCTATACAACGCTTTGTTGGGTTTTCCAATTACTATAGGCACTTCATTAAAGGGTTTTTGACCATAGTAGCACCTATAACAAACATGACCAGGAAAGGTGCTAATATCAAGACTTGGTCATCCTGTGCTTTATCTGCTTTTGAAACCCTTAAGAACACTTTTGCTTCTGCCCCAATATTGGTTTATCCAGACACAACATTACCCTATTTACTTGAAGCAGATGCATCTGAAACAGGTATAGGAGCAGTTTTGTCTCAAAGTCAAAGTTCCAATAAACCTTTACATCCGTGTGGATTCTTTTCAAAGAAACTATCTTACACGGAGAAAAGGTATGACATTGGAGATAGGGAGCTGCTGGCAGTAATAATTGCATTGAAGGAAGGTTATGGTCTTGAAGAGAGATCTTGGGTGGCTCATGAGGATGTCCATGCTCCCCGTTTTCTCAGGGCATTTCATTCATGTTTTTCTTCCCATCCTGGCCCTTCTAGAAGGGGAGGTACTGTCAGGGTGTGGTGACTACACCACATGATGGGTGTGGTCTTCTCCCACATGATGGGGGACACTCCTCACATTCCCTCCTCTCATCTTGGCCGTTCAGACACTGTCCTCGGTAGCTCCGCCCCCTTTTATGACGTGGCGCATAATCGCCGACGTCATGACATCGATGACGTCACAGCCCGCTGAGCGTTCTAATTCAGACGTTTTGGGGGCGTGGCCATCATTTAAAGAGCCAATGAATCATTGTGGTTCTAACTTAATTTTTCCTATAGTGCATACTCTGGTTTGGTTTATTGGTATTTGACTTGGCTCTGATTTTGATTATTCTGTGTTCTCCTTCCCTTTGACTCGGCTTGTTTATTCGCTTACCTGTTTTCTGGCTCCCTCGACCTCGGCTTGTCCCTGACTATTCTCTATCCTTTCCTACGTTAGTACGGCAATTCTAAGGCCCGGTATACGTTCTCCTATTTTGCATTCTGCATATTGGATGCCTGTGTCGTTACTGACAGATGTCCAGCGTCACCTAAACCCCATTATATACATGCTTTCCTATGGGTGAATCCCTAATGCGAGTATGGCAATTACTGGTCATGTGCATTAGTTCTACCCAATGATGTTGGCGGGGGGAGGAGTGGTGGCGATGCCCAAGCCAGCGCCAAGGCACGTTGGTGCTGGTCTCAGCTAAGTGTCAGGAGGCATTTTTAACCCCTTCACCACAGTGGGTGGCGGGTCACCAGATAGGGGGGCACTATGGGGAGCTATAGTGCCAGGAAAACAACTTTGTTTTCCTGGCACTATAGTTTCCCTTTAAGTGTATTCTTATTGAAAACAGTAATAATGCATTAGCCATTCCATGTACTGAAATATGTGGATAGTAAAAGTTAAGTTCTCATTTTATATATATATGTATGTTTATTTATTTTTTGTGCTAAACCTTACATAATTTAATATTTATTCCAGAATCCCAAGCAAAATGACGCAGGTATGTAATAAATAATCAACAATAATCTCTTATTTTGAATGATTATCCTGTTTCCGATCAATATGTTCTGCAGGTGACTTGTAACCTGTATGATTACCTACCATGTCCATAGCTGAGAAACAGACTGCCTCTCACCAATCTACCCCTGTTTATTAGGGGTTATGGGAGTCATTGTTTTTAAGGGTGATTGCCATTGTTTTCCCCTTTACTTTAAAGTGGTCATTATGCCTTTTTTTTCTTAATTATTATACCCCCCTCATGCCACTTGGTTTTTACGGTATTCTTTTCTCTTTGTACAAATGTATTATGTCTTCTTCATGCCACTTGGTTTTTATTTTTATTTTTTGTCTTTGTTCATATTTATTACCCTTTCTTCATGGTTTTGGGGAGTTTCCACTTTGTTCTACTTTGCTCATGACATTGCCTATTTTCGTCAACCTGACTGTTATCCACAGTGAATAGTAGTCCCTGCATTTCCCTGTATTTTATGAAAACTAGAGTGATCAGAAAATATATATTGTAAGAGATTCAAACACAGGGTACTGTATAGAACCAGATTAGAAAAACATCTGGTGAAAGAACTGCTTTAAGAACTGGGGACACCGTTTCATTTATTTTCCAAGTTAAGACAATTTGGGGTTGACACTGGGAACCCACAGAAGTTTAAATATAAATAAATATAAGTATAAATATATATATGTTGGATGGCTGACGAGTAACTGAAACAGATCCTTCCATTAGCTCCACCCATTGTCAGGTTTTGTCAACTTGATTGCTATAAATATGGAAAATTAATCATTAATCGCTCTCTTTATGTAAATTATAAAAACTAGAGCACTTAGAAAAAATACTAAAAGAGATTCAGACACAGGGAGCTATTTAGAAGCAAATAGATCAGGTTTATTTTTGGTGACAAAGTCGATTTAAAAACTGTGGACAATTATTTTTCTCTTTTCCCAAGATAGGACAATTTGTGGCTCCTTCTGCATATATGGGGTCCAACATGCCCCCAGTAAGAATTGTAAGAATAAGAAAAGGGAATAGATTGACTTTTGACAGGTCTTCAAACATATTCATTGTCTCTGTAAAGAGGTTAAAACATTTAATATATTTCCAGTGTCAAAGAGTGGCAATTTTCATGAAGTACAATCCTGTCATATTCAATAATGTAACCGAAGGCAAGAACATGCAGCATTGTTTGGGAGATAATGTGTGAAACACTTAGTCTGCCTAGGCAAAACATTAAAATGTACCTGTCGCACAAAATGACATGGCTTCACATAACAAATAATAAAATGTAATCTATACATTGTGTTAGCCAAATTATAGCACAGGAACAGATGGCAATTTATTTAGGCTTTAGCTTTTACTATAAAGATTAGAAAAATTGCTATTAACTGAGAAATTTTGTAAGAGAACCCCAATAAGCAAAATATCTTGTTGGGGTGTTAATGACTTTAATGTTGTTATGGTTGCTGTTTGGGATAGGAGGCTTTGTTGATTAGGACTATATGCTAATCACGCTGTGGACTAGCTATATTATTTTATGGGATCCTAATGTTACTGTGCTCTAACACAGTGTTCACGGTGGTGCCTTGATGTGTTTTCCATCGCTCTTTGGATGTGAGGTTACAGTATATGCCCAGCTCACTCTGCACTGTGATTAAATACTCTATTTTAAGCAGATATACCCTTAAAATGTACTTTAATGAATGCGTCACCATTATAGCAGTACTATTGTGATGCTTGACATTTTTTTTCTAATTTAAACATTTTATTGAGTCTTTCAGGAGATGTAATTCTGTTCATGCAAAGCATCCCACACAGCCTCTGTGGAGAATATCCTCTAAAGAACACCCCGCAGTGTTTGTTCACACAATGATCAGATTCAAATTCATCCCTGGTGGAATAAGTCTTTATCCAGGGGTTTTAAATCTTCAGAAAATATATTGTGACTATTGTGACAAACCTTGACATTTAAGGATTTCATTTAGCACAGTAACAATTTATTTTGAATTCTTTTCATGTTCTCCAACAGACTTCATTTAAGAATCAGGAGAGTTGTAGTCCAGAATATTTGGAGTGCCAAAGGTTTCCTTCCACTAACCTAAATTATGATGACGTTCAGCTCTACTATGGAGCATCAAACCACAACAGCATGTAGCCATCATCACATCAGTATTTGAGGATATCCACAAATTGATGATTACAAACTTGATGAATCTCAACACTAAAAAGACTGAACTTTTTATCAACAGAGCACACTCACAGCCAGCCTTCCCCCATTATCAGTATCACCATGGTTACATAGTTATATAGCTGAAAAGAGACTTTCGTCCATCAAGTTCAGCCTTCCTCACAAATGTTGTTGCTGTTGATCCAAAAGAAGGCAAAAAACCTGGTCTGAAGTGCTTCTAATTTTGCCACAAACTAGGAAAAAATTCCTTCTTGACCCCAAAATAGCAGTCAGATGTCTCCTTGGATCAAGCAGCTATTACCCCACTAATTAGAAATTATATCCCTGTATGTTATGTTTTTGTAATTATTTATCCAATTTCAGTTTAAACATCTGTATGGACTCTGACAAAACCACCTCTTCAGGCAGAGAATTCCATATCCTTATTGTTCTTACTGTAAAAAAACTTTTTCTTTGCCTTAGATGAAATCTCCTTTCTTCCAGCCTAAATGTGTGACCTCGTGTCCTATGTATAGCCCTGTTTATGAATAGATTTCCAGATAAAGGTTTGTACTGGCCCCGAATATATTTGTATAAAGTTATCATATCCTCTCTCAGGCGCCGTTTTTCCAAACTAAACAGATTTAATTTTTTTAACCTTTCTTCATAACTAAAAT
>OW240912.1:319194571-319316925 GCA_933207985.1 Pelobates cultripes | reverse complement strand
GGATATAATGCGGGAGTTCTTCAGCACTTACTGCCGCTGGTATGCCTCGTATTTTAATGTTGTTTCTCCTTAGTTGATCCTCGAGGGTTGTCAGCCGTTGCGCCATTGCCTGGTGGTGGGTATTGAGCTGCTGTATCGGGTTCTTGAGATGGGCCATCTCAGTCTGCACATCCCGGATGTTTTCCTCCATGGCCTTAATGCGGTCTGTGTTTGCATGAATTTCCGTGCGTACTCGTGCGAGGTCGGCTGCCATCATTTTGTGGAGGTCTGCAAGGAGTAGTTTGAGGTCACCTTTGGTGGTCGGTGCCATGCTGTCAGCCTGCAGTAAGCTTAGGGATGGCTCGTGGTGGAGTGTTTGCCCGAGTTCCACGTCCCCGTTCTCTGTCCCCGATTGTGGGACCGCTGTGGCGTGGTCGGCCTCTGCTGTTGGCGTCTTCGAGGCCGCGGGTCTCTGGAGCATAGCCCCTATGTCCCTGTCGGGTTTCTGTGTTCGGCGTTTCATGGTCGGGGTGTCGGGCAGCGGGGGTGACCAGGGCTGCTCCGGGATGTTTGAACTGTGCGCTCCGATGAGGGAATCGAGGAGTGAGTCTAGGCCTTGAGGCTTTGGGTAGCGGTAGGCCCCAGATCCGCGCCTCGGCTTGTTTTTCCCCGGGGTGTACTGAAAGGGCATCTGTCGATGCGGCTCAGTAACCTTTGTCCCGTTTTCGTGGTTTCGAGGTTGGATGGCGAGTTGGGAATGAGATATTAGGCAGATTTTGTTGGGCCCGTGAGGATCTCATAGAAATGGCGACTGTTCAGTTGCATGCCTTAGCTCCGCCCCTACTTTACAAAGTTTTGTGTCATCTGCAAACACTGATACATGGCTTTCAATGCCTATTTCAAGATCATTTATAAATATGTTAAATAGAAGTGGTCCCAAAACAGAGCCCTGAGGAACACCACTTACCACTTTTGTCCAGCCTGAAAATTTACCATTAATTACAACTCGTTGTACTCTATCCTTAAGCCAATGTTCTACCCAAGAACAAGAATATTCATCTAGACCAATTTCTTTTAGTTTGAAGACTAACCTATTGTGAGGAACCGTATCAAATGCCTTGGCAAAATCCAAGTAGATCACATCCACTACAACACCCTGAACACAATTCTAGAAAGGGGATATTTAGGAGTAGGCTGATATACATTATTAGGTAATTCCTGGCATGGTGGTCTGACCAGGATGCAAACTTACAGGGTTATTCACTATAGTCCAAATGGCCTTCCACTGCTGTTATGGGCCATTCGTACTGTAAAATCTGGACATTGTTCACACTATTTAACAATGTACAATTTTGCAATTCTTCGAATGAGCCTGAATTTGGTCCAGATTTCATCAGGATCGAATGCTGTTGAACGTCTGAAATCAAGACCTGAATACGTCAAATCTGGGTCCATATTTAAAAAGAATCCTAAATATGTGCCTGCTGGCAAGTCTCAAGAGAACCAAGACTTGTCTCTCAGAGCGCTAGTGAGAATTCAAAGCATGGAAAAACCTATACAAATGCTATTTCCGTTATGAAGGCTCATTCTGCCATCGCAGGTTGAAGATGGATTTAATTTTTTGAGTTGTGGTTTTTGAGTTGTAGGCATCAATTTTTCCATTGGGTGTTTTGTGAACTGGATTTTTTTTTTATTACGGCTTTTTATTTATTCCTTTTTGTTTCTGAAGATAAGATTTAGAAAAAATTTTACTTTTTATTTCAATGGTATAGTTTATAAGGGTGGTGGGGTTGGACAATGCCACTAACTGGGGGGTGGGGTGCAGGAGTACAATTGTATGTTCTTCCCCTCAAACAATTATTTAGAGCCTTATTTAAATTGTTGTATTTATTTATTTGTTATTAGTTAATGTGATAGCTGGTTTGAAAGCACTAGCTAGCCAGCACATGATTAACCTGGCTCAGCTTAAAATAAAATACAAAAAATCCTTCTTCAAGGCTAGGTGATCAAGACTGAAATTTCACTTACAACAGGCAAATCGAGAGTGGACATTTTGAAACCTGATCTGCTAATTCTAAATGTTTGGTACCATTACCAGTGCAGGTGAGATAACACAGTGACTAGTGCT
Source organism: Pelobates cultripes (assembly GCA_933207985.1). Classification (NCBI taxonomy): domain Eukaryota; kingdom Metazoa; phylum Chordata; class Amphibia; order Anura; family Pelobatidae; genus Pelobates; species Pelobates cultripes. Next base: position 319,314,818 of record OW240912.1, on the reverse strand, counting down.
CCCACGGCAGCATCTCAGAGTCCCAGGTTTGATATCTGACAAAAGTCATTTTAACAATCCATTGTTCAATAAATGAGTGCTATTTTTCTTACACATCTAATTTCCAAAATGTATTTTGAGTTTTATTTTCTATCTGTACATTTCCCACCCCCTTTTTTTAGGGGGGCGGAGGGGGGGACGAGATAGGAGGAGGCTAGATTATTTTCTATCTGTACATTTTATTATTATTTTTTTTTGGGGGGGGGGGGTTCCACACATTACAATGCCTGGTGAGCTTCTTTATCTAAAACTTTGAATAAGATGTATTTGTGTGTCATAGAAAGGCTACTGACTTGACACGCTGTAGCTAACTGTCATTATAACAATCTAATGAGCTAATGATCTAATGCCATTGTGACATAACAATCTGTATAGATATTAAAACACACACACACAAAAAAAACTCAGCAAACTCCGCACAGCAGGCAGCATATTCTAGGCTGGCATTCTACACATGTAAAAACAAACATGCTTTGCCAGACCTTGCTAATGATTTAGCATGTATTTCTCCTACTTGCTTTCTGCCAGGGGCCTTTTCCATTTTCTTAGTATTTTAATATAGAACATATCCATCTGCTGTCTCTGCATATCAGATATTTCAAGCTGCCAGATTTACTGCACTTAGGATTTAAATCACAATTTTTAAAGAAAAAGAAATACTTAGCAATTCAGAAAAGGGTTTATTCACTAAATACAAACTCACCTGTTGCATGCACTTCATATTTTGTGAATTTTTTTTAGAATAAGTGATATCTATTTCTAAATGGTTTATTCACTAAATACAAACGTACGTATTTCGAAAATGATTTATACACTCAAAAGTTCATTGTACAGAACAGAAAACAAATTGCAACATTTCAGATTAAACAGCTAAACTATCAGTTGATTTCTAATTCACAGCAGTTCACTGTTTAGTGAACAACAACTAAAAATATATAGCATGTGTCCTCCACAAATAATTAGAGGAAACAAACGTTAGTATATATTTTTAGTTATTTTTCCTATTTGCTAAGTCGCTTGCTGGCATGTAGCTGCCCAAATGTATTATCTATCTTGGTTACCACACACTTGTTTAAGTCAACACTGTTTAGTGAGTAAAAGTGTTTTGTATCAATAAATTATAAAAAAATTTAGTTTTTTGGTACAACCTCAGAGTGATTCCTAACCCCTTAAGAACCAAACTTCTGGAATAAAAGGGAATCATGACATGTCACACATGTCATGTATCCTTAAGGGGTTAAATAAGCAACTGTCAGCTTATAAGAACACATTGCAATTCTTACAGAGGTGTAGCGATTTGGAACATTTTTCAACTCACTATTTTCCAGTATTTTGGCCTATAAAATCTCGATTGCTTTTAAGTTATTTTACAAGACAATTTAATTTGTACACATTTACACAATTAAAATTTTTCATTTTATTTAGACATACAGGTGGAAATATATATAATTTTACATACTATATGGTATCCCTCATCTTGCAAATTGCAAACAGACTGAAATATTTGTTTGAAAGCATAAATAATTAAATATTTTCAAATACCCTTCTTAAGGGTATTTGTAAGGAACCTGAAGAATTTCGGGGAATACAGAATTCCAAAAATACCACCAGAATGTAAAACATATATCTGTATGGCAGTAAAAAAAAACATATAAATAGGGTTAATCCAGCCTCCAGTGGCTGTCTCATTGACAGCCGCTAGAGGCGCTGCCTCGTTTCTCACTGTGAAAATCACAGTGAGAAGACGCCAGCGTCCATAGGAAAGCATTGTGAATGCTTTCCTATGGACTGGCTGAATGCGCTCGCGGCTCCTGCCGCGCATGCGCATTCAGCCGAAGAGGAGGAGAGCTCCCCGCCCAGCGCTGGAGAAAGAGGTAAGTTTAACCCCTTCCTCTCTATCCAGCCCGGCGGGAGGGGGACCCTGAGGGTGGGGGAACCCTCAGGGCACTATAGTGCCAGGAAAATGAGTATGTTTTCCTGGCACTATAGTGGTCCTTTAATTGTGTTTTTGAGTTATTTTTCATTGCACGTCTATTTACCTTTTGGACGTGTGGGTCGAAGCCAGTAAATAGGGAGATCCGAGCAAAGTTCCAGGAGTTTTGGACTCAAGAAGCTGTTATCCTTCACTGGCTGGTCTGCAGCCACCCAGATAGGCGAATTCTCATCAAACTTTGCAGGCATGATTTCATCTTCCTGGGAAGGTACAAAGGGCACATAAATTAAAAACAAAAAAGCCACATTTACAAGCAATACATGTACATTCCAAATATACATATATATTATTATTACAGAGGATTATGTACTATTAATAATTATATATTTATGTTTACAGGAGGACAGAAATGAGTAACAGTATACAAAGAGACTAAATGTATATTTAAACATCATTTGTATAAACAAAAGTCAATAGTATACTAATAAACATAGGTAACTTCTATGAATTGAAATTTTCTGAATTGCCAGGTGTAAAATATACAGAGGTGTAGCAAAAGGGGGCATATAAGTGAGCAGGGCCGGTGCCAGCATTTTTGGCTACACAGACGAAGATGCGTTTTGCCGCCCCCGCAAAAAAAAAAAAAAAGAAGCATCTTCACTTGTCTGTCTGTTAATCCCTATCTTGAATTTCATACCCCCTTTTGTGTTTCTTATGCTCTATTTTTAATGTATTTAGTATATCTTATCCCCCTTTTGTCTTACACTCCCCTTTAGTATTTATTATTCCACCATTTTTCCCTTTGTGTGTCTCTTACACCCTGTGTTTCTCTAACTTCCCTCCAGGCCAGGGCCGGACTGGCCCACCGGGATACCTGGAAATTTCCCGTGGGCTGGCATACTAGTGGGCCGGTGGGAAGCCGCCTACTGCGGACCGGCCCGCAGGCCGCACGGCGTAATTACAGGGTGATCGGCAGGAGGCGAGCTCCCCTCCTGACGGTCACAGAATGTAGCGTGGCCGAGTAAGCAGACCGCGGTAGAGGAGCTTCTGTTCCCGTACCCGGTCTGACAGAAAGTGCTCACAGAGAGCACAGAACTACTTCCTATCAGACAGGGTACAGTGAGCAGGAGCTCCTCTATCACGATCTGCCTCCTTGGCCACGCTACAGCTAGGTACAGGAAGAGCTGGGGGAGGGGGGGGAACTAATGGGACACAGGCAGAGCTGGAGGGGGGATTTAATGGGACACATGGAGAGCTGGGGGGGGAACTAATGGGACACGGGGAGAGCTGGGGGCGGGAAACTAATGGGACACAGGGAGAGCTGAGGGGTAACTAATGAGACACAGGGAGAGCTGGGTGGGGGGGACTCATGGGACACATGGAGAGCTGGGGGGACTAATTATTATTATGTTATTATTTATATAGCGCTAACAAATTCTGCAGCACTTTACAGTGGGTGGACGAACAAACATGTAGTTGTAACCAGACAAGTTGGACACACAGGAACAGAGGAATTGAGGGCCCTGCTCAATGAGCTTACATGTTAGAGTGAGTGGGGTAAAGTGACACAAAAGGTAAGGATAGTATTAGATTAACAACAGTTGCAAGAGAGGAATCAATTGGGAGTTATTAACAGTTTAATTGATACGCTTTTATGAAGAAGTGGGTTTTTAATGATTCTTTGAAGGAGTGGAGACTGGGTGAGCATCTAACGGAGGAGGGAAGTGAGTTCCACAGGAACGGTGCAGCCCTCGAGAAGTCTTGAAGGTGAGCATCAGAGGTGGGAGTACGGACAGAAGATAGACGTAAGTCTTCAGCAGAGCTTAAAGGCCAAGATGGGATATACTTTTGTATTAGGGAGGATAGATAGGTGGGAGCAGCATTATGTAGAGCTTTGAAAGCTAGAACCAGAATTCTAAATTGAGCCCTATATCTTACAGGAAGCCAATGTAGGGACTGACAAAAGGGTGAGGCGTGGGAGGTGCGGCCGGACAGGAAGATGAGCCTCGCCACTGCATTCATTATGGACTGTATTGGCGCAAGTTGGGAGCACGTAAGAACACTGAAAAGAGGATTACAGTAGTCGAGGTGAGAAAGGACCAGACAAGTTGGACACACAGGAACAGAGGAATTGAGGGCCCTGCTCAATGAGCTTACATGTTAGAGTGAGTGGGGTAAAGTGACACAAAAGGTAAGGATAGTATTAGATTAACAACAGTTGCAAGAGAGGAATCAATTGGGAGTTATTAACAGTTTAATTGATACGCTTTTATGAAGAAGTGGGTTTTTAATGATTCTTTGAAGGAGTGGAGACTGGGTGAGCATCTAACGGAGGAGGGAAGTGAGTTCCACAGGAACGGTGCAGCCCTCGAGAAGTCTTGAAGGTGAGCATCAGAGGTGGGAGTACGGACAAAAGATAGACGTAAGTCTTCAGCAGAGCTTAAAGGCCAAGATGGGATATACTTTTGTATTAGGGAGGATAGATAGGTGGGAGCAGCATTATGTAGAGCTTTGAAAGCTAGAACCAGAATTCTAAATTGAGCCCTATATCTTACAGGAAGCCAATGTAGGGACTGACAAAAGGGTGAGGCGTGGGAGGTGCGGCCGGACAGGAAGATGAGCCTCGCCACTGCATTCATTATGGACTGTATTGGCGCAAATTGGGAGCACGTAAGAACACTGAAAAGCGGATTACAGTAGTCGAGGTGAGAAAGGACAGTGGAATGGACCAGCACCTTAGTCGCATCTGGCGTTAAGTAGGGTCAGATGTGCGCAATGTTTTTGAGATGGAAGCGACAGAATTTGGTGATAAATTGAACATGAGACGTGAAGGAGAGGTCGGAGTCAAAGAGAACACCTAGGACAGGTAGATTTGCGTGTCATCCACATAGAAATGATATTGGTAGCCAAAGGAGCTAATGAGTTTATCAAGGGAGGCAGTATGGATGGAGAACAGTTGGGGACCAAGGACTGAACCTTGGGGGACACCAACAGAGAGGAGATGGGTAGATGAAGCAAAGCCAGAGAAAGAAACACTGAAAGAGCGCTGGGAGATGTAGGAGGAGCACCAGGAGAGAGCAATATCTTGTAGACTGATATAGCAGAGGATTAGAAGAAGCTGTTGATGATTAACAGTGTCAAAAGCCGCAGAGAGGTCAAGGAGAAGCGAGTAGATCATACACAGCTCTTTCAAGGATCTTGGACACAAAAGGCAGTAGTGAGATAGGACGGTAGTTGGATGGGGAGTTAGGGTCAAGGTTGGGCTTCTTTAGAATTGGGGTTATAGTTGCGTGTTTGAAGGGCGATGGAAATATGCCAGAGGAGAGAGAGAGATTGAAAATTTTAATGAGAGGTAGAGAAAGAGAAGAAGACAGAGCACGGATGGGATGACTAATTGGACACAAGGAGAGCTGGGGGGGGAGGAAAACTAATGGGACACAGGGAGAGCTGGGGGGAATAGTGTGAGAAAGGGAGAGCTGGGGCGGGCAAAACTAATGGGACACAGGGAGGGCTGGGAGGGGGATATAAGAACACATGGAGAGCTGGGAAAAGGGTATAGGGACACATCAAGGGCTGGGAGAAGGCTATAGGGACACATCAAGGGCTGGGAGAAGGCTATAGGGACACATGGAGGGCTGGGAGGGGGTATAGGAACACATGGAGGGTTGAGAGGGGGGCATATGGACAACATGGAGGGATGGAAAGGGGGTATAAGGACACATGGGGGCTGGGTGCCTATTGGGACACATTGAGGGCTGAGAGGGGGCTATAGGGACACATGGAGGACTGGGAGGGAGGGCTAATAGGACACATGGAGTGAGGGGACTCATGGAGGGCTGGGAGGGGGCATAGGAACACATGGAGGGCTGGTAGGAAGGGCTAGTGGGACACATGGGGTCGGGGGGGGGTCACCCATTGGGACCCACATGGGCTGGGAGGGGGCCTATTGGGACGCATGGGGGCTGGGAGGGGGCCTATTGGGACACATTGGGGGCTGGGAGGGGGCCTATTGGGACACATTGAGGGCTGGGAGGGGGCCTATTGGGTCACATTGAGGGCTGGGAGGGGGCTATAGGAACATATGGAAGGCTGGGAGGAAGGGCTAAAAGGACACATGGAGGGATGGAGAGCTACTGAGACACACCAAGGGGGGCTCATGGGACACATGGTGGTGCTACTGAGACACATGGGAGGGCTAATGAGACACATACAGGGCCATGAGGAGATGCTGATTGGTGCGGTGAATAGCATATATTCACATGTCTCTTTTCCCCCTTCCCTAGACCCTCTGTGTCTTTTTGTATCCCTCAGCCTCCTGTGTGTCTCTTTCCATCTCCAGTCCCATTTGTGTGTCTCATTCTCCCCTTCCCAGCCTGTCTGCATGTCTCTTTCCCCAAGCACCTTGTCTCTTTTTCCCCAAGCCTCTTAATTTCTCTTGGTGTCTGTCCTCAGCCCTTCCATGTGTCTCATGCCCCCTATCCCCTCTCATTTCCTCCACCAAGCCCCTCCATATGTCTCATTAGTGTCCTGCAGATCCTCCATGTTTCTCATTCCACACCAGGACATTCCATGTGTCTAATTTCCTCCCCTATCCCCTCCATTTGTGTGTCTCATTCCCCCATCCCCTTGATACATATCTGTCTACCTCAAATTTGATATATATATTGCTATATGAATGATTATAATAACGTGTGCTTTTTCAGTGCCTACAGATCAACAGACTGCCGACGATGCAATCCCTCTTTCCTCAGTTACAGGGAATACACCAATCGGTGGTTTCTCATGGAGAAACCTCAGCATGCACGCACACGCTCACACAATTGCAGCACAGCGCTGGCATGGCTCATGGCAGATAATGCACCAGTGGCTAAAGAGGAAGAAGATGGCGGCACCCAGTGGGACAGGTTCAGGTAAGTAAAACGTACCCCTTCTGCCCCCATGGCCACCGGAATGCAAGTGGAGCAGTTACCATCTTCGGTCTGTGAAATATATGCAAATACCCCAGTAGGTGACATTGAGCGAGGAGGAAGGCAGGTGCACTCTAGCATGCCTGCCATTTCCGTTAGCTCTGTGGAGCTAATGGAAGTGGGGAAAAAAACCTGACTGACATTCAGATAGGTGTTTCTGCTCCTAAATTTAGTGCTTTCAAATCAGTAATTTTATATACTGTCATTTATAGGACATTAAAGTAAACTGAAGTGCTTTGTGTCTGGAGTGTTTCTTTAAAAGATGGTCCCAACCTCACTTTAATTCAACTGCAATCAAAGGCAAAAACACCCACTTTGTTGAATTTAGGTTTCTAATCTAGAATGCTAAACTAGCATGTTGGCAAAATGTAGGTCAATTCACCTATGTTTCAATTATGCTTGGAAATTTTCAGAGCTGAATAAGCCACTGTGTTATAAATTTCAGAGATAGATACAATCAATCAGATGTGATGATGTTTGATGTTTTCTAAGAGGAATTAAAATTTTTTTTTGTATATTTTGATTTATTTAAAGGTTATTGCAATTTGAACATAATGAAAAATACAAAGTACATAGTCCCAGAGAGTATTCTTTGTTTCGTAGTCCTACACCTTCTTTCTCTGTCAATTTTCAAAAATTATTAATAGAAATATTATTCACTTTAACAAAAATTACTGTATCAAGTACCAATATATTTGGTTTAACTGTTCAAAACCGGGTAAAGCAAATCCCTCGCTGCAGTGACAGGTCTGATATGTCATTGGTTCTGGAGTTAATTAGTCAGTTTGGCTGAGTTTGTTGGAAGTCGTAGTTTAGATGATCATACTGCCCCTCCAATTAGGGCTGCTTATAAAATATGGATTGTTCAGGGCACCACTGATTTTAATTAAAGCAATTATTTTCCATCAGACAATATGTGGTCATTGTAGATCTAAACAAAACCTCTATACACTGTACGGGGGTTGAATTAACAATAATACAATACAGGGCTGAGATAAAATAAATTTTAGTGCAGATATTTTGATCTAAACATTGCACTTTGACAACCATCATTATTCTTTGTTTAGTGAGCAAATTCATATGCTTTGCTAAAAAGATTATAGACAGTATTAACCACATCATTCTATAATCTCTCATATCATTAGACATTGTGTTTTTTTATATTAACCTCAATTTATTTGGAAAACATGGATGTAGTGCTAGACTAGTGAACGTGTTCTGTATAGTAACAGGATCAGTAATAGGTGGTGACAGTATGATTGGAATTCATACCTTATTATTCTTGCAACATCAATAATAATTGTAAATGTCGCTATAAAAAAGTAATTTCTAGATTATTATCCGGAAGGACACAATATGACGCCCAGCTGATAACATCCCTCCATTCACTATGAATGTGACAGCAGCTTAGTAATTACCCTCTTCCTGGAAAGATGACATTGGTAAACACTCTACTGCAAATGTATGTTGCCGTTTGAAATGTAAGTTGAGAAGTCCATGACTTTAGTTTGCTATGACTTTCCTATTGTACAGGTTAATGTTCCCAGTGGGATTCCAATATTGTACGGCCTAATTTGCATTCCATCTTCAGAACAAACCCATAATCCTCTGCTGCTACAGGAGAAGTGCATAATTCATATCCCTTTTGGTTTATGACAGCATTTGAAATTAGCTGATGTTGATTTTTTGAAATCTAAATTGACTGTAAAACATTTATTACACTGATAAAATCCCCCAGAGGGGATCGCTGACACTGCAAGCAAATTGGGGTAAGTCATATTTTATTTAAAATAAATAAGTAAGATAAAAAAAATATATATATATTCTAATTTATTGTAACAATAAAATGTTTTGAAAGATGTATAAACTATACCCATAGATATTTTTATATATCGTTTATAGTGTGTTGTTTTACAAAGGTTTGACTTTGAGTACTACATGTGGGAGAAATACAGCAAAATGTTTATGGATGTAACAATATTAAAATACATTTGATATAGTTTCAACTTCAATTATTCTAAATATATCTGTCCTTGGAACATGTATCACCTACGGAATGCAATCTAGAAAAAAATGCTTACTATGGTTTTGAGACATAATTATGACTGAGAATATCACCTGGTAATTGGTTTTGATCTGTACAGAGGACAAAATAACCATGACACGTGTCTGGGATATGAATGAATGATGCAGAATCCTTATGGATCTTATAAAAATTCTGAAAATATTGCATACACAAAATCAAGCTAATTTTCTTTTTTGTGTGCTCAAAACACACATAATGATGCACAGGCAGAACCATGCAACATCTGACTCTCCACAACCACAACTCCCATCATTCCTAATTTAGGAATGGAATGTAATGTAACTTGAACAAGTATTGCATAAGTGATTAACATGTAGTGTTCTGGACACTAAAATTATTGTACAAAGTAATTAGATAAGAGTAATGTGTATTACAGTCCTCAACAGCAATTTCTAAAGTTTCCATGTTATTCTGATAGCTGTCTTGAGGAGGAGGGGGTGGAGGGGGTGTTGGAGGGTGTCAGCAGTCTAAAATGCTAATAGATATACCTGAAAGGGTAAATATTAAGGTGTGTGTGTAGTTAATATGGTTTCAAGGATTGATATGAGGCTTATATGACATACTGTACACGTTGCTCTCAGTCACAGCCAACGTCCTTGAAAGATCACGAAGACAAGAATACTATCTGGTTGCAAATGCAGAGCTATCTCAGCACACCACCCTGGTAAGAAATGCCATTTAATTATATCCATTTCTAATCTGATTTATGCTTTAAGTCAGTGCCATGCTATGCATGGATTGAACTTGGGAGGGGATGAAGATAATTAATGTCTGTGACCTGGCCAATATAAGAATAAGAAAGATAATCATGGAAGTTTACAGCACACTTGTAAAGGGACAGGCGTCTGATAGTTCTCCATGCTTCCTACAATTGTGTAGATATGTAGCACGTACTATAGTGTGAAACAGGGTGTCTTCTGATATCTTTAAAGACCACTAAACTCACCCAGACCCCTTCACCCATATGGACTGTCCTGTCCAGGGCAGTCATCAGAAATTTTGGGGCCCCTTACATATCTCAAGGATTGTGACCCTGTAATGCTCTGTCGGAGACCTGCAAGATTTAACCCCTTAAGGACGGAGCCAAATGTACACGTTGTGAACAAAACAAAATGTAAACAAAAACTGGCATTTGCGCTACATGTCTGTCCAACCGTAATTCACCTCTTTCATAGTAAATGCACCCACCCTTATTATATATCATTTTATTCAGGGGAAACAGGGCTTTCATTTAATATCAAATATTTAGCTATGAAACATAATTTAATATGAAAAAAATGGGAGAAAATACGATTGTTTTTATTTTTTTAGTTCTACATGACTTTTTAACTGTCAATGTCATAATACTGTTTGCTTTTACTGCAATAAAATACACAAATTTGTATTCAGTAAAGTCTCACGTGTAAGACAGTACCCCCTATGTACAGGTTTTATGGCATTTTGGGAAGTTACAGGGTCAAATATAGCACGTTACATTTGAAATTGAAATTCGCCAGATTGGTTACGTTGCCTTTGAGACTGTATAGTAGCCCAGGAATGAAATTTACACCCATAATGGCATAATTTGCAATAGTAGACAACCCAAGGTATTGCAAATGGGGTATGTCCAGTCTTTTTTAGTAGCCATTTGGTCACAAACACTGGCCAAAGTTAGCGTTAGTATTTGTTTTGTGTGTGAAAAATGCAAAAAACGCCAATTTTGGCCAGTGTTTGTGACTAAGTGGCTACTAAAAAAGACTGGACATACCCCGTTTGCAATACCTTGGGTTGTCTACTATTGCAAATGGTATGCCATCATAGGGGTAATTTTCATTCTTGGGCTACCATAGGGTCTCAAAGGCAACGTAACCAATCTGGCGAATTTTAATGTGAAAAAAATGAAACACAAGCCTTATATTTGACGCTGTAACTTTTGAAAACACCATAAAACCTGTACATGAGGGGTACTGTTGTACTCGGGAGACTTCGCTGAACACAAATATTTGTGTTTCAAAACAGTAAAAAGTATCACAGCAATAATATTGTCCGTGTAATGCTGTTTGTGCGTGAAAAATGCAAAAAACGTCACTTTTACTGGCGATATCATCGTTGTAATACATTTTACTGTTTTGAAACACTAATATTTGTGTTCAGCGAAGTCTCCCGAGTAGAACAGTACCCCCCATGTACAGGTTTTATGGTGTCTCGGAAAGTTATAGGGTTAAATATAGTGCTAGCAAATTAAATTCCCTTTACTTTTCGGCATGGGTTGTCAGGCAGGTCCTGCTAATTGTAATTATTAAGATACCTAATTATGTAAAAATATTACATAAATATATATGTAGAATTAATATATGTATATATATATCGTATGTGTATATATATATATATATATATATATGTATATATCTATATAATTTTACAAATATTTTTATTTATATATAGGTATATATATATATATAGTGATATATACGTATATAATGTATATAGATATATATATTATTTAGTTCTACATATTTTATTTATTTATATATATATATATATTAATTTCACAATACAGTTAGAACGAAATAACACACATCTATATATTTTTAATTATTTATTTTTTAATTGTTTTTAATTTAATTTTTTAACGTATTTACATTTTTTATTTTTTTATATTATATATAAATATATATAACAATAATTATATATATATTTAATCAGTATCAGTCTACGTGTAATTTGATATTAATATATATATATATATATATATATATATATATATATATATAATTATATATATATTAATAGTAAAATACACCTAGACGGTGTACGTGTGTGTATGTATATGTGCATATATATACTTATTATTATTTTTTTTACACTATTTATTTATTTTATTGTTATTTTCAGCCAGCAGGGGGACCACCTGTCATTACAGGCAGCCCCCCTGCTGGCAATGCAGGAGGCAGCTACCCCCGGCCATGTGATTGTGGGGTCCTCGCAAGGAACCCATTCTCACATGGCCGGGGGGTTTTGAGGAGGATGGACGTGCCGCGGGGGGCTCCCTGGGAGTCCCCCCCACCGCGATCGCCGGCGTGGGATCGCCGGCGACCGGGTAAGTACCGAAAGACCGGAGGGCGTACTATTACGCCCGGCGGCATTTAGAGCCGCTTAGAATAGGGCGTAATAAATAAACAGCTGTCAGCACAGGAGATGGGGCCACCGGCCGCTAGGTGAGTAATCACCTCAGAGTGTGCCGCCGGACCGGCCACCCGGCGGTACCGACATGCGGCCGGAGGGCGTGATTTTATTAAAATATGTGGAGCAGGGCTCCCTGTCTCTCTCCAGCCCTCCAGGTGCCGCAGCCCACCGGGAAATTTCCCAGTATCCTGGTGGGCCATTCCAGCCCTGATAGCTTGACACACAAATTCACATACGCTGACAAATACACACGTCAATATTTTTATACTTGCAGCCACCATCCTGTTAGGGTACCTTTTTGTCTCTGGTCTTAAGGGGTTAAAGAGTTTCCGGAAGCTGCCGATTGCATGTGCTGGGCCCCCTCTTCACTATACTGGCTGCCGAGAGCCTGCAAGTAGTGGCACTAACACTGTTTTTTTGTGCCCCCTTCTAGCACAAGGATGGCCAAAATATAGAGCCCCATCTGTTGTACAATTTCCACATGATTTGCCAGCTGGGGATCTACAATGTGCCCATCCTTGCAGGGTAGTATTTGGCATTGAGCAGTGTCTGTGTTTGAAGGCATGTTTTTGTCTGGTGTATGTGGGCATTTGAATCCAGGCGTGCATTTGTGTGTAATGTATACACTGACACACACACAGATACACAGACACACACACAGAAACACACAGGTACACACACTAACACATAAACACAGCTTGACCCACAGATACACACACTTACACATAAACATAGCTTGCAGGGCCAGACTGGGAACTAAAATCAGCCCTGGAAAAAAATTCTATACCAGCCCAATAATGTGTCGCGCCAACATAGTGTGCTGATAAAGAGGGTGAAAAAATAACTTGAAATTGAAAACTCTTACTCCAACAAAAGAACGCATATAGGGCTTCAAAATAAACAAAAGAGCGCCTTTATTTTAAGTAGACGCACATTTGCATGTAATCAATGTTTCAGTACAACTACTTTGGCCTATTAAGGACATTTTAGTAATGGTACTGAAATGCTGAATGTCTGCAGTTGCACAACTAAAAAATGAAGTGATCTTGTTTATTTTGAAGTTCTATGGGTGCGCTCTTCACTTTGAATATGTTATTGTGCATGAGTATGCAACTAGCAACAAGACAGGGCCAATACGTGCTCATTATATATATATATATATATATATATATATATATATATATAATGACATATTTAATGACCTTTATGTGTGTATTATGCATATATAAATGTATATTACTATATGTGTAAATATTATAGGCATAATTATATGTTACTAATACACACACCAATATACATGCATATGTATATATATATATATATATATATATATATGTGTGTGTATTACTGTCAGGATCACATGAATTTACGTCTATTACCTTTACCTCGTTTAGTGCATCTTGTCTCCAATTGTCTCCTATTTTTCTCTTACAGCGACCCTTGTGCACCTTTTACTTCATCCCAGTCCCTGTGTGTTTCTTTTTACCTTTCTCCAGCCTCTGTATTTCTTTCCCCCAACCCCTTTTGTGTTGTTCTTAGCCCCAGCCACTTTGTCTCTTTCTCCCCTTCCAAATCTTATCTGTGTGTCTCTTTCTAACTCCAGACTCTGTGTGCCTCTTTCTCTTCTCCCAGTCACTCTGTCTCTTTTTCCCCAGCCCAGCGTTGCCTCCCACAAATCTTGTGTCACTTTGTTCCCCTTCCCTACTCTATGTCTCTTTGTCCCCCCAACAAACCCCCTTCTCACTTTGTTCCCCTTCTGTGTGTCTCTTTCCCATCTCCTCCCTGTGTCTCTCTCTTACCCCTCTGTCTCTGTCCCCCCCTTCTCCTGTGTCTCTTTATTACCACTCTCTTTGTCCCCCCAACCCCTATGTCTTTTACCCCTCTGTCTCTTTGTCCCCCCTTCCCTGGTGTCTCTCTATTACCCCTCTCTTTGTCCCTCCATCCCCTGTCTCTCTATTACCCCATCTGTCTGTGTCCCCCCTTGCCCTATGTCTCTCTATTACCCCTCTGTCTCTTTGCCCCCCCCGCAACCTGGTGCCTTTCTATTACCCCTCAGTCTCTGTGTCCCCCCTTCCCCTGTGTTTCTATTACCCCTCTATTTGTCCCCTCTTTCCCCTCTATTTTTCCCCCTCATTTCCCTCTATTGGTCTCCCCCTTCCCCTCTATTTGCCCCCCCTTCCCCTCTTTTTGTCCCCCACTTACCCTCTTTTTGTCCTCCCTTCCCTCTTTTTGCCCTCCCTTCCCTCCTTTTGTCTCCCCCCCTTCCCCTCTTTTTGTCTCCCCCCTGTGACAAAGGGCCCTTCACCACTTGGTCCTGGAGAGGCCTGCTTGCCTGATGTATTTGGCTTTAAAGCCCCTATTCTACCTTCAGACAGACTATTTATGTAGGTTGCTTTATTTCTCTTATGTTTTAGTCACCCTGTACCCATAATACGTGCAGGGTGTGTGTAATGTATTGTTTATAGTGTGTGTGTGTACTGTGAAATGTATTGCCTGCTCTCCTGTACTGCTGAGGTTTGCTACCAACTAGGTGGATTTGGCTATGGAGCTTGTCTAGTGCCCTCTGTTGGTAGCAACAGCAATATGCACTACCTGAATAGCAAGACTGGTTCATTTGCATATTCGAGTAGATTTGCATATTGCTAATTCTGCAGGCACGTGAGATATTTTCTGTTAAATATTGTCTCCCCCACCCTTTTAAAAATATGCCACTGTGTTATAATAAGTCACTGTATGTTGCCTGCTATGATTTGGCTGTTTGTAATTTTATTGAGTTTTCACCACATTGTTAATGTAATGACCATATGGGCTAGTCCCAAGTAAAATAAAGGTTTAGACAGTTCTTCTTGATCCTTCTAAATGTAGCTTTGTCTTGTTATTGGAGGGAGCTATTATTATTACACTGGGGATTACTATGCTTTGCATACTCCCCTGAGCTTGAATCACTTAGCTCTTTTAAGAGCTTGTTCCTGTCATGCTCTTCTTGGATGAGAGGTCTTCCCCACACAGTCCTGGATGCTGGAGGTTCATGCAGGGTGGAAGGAAGAGGTCTTTCCCACACAGACCTGGAGGACAGAAGCTGATCCAGGGTGCATGGAAGATGGCGAGGCTCCAGTTAAGCTATTGCTCCAGTAAGCTATAATCCCTACTCTATGATGTGTAGATGCTGGGAATTATGGGAACCACGAGGGAGCATGGTAGTTAGCTCTGCCCCCTCCCTCAGTCCTCCTGTGCTGACAGCTGCACAGCTGTCTGTATCAGTGAGTGTGCTGCTGGATTGCTTATGCGGCCGCACGGCCCACTCACTGATACTGACAGCTGTCAGCACAGGAGATGGGGCCACCGGCCGCTAGGTGAGTAATCACCTCAGAGTGTGCCGCCGGACCGGCCACCCGGCGGTACCGACATGCGGCCGGAGGGCGTGATTTTATTAAAATATGTGGAGCAGGGCTCCCTGTCTCTCTCCAGCCCTCCAGGTGCCGCAGCCCACCGGGAAATTTCCCAGTATCCTGGTGGGCCATTCCGGCCCTGATAGCTTGACACACAAATTCACATACGCTGACAAATACACACGTCAATATTGTTATACTTGCAGCCACCATCCTGTTAGGGTACCTTTTTGTTGCATAAGGGTGGCCTGCTTGGGGTGCTGCTGACTGAGGAGGCTATCAACCCAGCAATCAGAATCTATGTATTGTGTTTCTTTGGACTAGGGCTTGTGGTAGCTGCAGGGCCGGTGCAAAGAATTTTGGGTACATAGGCGAAGATGCATTTTTCCGCCCCCCCAAAAACATCTTCACCCATGTGCCTCTTAACCTCCCTTTTGTGTTTCTTATCCCGCCTTTTAAATGTCTGACTCCCTTTAATGTATTGTATCTCCTATTTTTGCCTTTGTGTGTCTCCTATCTCTCCTCTTTGTATGACTCTTACATCCTCCCACATTTTGTGTCTTACTCGTCCCAGCCCCTTTGTGTGACTCCTTTTCTCCCAGCCCCTTTGTGTCTTTTATTCTTCCCAGCTCCTTTGTGTGTGTGTCTCTTTCCTTCTCAAGCCCCGCTATGTGTTTCTTTCACATCCAGCCCCTCTCCCTGTCCCTTAATGGTCCCCTCCCTTCTCTGTCCCTTAGTGTTCCTCTCCCCTCCCCCCTCTGTTCCCTGTCGCTTAGTGTTCCTCTCCCCCCCTCCCTCCTTTTCCTGTACCTTAGGGTATCTCTCCCTTCCTCTCCCTGTCCCTTTGTGCGCTACCCACACCCATAGTGGTCCCCTCCCCTTCCTGGTGTGCCTCCTACCTTTCTTGTAGCGTGGCTGAGCGGAGCGAATCCCGGTACAGTGAGCTTTTCCTGTCAGTCCTGCTAGGTACAGGAAACAGAAGTTCCTGTACCACGGTATACTCCGCTTGGCCGCGCTACAGTCAGGGGTGTAGAAACACTGACAGTCACACACACTCAATGACAAACACACAGACATCTCTGACAGCCAGACTCACTTATCTGACACACTCATTCATTGACAGACACTCACACGCACACTGACAGACACACAAACACTGACAGACTCATTGACAAACACACACTGACACACACACACAAACTCACAGACACTGACAGACACACGTACTCACACACACTGACAGACACACACACTCACATGCACACACACACTGACAGACACACACTGACAGACACACACACTCACACTGACAGACACACACACAAACTCACAGACACACTCACAGTAATTAATAATCTAAATTAAATTTAAATTTCCCACCCAGCCTCCCTACCTGGAGAGCTGGCGTGGGTCTCTCATTGGTGGTCCAGTGGGGCTGCTGGGAGGCGTGCGACTGAATTGGATCCCGAGGTGGCGAGAGAGCTCCGATCTCTCTGATGCGCTCCCTCGCAGGCTGTTTACTGATGCCGCGGGAGCCGGAATATGACGTCATCAGTAAACAGCCTGCGAGGGAGCACATCAGAGAGATCAGAGCTCCCTCGCCACCTCGGAATCCAATTCAGCTGCACGCCGCGCCGGGGATCCAGAAGGTGATTCCTCCTGCCGGTTACTGGAATTTTGCGCCCCCAGCACCGGGGCGCCCTAAGGCGGCCGCCTGTGCCGCCTTATGGACGCGCCGGCCCTGGGTGGCTGTCTGGATTTCTTTGCCCCTATGATATGTTATATACCACAGTACAGTGGTGTATTTTGAAATGGTGCTGCCCTAGGCATGACACATCTCGGGCACCCCCTAATTTAAATGTACCTGCCCCTTTCTGCCAAGGCCACACCTCTTCCTGTTAACTAACACATTTTGACTGACAGACACACACTCACGGACCAGCACACACTCTCAGATACACTGACATACACACACACATACACTGACTGATTTGACACAATCTGACAGATACATACAATCATTCAGACACACACTATGACGCATACACTCACTGACAGACACACATAAGCACTGACAGACATGCCCACTTACTGACAGACACACACAATCACTCAGACACACACATTCGCTGGACACACACACTCACAGACATACACACATTCACTGACAGACACAAACTCACTGAGAGACACACACACTCACACAATGACACACACACATTCACTGACATGCACACACTCACACTTAAATTCACTAAAACACACATTCACTGACACACACACTCACTCACATTCACTGACAAACACACACACACACACACACACACATTTTCCCTCAACACTCACAAATATTATTTGTTTAAAAATGTAAATCGACCCAGCCTTCGTACTTCTGGGAGATCTGGGTGGATTTTTCACCTGGGGTCCAGTGTGACTGCTGGGCAGGAAGGTGGGTGGCCGCGCTTAGCTGTCAGAAAGGGAGCACTGTTCTCCAATGATTTCATATTCCGGCTCCCAGCATCACTGGGAACTGAGCAGGGAGATCAGGGGAAAGTGCTCCCTCGCTGCCCACCCGGGAAACAACAGGCCACCTGCTTGGGGGGCCCAAATAGGGCCCACCGGCAAGCTCTTGGGTCCCCATAAAACGAGGCATTAGCCTGGGCATTTGGGGGTGGCATTTTTTGCTGCCCCCTGGAAAGTGCCGTCCAAGGCAAATGCCTTGTTTCCCTCACGGTAGATACAGCCCTGCCACAGTATGTACTAGTTAAAATACACACCATCCAAGTAACATATATTCTGAGATGAGCTAAAAACTAAAGATAATTATGTCAGTCAATACTTATTCTACCACCCTAATAATTGTGGTAGGTCTAGTTTTATGCCAGTCCAGCATGTAGATTAAACATGTAAATATTATTTTTTTCAGAGCAAAAATTAATATAAGACCCAGTCTTATTTTTGGGGAAAATGGTATGTATCATTTTCTGAAACAGAGGAAAAATTTATGCATTTTTTATTTTTATTTTTATTTAGAGTGTTTTTGAATTCTTAAGGAACTTCTATTTTTTTTTTATAGGAGTCTTTGGTAAACATAACGTTGTGTTTATGATAAAAAGAAAGGCTATTTTGGATGCAGCGTAAATTTCTTGCATAACAGAATCTGTTCTTCATGCAGATTCATGCAGATTGAATGCAAGCTTTATCTGTTGTAGTTATGTTAATTTTTAAGTAATGCAACATCTGTCCACTGAGACAAGATGGGATTGTATCAGTCCAGGTGACTGACTTAACAGAATGTGTGTTGTCACAGCACGTTAATCTAGGACAACAAGTTTCATTTTTATATTGGGATAGCCCCGCCAACAACAAATGAGGTCTTCAGCAGGCCATAAATAATCTATTCTTCCACACTCAGTCAGACATATAGAATTTGGAGTTCTAGAAAGTATGAGTAATATCAATACTATTGATGTTCTAACTCCATATGACCAAATATTATTAGACTTTCTGAAATTGTTTAGGCATCCCAAAACCATACTTCTCAGCACACTGAGTGGTCAAAGAGAGGTGCTTGAGTGAGTGATCTTAATCAGAGATTGACAAGAGTTATAGACTAACGAAAGACTTTGAAATGTTGGAAATTAGAGACTAACAACAACTTAAAGGCCTTATGTGAAGACCGTCTTTATAGGTTTTCTTTAAGCAAGATTAACAGACTACTTGTTCGTTATTATAACTTGTTTTTTTTATCTTGTAATTCATTCAACATTCTTTTATGCCAGTTTTTCTATTTGAAAATATATTTTGATAATATTCTCTTTCATTGCAAAGTTTTTGTTTAATTATTTTCTGTCTGCTACAAGGTACATTGCTCTTTACCATTTTCCTATATTAATGAGATACAACAAATGTGAATTTTTATTTAAGAGTCTTCAACACAATGGTTTTAAAGGGTGACATTTTCAGAATCTTTTGTTCTATTCTTACCAATTCGAACGAGAGGCTTTCCTTTGTCATGCTGTCAACATCTGGGATATGAGCTTTTGCCTGAGCCTTAATGTAGCATTTTTCTCCCCCAGCAAAACGGATTCCGGTAATACCCTGGAAGAGTAGAACAATTAATTACAAAATTCATGCATCCTAATAAATCCTGAAACAATACAATATTCTTATTGCTTTGTGAATTCTCCATGAGCTGCTTGTTCAAACCTCAAATGCATCACATAAAAAAAAAACGTACGGTGCTTCCTTGTTCTCTAACATCTTTCTCTGTGCAATACATTTTATATATAGATCGTTTAGGGATCTCAAACTCTGCTCCCCAGATGATGATGCCCTACAGCCAGAATTCTTGAATGCAGTAGATGGCTAGGGAATCATGGAAGTTGTAGTTCAGCTACACCGGGGAGCCAGCATTTGAGATGCCTTATCTATTTTTTAAATAGCAGAATTGAGAATAAACTGGATTCTTATACATCTATCTGCTTCCCTCTCTATGTCAAGCAACCCATGCTGCCCCAAAATGTATTTATAGCAGTCTATGTACATATGACATCAAGGGGATTTTATAATCATTTAGCTGTTGGAATGTAAATCCACTGTTTTCACATTAAGTGTCTCTTGGCATCACAGCATGGCACACGAGGGAGCAGAGCAAGAAGACTACAGCTCCCTCACCACCTTTATTCCGTATAGCCAGATGCCTCCACTCTCCCCTAACAGGCTGCCCATCTCCACTCTCCCCTAGCAGGCTGCCCGTCTCCACTCTCCCTCAACCGGCCTCTAAGGCAGGCTGACAAATACCCAGGCAGCAGGACAAAAAATCCTAGTCACCATGGCGACTTGGGATTTGTTGAGCCCTACTGTACATGTGGTTGGGCCAAAGCCGAGAGGACACCCAATTGCGGATGTGTTTGGAGGGGAAAGAAAAGTCTGCTGCTGCAAAGAACAATTTAACATAGGAACCTGGAATGTTAGAACTATGAACCAAGGCAAATTGGATGTGATCAAACATGAGATGACAAGGTTAAACATCGATATTCTGGGAATTAGTGAACTCAAATGGACTGGAATGGGACATTTCACATCAGACAACCATCACATCTTCTACTGTGGTCAAGAATCCCTCAGACGAAATGGAGTAGCCATCATAGTAACTCATCGGGTAGGCAAAGCAGTGCTCATCTACAACCCAATAAATGTCAGAATGTTTTCAATTCAAGGCAAGCCATTTAACATCACAGTGATCCAGGTTTATGTTCCAAGCATGGGTGCTGAAGAGGCTGAAATTGTCCAGTTCTATGAAGTTATTCAACACATGATAGATATAACACCAAGAAAAGATCCTACTATCCTTATAGCCTTGGAGTTCAAAATGAAGTAGGTCAGAGATTAGTACAATTCTGTCAAGATAATTCTCTGGTCATAGCAAACACCCTCTTCCAACAGCCTCCGAGACGACTCTACACATGGACATCACCAGATGGACAATATAGAAATCATATTGACTATATACTTTTGCATCCAAAGATGGAGGAGCTCTATAAAGTCAGCAAAAACAAGACCTGGGGCTGACTGTGGCTCAGACCATGAGGTTCTTATTGCAAAGTTTAGAATTAAACGGAAGAAAAGAGGGAAAACCATCAGACCAGTCAGATACGACATAAATCCATTGTGACCAATCAGATAAATAGTATCCCTTGTGAATATGCAGTGGAAGTAAAGAATAGATTTGAGGGACTAGACATGGACGATAGAATGCCTGAAGAACTTTTGACTGAAGTTTGCAATATTATCCAGGAAACCGCAAGAAATAATATCCCCAAAAGAAAGAAATCTGAGAAGGCAAACTGGCTATCTGATGAAGCTTTAAAAATAGCCCAGGAAAGAAGGAAAGCTAAAGAGGGAGTGGAGATCGGAAATAAATGTGTCCAACTGAATGCAGAATTCCAAAGGATAGCAAGAAGAGACAAGAAGACATTCTACAATGAGCAATGTAAAGAGATAGAAGAAGATAACAGAATGGGAAAGTCAAGAGATCTATTCAAGAAAATTGGGGATCTAAAAGTTACCTTTCATGCCAAAGTGGGTGTGATAAAAGACAAAAATGGCAGGAAATTAACAGAAGAAGATCAGATAAAGAAGATATGGCAGGAATACACTGAAGATCTATACAGGAAGGATCTTAACAGCAGTGATGGCCTCAATAGTTGGTCCAATGAGCTGGAACCAGAAATCTTGGAGAGAGAAGAAAGATGGGCCCTAGGATACCTTGCAGATAACAAGACTGCAGGAGTTAATGAAATCCCAATGAAACTATTCAAAATTCTGCAAGATGATGCTGTGAAATTGATTGCCTTATGCCAACATAGTTGGAAAACTTAGTCTATAGGTCAGTCTACATACAGGTCAGTCTACATCCCAATCCCAAAAAAGGCAATGCCAAAGAGTGCTCCAGTAATGCACTAATTTCACATGCCAGCAAGGTAATGCTTAAGATCCTACAAGCTCGACTCAAAAAATATATAGACCGGGGTTCCGCAGAGCACGAGGCAAAAGAGATCAAACTGCCAATGTACAATGGATGATAAAGAAAGTCAGAGAGTTCCAGAAAAACATCTACTTCTGCTTTATAGACCATTCTAACGCCTTTTACTGTGTGGACCACAACAACATGAGGCAAGTTCTTAAAGAGATGGGAGTACCAGATCATCTCATCAACCTCTTGAGGAACCTGTAAGTTGACCACGAAGCCACAATCAAAACTGAACATGGGACAACAGAATGGTTCAAGATCAGGAAAGGAGTGCTACAAGGTTGTATATTGTCACCTTATTTATTCTACTTATATGCGGAATACATAATGCGTAAGGCTGGGCTGGATGAATCCAAAGCCGTAGTCAATATTGCTGGAAGAAATATCAACAACCTCAGATATGCGGCTGATACACCTCTAATGGCTGAAAGTGAGGAAGAACTAAAGGACCTATTGATGAGGGTAAAAGAAGAGAGTGCAAAAGTTGGCTTGCTGCTCAACATTAAAAAGACTAAGATCATGGCATACAGCAATCTCAGTTCCTGGCAAATAGATGGGGAATAAGTGGAGGCAGTGACAGATTTTATTTTCCTGGGATCCTGGGATTTTCCTCTCCATGTCCATTTTGCTTGGGGCCCCCAAATTCCTTCAAATGGCCCTGGTGGCAGGGTATATGTACATTTGCATACATCCAGCATTTACACACCAACAATACACCCAAATACACCCTTGCATTCACACACACTTACTCCATACAATAACATGCTTGCATTCAAACACACAAACACTGTTTATTGCTAAATACAAACCTGCAAGGGTGGGCAAATGGTAGATCCCCATCATTGTGGGACTTGACAGATGGGGATCAACCATTTGGCCATTTTTGCGATAGGGGGCCCAAAATTATTCTTCTAATAGGGCCCTCTCTACTTTAGTTCCACCACTGCATGTGCTAACTAGTAGTTATAGGTATATGTAATCAAGAAAGCAATTAAAAAATTAACTGTGTATAATAAAAAAGCCACAATAATTGTAATTCAAACTTATTTTATTGATTTGTGCTTTAAATGCCAAAAAGCAAATATAATACTGATATTGTAAAAATAGTGTTGTCACTGTATATCTCAACTAACATGGAACTATGCATTTGTTTTGTATATATTGGCACAATTATAAAATACATTAACTCAACATTTGATCAATAAATGACTGCTAGTTCTAAACATGAAAAAAGGAATAAATCATTATTTTAGCTCTTCTGATCTATCACTAAAACTACATTATTTCTGCCATGGAAATGCAATATCACTCATGCTTTTGCACAGTAGCACAATTACATTCACCATTTAGATTTTTCAAAACCCTTAATTTTTAGGATTATTTTTTTAATTAATCCAGGTAGCACATGCCTCCCTTTGAGTGCACATACAAGCCATACCACAGCTAACCATGCTATAGATGTCACAGTATAAATGTCGAGACAGGGGGTCTGGGGTAGATTTAGCAAGGCAAAAACAGGTGCTATTCTAGAGCTAAATAAGGAGCAATCACCTCTTAAACAAACAGAACGCCTATCGACATTTAGCACCAGGAATGGCATCTGTTTAGCCATGATAAATCTCTCCTGAGTATTTTTGATACATTTCCACCTGCGATTCACTGTATGTCAAAATTTTAACTGCAGCTTATTTACTAAGAGACAGCGGTGCCCAAACAGAGTTGAACAGGATAATAATCCCCATTGTGCTGTAAATTCTATTAAGCACGCAGTCATTTTTTAGTAACAAGAATATATGACATATTACAAGAGATTCTAGAATTATAAATATCCTTCCGTTAGATTTGTTCTCATCTCTATGCAATGAAATTACAGTCCACTAAAGAATAAAAATGGACAAGTCAGGGAATGGAAATGTTGCACATTACAATGCTGTGCTCGTAGGTAATGCCATATTTGTGCTACAGCGTTGCTACAACTTGCAATACCCAAAAGGGCATATCCTGTAGCCTAAACAACAGAAGTATAAACTGGATTTTATATTCACACTTGATAAACAGCAACAGAAGCAAAAATGGGCTGCTGAGTGCTTCTGGATGTCATCAGAAAAATATAATTCCATTTTAGCTGACATCTCACAAATATAGCTCCAAGTGCATCTTGTTTGTGATGTGTAATTGAAGTGGAAGTCTAATCCCGGCGCTCATAAATCACACAGCAGCTCTAGGCCCTCCCTCATGGCTGATACAAGTGAATTATCAGTTTGTTAGCTTGTACTTTGCAAAGTTCTTTCAGGGTGTACCAGCCCATTAACACATTCAGGGTGCTAGAGCACAGAACTGGAAAGATGCACAGACAGGCTATATTAGGAATATCCTTGCGGCACAAAAGTAGGTTTTAGTCTAATAATGCTATTGCCATCTGC
Organism: Pelobates cultripes; assembly: GCA_933207985.1. NCBI lineage: Eukaryota > Metazoa > Chordata > Amphibia > Anura > Pelobatidae > Pelobates > Pelobates cultripes. The sequence continues at coordinate 319,290,281 of OW240912.1, read as the reverse complement.
TTACAGAACATTACCGGGTCCTTGTAAAAACAGCACATGGTGAGTAGGTTTACTTGACCTTAGAGAAAAAAAAACAAAAATGGTGAATCTGTATTGTAGGGTAGCATCACGAAAGTATACAGTTGTTGTACTACTTGATCTCACATGAATCTGGGAAAACATCATGGGATTTGTTCTATAACAAGCAAGAAGTTGCTTTAGTTTGGTTACTTCACCAGAGACCTGGTTTCCATGTGAAAAAACACATTTAAGGTAACTATAGGTAAGATAAATTTTACTTGTATATAAGAGAAAGAAATATATGATGCAGTCGTAGGAACATAGGCAGCTAAAGCTTAAATACAGGTAGATTTAGAAGAAAAAAAATAAAACAAATATATATTAATATAGGTTGTAATTTAAAAACAATATATATATATTGTATTATTTTAGGTTAAACTGTTCCCTCCTAATAAAATATGCTGCAAAATATTTTAATACACTGATCCACTAAAGTTACAACCAATCACATTCACCAGAAGTAAGCAATATTGTTTTTCTTCTGAGTGAATGAGCATGGTAAAAGGACATAAGCAGTCAATCCATAGCAATGTACTTGGACATCCTTCATATGTTATATTTAAATTATACTTATATGGGTATTGTGGAAAAGTGAAGAATTTAAAGAGGTCACATATTGCTTGATAATAGTTGTAATCAGTGAACAGACCACCATCCATTTTTATAAAATTAAAATTTATCTCTTGTTATTGTGCTACAAACAAAAATAGACAAAAACAAATTGCAATGGAAAGCTGTTACTTCAGCTTTGGTTGCACATTTGTGCAACTTAATATCAAGCTTTTTACTAGAATCAGACAAGATCAGAATGTAAATAGGCAAAATAAGCCTCACTGACAAGTTTTAAACATGATTGGAAGTAAGTAAAATAACAAAATAGATTTTATACCAAACATAAATAAAGTACATCCTCTTTGAATTCTATGGTTTTACATATCAGGACATTATTAGAAAGTCTTTAGGTAGAAGATCATTAGGTAAATGTAAACACAGATGAACAACAACACATGGCATATCACACGGTGTCATGATTCATTTAACCCCTTAAGGACACGACATGTGTGACATGTCATGATTCCCTTTTATTCCCGACGTTTGGTCCTTAAGGGGTTAAAGGACCACCATAGGCATCCAGACCACTTCAGCTTAATGAAGTGGTCTGGGTGCCAGGTCCCTCTAGGATTAACCCTTTCTGCTGTAAACATAGCAGTTTCAGAGAAACTGCTATGTTTACAAATGGGTTAATCCAGCCTCTAGTGGCGGTCTCATTGACAGCCGCTAGAGGCGCTTCCGCACTTCTCACTGTGATTTTCACAGTGAGAAGATGCCAGCGTTCATAGGAAATCATTGAGAATGCTTTCCTATGAGACTGGCTGAATGCGCGCGCAGGTCTTTCCGCGCATGCGCATTCAGCTGATGACAGTAAAGGATGAAGAGAGTCCCCAGCGCCGAGGGAGCCCGGCGCTGGAAAAAAGGTAAGGGATTACCTCCTTCCTCCCCTTCGGCCTGGCAGGGGGGGATGATGGGGGGGGGGAGGGACCTAGAGGGTGAGGGGGACCTGAGGACCCTATAGAGCCAGGAAAACGAGTATGTTTTCCTGGCACTATAGTGGTCCTTTAACAAAAATAAAGGCAAAGTGAAGAAGCCGTGTGTGAAGAACTCTTACTGCTTCCATAGGAAATAAGAGGCTAAGTGGCAGAGAGGTGCTGCTAATCAAAAGCCCTTGATTAACTTGATCATCAGCAAGTGTGACCACTTCTATAAAGCCACCGTTTTAGCAGCCTTCAGGTGCGTGTTAGCACAATGCCAAGGAGGAAATACATCAAGTTACATCTCCAATCCCACAACTCAGTTAGCATGTTAAATGTTCGTGATGGTTCAATTAGAAAAAGACCGAACAAGTATGGTTTGTTTTGAAGAGATGCCAGGAGAAAGCCCATTCTCTCTAGAAAGAACATCACAGTACGGTTTAGGTTTACAAAGTTGCATCGGAACAAACCACAAGACTTCTGGAATAATCTCTTTTAGACAGATGACACCAAAGTGGCGATTTTTAGGTATAATGCATCGTGCCACGTTTGGTGAAAAGAAAATACCTCCTACCAATGGTCAAGCACGGTGGTGGAGGGGTGATGATTTGGATATGGACTGCAACCACATGACCTGGGAACCTTGCAGTCATTGAGTTGACCATAAATCCTCTGTATTTTAATTTATTCTAGAGTCAAATGTGATGCCATCAGAATAGCTGAAAAAGAAAAGATTTAAAGGACCACTATAGTGCCAGGAAAACATACTCGTTTTCCTGGCACTATAGTGCCCTGAGGGTGCCCCCACCCTCAGGGACCCCCTCCCGCCCGGCTCTGGAAGGGGGAAAGGGGTAATAACTTACCTTTTTCCAGCGCTGGGTGGAGAGCTCTCCTCCTCCTCTCCGCCTCCGATAAGCCCGCTGAATGCTGCAGCCAGAGCTGCGCGCGCATTCAGCCGGTCGCATAGGAAAGCATTTACAATGCTTTCCTATGGACGCTTGCGTGCTCTCACTGTGAAAATCACAGTGAGAAGCACGCAAGCGCCTCTAGTGGCTGTCAATGAGACAGCCACTAGAGGAATTAGGGGGAAGGCTTAACCCATTCATAATTATAGCAGTTTCTCTGAAACTGCTATAATTATGAAAAAATGGGTTAACCCTAGAAGGACCTGGCACCCAGACCACTTCATTAAGCTGAAGTGGTCTGGGTGCCTAGAGTGGTCCTTTAAGGTGTAGCAATGGCCCAGTCAAAGTCCAGACTTCGACCAGATTGAAATGCTGTGGTGGGACCTTAATAGAGCTGTGCATAAACAAATGCCAGCAAACCTCAATGAACTTAAGCAATGATGTAAATTAGAGTGGGCCAAAAGTCCACCACCATGATGTGAGAGACTGATAAAGTCATACAGAAAATGATTACTTCAAGTTATTGCTGCTAACGGTGGTCCCACTAGTTATTGAATCATAAAGAGCACCTAGTTTTTCACACATGGCTTCTCTATTTTGGCTTAATGTTTTTTTAAATAAATCATGACGCAGGGTAATATGTCATGTGTTGTTGTACATCTGAGGTTGTATTCTGCTCTGTAAAACCGTAAAATTCAAAGAAGGTGTACTTTATTTTTACCATGATTATACATATAAACGGAACAAGTGATCAGAGGAATGCCAGACATAGCAGACAAGGCCAACATATTATCACTCTATGAAAACATCCAACATTTCAGGGTAGATAGCAAGCAAAGGTTGAGGTGAATCCCTCAAACAGAAAAATACAATAATCTTGTTTACAGTGAGTATTATGATAATAAATGCAGCGCACATAAAAATACATCTCTGGCAGAGGTGTGCAGGAACTTGCTCAACAAGTTATAAAATTGGCAGATTATTGATCCAGACAGATATATGGTTTGCATTTACTGCAGTGAGCAAGGCTTTAGCAGCATAATTAGTAAATCTAGCTTATTTGAATTTCTCCAAGTTTAATCCTGTAAAGCAGTGTGCCCCATCTTTTTAATATGTGGGCTGTAGAGCACTGAGCAGAAACGTTTGGTGGGTCACAGCACGAGAATGAAAACAGCCGCCTTTGAGATGGTGACATTTCTGTTTTCTGCAAACCTAATAAACAGCACTACATCATTTACCTGGATGAAGAGTGCAGCCAATGGGATTATTAATACTCATATTTTTGCAATTCCTGGCCCTGGTGTCATGATCATATTCCAAAATGTGCATGCGCAGTTAGCAATTCACCCATGATGCTATAAGCATGCATGTGCCTTCATGGGCTTTCACCAAGTGCATTGTGGGATTTATGATATTGTACAATAATAATAATAATATTGCCAAGCTCTGCCTGAACAGCTTAATTTATATATTTTTAAAAAAAATGTAAAATAGTACAGGAGTATGGACTAACATCTAAGATGATGTTCATCTTTAAAGAATTATTCCAACCACCATAACCACTTCTGCATATGCAGCAATTATGCTTGAAACACAAACTGTTGCATGTTGTTATAAATAATTAGGACAAGAGAGATAGACAGCAGGAGAGCTTACTGGAGATAACCTTGGCAAGGAGCATGGATTATAATGCTGCTTTGTGGTTCTTAAAGTAACACTCCAGTACTTTAAATAAAAACATGTATTCATAACCGTGGAATGTTTTATAGTAAATTTAGGTTAGTGAGCGACCATTATCTCTAAAATAAAAAATTTAAAAATGATCTATTTCTCACCTCTAATCCAGTTGCATCTCCATTCTTCTAGTCTAGTGACTGTCTTTTGGCCAATCCAATCCTTGTCACAGATGCACTGAGAGGCATGGTATATGGAACATGGTACATGGTACATGGTACATGTGCAGCAGAGCTTCAAATCTGATTGTTCATGAGCCTCCACTGGGTGTCTGACTGACAGCTAGGGAGTGCAGCATAGAATCTTTATAAAAATGCTCATTCCTCTTGAAATTGACACTTTTACAAAGAACAACAGAGGGGGCACTCTGTTAACTGGTCTTGGTATGTATTTTATTCCTTGTGGACATTAAGTCTGTAGGGACCAGAATGTGATGGCAAAGTCTGACGTGCTTAAAGGACCACTATAGTGCCAGGAAAACATACACGTTTTCCTGGCACTATAGTGCCCTGAGGGTGCCCCCACCCTCAGGGTCCCCTCCCGCCCGGCTCTGGAAGGGGGGAAAGGGGTAAAAACTTACCTTTTTCCAGCGCTGGGCGGGGAGCTCTCCTCCTCCGATCCTCCTCTTCTCCTCCCCGTCGGCTGAATGCGCACGCACGGCAAGAGCTGCGTGCGCATTCAGCCGGTCACATAGGAAAGCATTATCAATGCTTTCCTATGGACGCTGGTGTGCTCTCACTGTGAAAATCATTAAGCTGAAGTGGTCTGGGTGCCTAGAGTGGTCCTTTAAGTGGTTAAGGTATTTTACTTCATTTTCAGATTAAAGCAAGTGCAATAAAAAGCCGTATATATCTGTAGAGGACATGACAACCAGTTATACTCACAATTTGAAAGTCATGCACTTCCACGGCCTCATCACTTCCGACACCAGTTTTAAAGGTCTCTAGATTGTTTCCTGCGTCAATTTCCATGGATCCCTCCTGTATTTTTCCATTGATGCTCATTGTATAATGGACATTATAAACCTGCAAAAAAAAAAAAAAGTAAAAATATGCAGAGTATATGATTATTAATGTGTGCTTTATAACAAAGTTTGATTTTTTTTTAAAGTAAAAAATGACTTCTCATGGTATTGCAGTATCCAAAACCTTATTTTTTCACAATTGTCATTTATTAAATATTTTTCAAGGGATACAAAAAGCAGAAAGGTGAGGGGATATCCAGAGAGAGTTTACAGCAAACCATAACAGCATCCAGTTTTATATCAAAATACTTTGGACATATGCACACAATCAGAATTTCCATTAAATTGGGTTGGACATACCACAATAGTACATGTTTGACTACAGCCAGCTTCAACATTAGACATCCCCAGCTTTGTCCCAGCCTGCCCCAGGCTCTCCCATGCTAAGCCCAGTTAGGGTTTTTCAATAGGTTCTGTGTAGTTGTCAGTAGCCTCCCGAACCCTCTCCAATTTATGTTGTTTTGTATGCATGAATATTGCCATATTTTCATTAGTGTATTTAATTTGTATTCTAAGAATTCCAGTAGTGTTGGAATGTGAGTGCTCTTCTAGTTTATGGCAATTAGGTGTCTGCCAGCCATCAGGATGTGGGTCGCTATGGCCCTATTAACATTCAGCATGTCTTTATCAAAGAAGAGGCATAGTAAGTCCTCTATGGACTGGGAAATGTGAGACAGGCAGAGATGGTGTATACGTTTATAAACTTATCTACTATCTCTGAACAAAATGTTGTGAGTGTAGGGCAGCTCCACTAAATGTGTGTTAAATTGCCTGGTGCGGATTTGCATCTCCAACAATATTGAGAATATATTTATTCTATCAGGAGATAGGTACCCTCTGTATACAAGTTTACTGTGAGCCCCAATGTTATTATAGTATAAGGTAACCCTTTTTAATGCATTGATTTCTGCCATCCATGTTGTGACCTCAAACTCACATCCCACCTCCAACACTTCAGGAGAAAAAGAACCCTGCACTAAACATCAACATTTCGAAAGTAGTTTCAATTTCAAGGATGATGTCCAATAAAGAAACAGTGTCTATTGATATTCCCTAAGGGTGTCCATGGTAAGAACCTGGGATGTATAAACAAAATGTAACAATAAGCTTTTTAGTTGTAGATAATGAAATGTATTTAGGAATTCTGGTGCATACGTTTGCTGCAAACCTCCAAACAGAAAAAACTTTGAGCTATTTGTGTGATCCCTTTCTTGGTCATAAGTGGGGGACAGTGGAGCATTGAGTAATAGCTTACTGTTGAGACATAGCATGGGCAATTACGAGTCCCAAGTGCTATAGGAAAACTTAGTAGTATTGAAAATGGGGGTATTCCTTGGGCTTTGAGGTTGTGCGTTTTCCATGTCCATGCATCTGTGGGTGTGCAGCTTAAAAACACGCACAGCCTCTTTATAGTAAATGAAAACATGTTGAACCCCCATACCCTCCATTTGTATCCCAAAACGTTTTGGGAAGTTAACCAACATGTCAAAGTTCCCCAGTTCAATCAATATTGTTGTTGTTAGTCTTCTATGGTCCTCTACCAGACAGTTTCACATTTTGTGAATTCAATATTTGCCAGGAAACTTCTTCAAGGAACCTGAACTGGGAGTCCTGACTGATTAAAAAAGAAACTTGTGAGTGAACAGATAGTTTCTCATGAATATATTAGTAAATACCCTTCAGCTCATTTTTCTGGCTAATGGTTAAGCTTTGGAGGAACTCTCCTGGTTTTCCCAAATTATTAATATTCAAGTTCCATTTGAACTCAACAATAGCCTAGCCTGGCAGGTCAGGAGTATCTACATAGGAAATTGTCATAGTTTCAGGACAATATGAACCTCTTCATTAGAATGAAAAGTGTGCTCCAAAGTCAAATCAGAAGGCAACGCGCAGGACATTTTGAATTGAGCCAAGTAATGTGGTCACATGTTAAAGTGACACTATAGTCACCTGAACAACTTTAGCTTAATTAAGCAGTTTTGGTGTATAGAACATGCCCCTGCAGCCTCACTGCTCAGTCCTCTGCCATTTAGGAGTAAAATCCCTTTGTTTATGAACCCTAGTCATACCTCCCTGCATGTGACTTGCACAGCCTTCCATAAACACTTCCTGTAAAGAGAGCCCTATTTAGGCTTTCTTTATTGCAAGTTCTGTTTAATTAAGATTTTCTTATCCCCTGCTATGGTAATAGCTTGCTAGACCCTGCAAAAGCCTCATGTATGTGATTAAAGTTCAATTTAGAGATTGAGATACACTTATTTAAGGTAAATTACATCTGTTTGAAAGTGAAACCAGTTTTTTTTCATGTAGGCTCTGTCAATCATAGCCAGGGGAGGTGTGGTTAGGGCTGCATAAACAGAAACAAAGTGATTTAACTCAAAAAAATGAGAGTGAATTGAGCAGTGAAATTGCAGGGGAATGATCTATACACTAAAACTGCTTTATTGAGCTAAAGTAATTTAGGTGACTATAGTGTTCCTTTAAGGGTATGCTAACTAAAACATTACATAATGACAGCCGGACACTATTTAAATATTATAACATCAAGCATTTTCTTCATACAGCAGGTATAAATACTGTTATATCTGCAGTGTAGCATTTCTATTAAAAGTTTCATATAATACAAATATGCAATGACCCTTCTCACAAAATACAGGCCTAGCTTCCAAAAGGAAAAGTATGAAAAGTGGTAGCGAAGCACATTACCTTACACTGGCCATGCTAAGCAGAAAACTCTCTAACAAGAAAGAAAAATTGAAAACCAAAGAAAATTAAGTGGGTAACAGTAAATTAGTGAGGAAACCAGAAAACTGGCCCAGGTCAAATAAATTGGGACAGGGTGTTATACAAAACTAAGCCGACTACCAAGAAAAAAACTAAAACAAGTCATGGTAGCGGTAACAATCAATGCAAGAAAAAAAAAAGTTAGTAAAACTGAATAAACAAGTAAATTATACAATATAGAAAGCACTCTATAATAAGCCTGTCACAGGATTAAAGATCCATCTAACGGCACAGCCCCACATCCTATTACCGGAACCAGTATTAGATCCTCCTTGGGGCAGTATATGCCAGACCGAGTGTCTAAAATAGCTTCCAGGCATATAGTTAGAACGTCTTTGAGGAATAAAAGAGCCTATTGCTAATCAGTCAACGTGTTTTGTCCTTCTGGACTTTATCAACACTGCACACAGAACTTTATAGTTTTTTTTAACAACATAGTAAATCACCCCCTCTTCAAGGTTTAGCAGTTTTTCAATTATTTATTCAGTTTTTTATCTTAAAGTAATTTTAAAATTATTTTATTTTCTTGTTTGTATTTTTTATATCTGGATACTGATAATACACTAAATAGCTATGAAAATATATGAAGGGCATGGAAGATCAGGTGTATTCAGCTTTTACACCAACATTTTAAAATATAATTCCATTATCATTTAGTTGCCCTGTAAAAATCGTGTGCATGTATGGAAACAGCCAGCAGCTTTAAGCGCTGCCATTAGGAATCATTGGGCTCTGCCTAAAAGAGGGAGTAGGCCACATCTAAAGCCTTGCCTACAGTGAATGTGGAGGTCAGAACCCTGACAAAACTCTACAGCATCTCATATTTTCTTTTAACCAAACCAAAGTTAATATATTGGAGGGTATTGCACCCTGTTTTGCATAGTGCCTCAGCACAGATTCGTTAGCCGTAACGGCTGCTCATTGCATCTGGTGCAGCCGGGCAAACATAAGGCCTAGCTTGAGGTGCTAATGGTTGCTACAGATCTTTAAGATGTGACAAATGTTTTATGGGAGGCTGTGATGCCATTAGTTTATTCTATTAATTGGATACACTTGCCATACATGTATGCACCTCACCGTTTTGACATCACTTAATAACTTTAGGTAATTATTTTAGATGCAAATAGTACATTCTATAGAAGGCTATTAACAGAGCAGGAGATAAGAAATTCTAGATTAAACAGATTGTGTAATAAAGGAACCTATCACAGGAAGTGTTTAGGAAGGCTTCGCAAGTCACATGCATATATACCTATTTAAAATAGTGACCTATTTTTAAAAATAAAATGCTGTAAATCCTAAAAATAAAAGTGATAATCTCACTGAGTGTGAGAGTGAAAAACAGTGGAGGGTTTAGCAAAAGCCTCAGGTACTCAAAGGGTTAAAATCAATGCCTCCTTTATAGTGTATATTCTCTGTTCTAATCTATGCAATATAAATATATGTTTGATACACATAGAGTGCATATTCATTGTTTGTCATGGGTGAATACAAATAAAAAGATAATATATATTTCAATAATTACTCTATATTACTAATGGATTAGTGACCTCTAAAACACTACTAAAGAACATATTATTAATTATGCTAAAATACAACATAGGAGGGATAAAAAAAGGGTCTCCATATAATAAAAGCAAGTGGTGATGTACCTGTTTAAATAGTCTAACACTCAAAAGCTTTCTAGTGAGGCACAGATTTATTTTTCCATTGGATCATGTCAATCTTAGAATAAAAACAAAATCCTAATATAAAAAAGGGTGACAAGTACTACTGATGAGAAATGGGCAGTAACACAAAAAACGAGCAAGCATGAACAACAAACCTTATATATCAATGTGTGTGCGCTCCAATAATTATCAAACACAAAAAGCAAAAGCCGTGATCGGTAACTTCACAAAAAACAGCAGCTTTACGATAGCTGGAACGCTGTTTACATGTGTGTTTTCCCCGGTTAGTCCCGGTGTTGGAGGTCACAGACAAGGATCATGTCTGGCTTTATTGACTCCCCCACGTCAAGTACTTTGGGGACAGTTTTAGCATTTTTTGTATCTACTTTAGCAAGGAGAAACATCATTTTAGATTCTGTATGTGTACCCATTTCACACATATAGTATTTTCGATGTTTAGTATTAAGCCCTCCTTTTTATTTTATTGCATATCCGTTGGAGCTACTATATGCTGCTTCATTTTATTTGATACCGTAGTGGCTCTACCTGGACTGTTTGTTGGAGATTGTTACTTATCAACTTTAATAGTGGCATAGGATTAAATGTTTGATATTTTGTATATGTTTTCATGTTTTTGATATATTTTACATGTATCCCAATAGACCTTTCATTCCAATGTCTCACTGGTTTTATAGTGGATACTGTGCACATTAAAGGAACACTACAGGGTCAGGAAGACAAACATGTATTCCTGATCGTATAGTGTTAAAAACACCATCAAGCCCACTCCCTCCCCCCCTCCCTCCCTCCCTCACCTAAATAAAGTAGAATCTTACTTTTATTCCAGTCTGCAGCTGCTGAACCCTGATCTGCCTGCTTGGCTGACATCATCAGAAGTGTTGCTCAAAGCCCATCACAATGCTTTCCCATTGGAAAGCATTGGATTGGCTGAGACTGTCAAGGGGTCAGATCAAGGGCAGAGCCAGCACTAATCAATGCATCTCTATGAGGAAAGTTCAGTTTCCATGAAGAGGGTGGAGAAACTAAATGGCAGTGCTGCACACTGGGCAGCACTGCCCCAGGATGCACGCCTAGTAGCCATATGAGAAGTGTCCAGTGGAAGTTTCTCTAGGTTGTAATGTGAACACTGCCTTTTCTATGAAAAAAAACAGTGTTTACTGAAAAAAGCTTGAAGGGAATGATTACACTCACCAGAGCAAATACAATAAGCTGTAGTTGTTTTGCTGAATATAGTGTCCCTTTAATCTTTCCTTATACTTCTAAAAATGTTTTGTCAAACTTAAGTCAAAATTGTTTTATTAATAAAATTAATGAATGGAAAGTTGTATGAGTTTTAGGAAAAGAAACATGTGACATCAAAAGATATGAAACAATGCTAAAATTACAACAACAAAAAAAAATATTTTTCCAGTCTGAATGAAGCATTTCTCAAGGACCATGCCCTCTTAAGCAGATAACACCAAAATGTATAGACAAATATAGGACACCATGGCAAATATATCACTTAAATGGCAAATGTTTCATCACTCAAGAATCTTCCTTAGCACTTTACAGCTACTTGTGAAAGAATGACTTGCCTTATCATGTATATTACTAGAAGTGTAAAAATATATAGTGTTTAGGTGCATATTCAAAGGAGCCAACTAATGAAACACAAAGGAACGACAAATTGCAAAACAAATAATAAACAAAATAAGACTGCGTATTCATGGTGCATACAGAACGACATTGTACATAAAATAACTATTTGACATTCAACAGTAATGACACCTAAATGCAATCATCTTTGGAGGGTTTATTTAGTTGCCTTGCAGCGATACAGTAAGGAAAATCTGAGAAAGAAACAACTACAGACTTATAAGAACTAAACTACTGCTTGGAGCGATTTCAAGTTTTGTACAAAAAAAAAAAAAAATGAAATCTCCTATAAAAGGCCAACAGAATATATTACCCTGATATGCTAATCCCTTAACATGTATGTCAGGGTACAAGGAAATGCGTTCCATCCGGGAGTTCTGAATATTCTTAAACCATTGCGTGAAGCATGTCACCAAATATGATTTAACGAAATTTACCATAAAAGTCAAAGTTTCTCCTGAATATTTTTTAAATACTTCAAGAGATAAAAACTTTTAACCCCTCTCTTGCAGAAAAAATTAAACATCAAGGAGTTTTTTCATACAGCTGTGAGTTGAAGTGATTAAATGTGCCCCATTTAAGTTATTGCTCCAACTACCTTGCAAGCATTTTTGTATTTAATTATAGTAATTGGTTGCCAGCACACTAGAGATCACTGATTAGTGAAATGAAAAGCAGGGTTATCCATAAGATGACCCCAGGGGGGCTGCCTAGAGCCCAGGAGTTAAACAGGAGCCTCGGACCCATGAATTTAGTTGGCCAAATCTACCATCTCTATGTGAGGAATGAAGGTGGGCAAACTGGTAAGACAAACTTAAAGGGGAATTGTCACCTTGCAGGTTTTTTTTTATAAATAATGATTATATTATTGACATTCCCCTACATTTAGCAAATATGTGTTTGAGAGATCTGTAAAATAAAATAACATGTAGAAAGGTAGCTCTATACTAGAATAGAGTACTCTATGTGGGCTCAGTGTAAGCCATTCTTATAAACTCAGGGATTTTTACTAAAGTGAGATGGAGATAAAGTGAGATAAAGTGGGAATTCGAAATGGATTTTACATTTTAGACCAAAATAGCTGAACTGGAAGCATAGCTGAATTTACTGAATAACCCTGTGAATATAGTAAGTTGAAGAATCAGAAACAATGGAGATTTATTAACGTGTGGCTGACAGTGAGGCGCAAATGATTAAATAGGTTGTTTTTTCTTTCTTCTTCATTTCTCGCTTCATTTCTGCCCTATCCTTCATTTTTGAGCCATAGACATAAAAGTGTTTTGTTTCACTTTTTTTTTTTACCTGACATTCGAAATTTGGTGGAGTTCTAAAATGATCATTTCTGAGAAAACCATCCCTGTTTAGATCGCTTTAATAAAATAATTAGGGAATTTAACCATCCCCTTTCGGAACACTGATAAATTGTCCCCCATGTTACTGTCTCTCCTACTACGAAGCAATGTCTGCTGTAGATGTGCCTTGACTGATCTGGTTTGTATTTTTATCAATTACAAATTTCTAATATCGTTAAGAGAAAATCAAGCATCACATGAAAAAAGGTTAATGGTTATAGGTGATTTTTTAGCTTATATTCAGCAGTAGAATTTCCAGAGTATTCCCGGTTGTCTATTAACATGGGCTTATTGATGTAATGGATGCATACCTAGCCATGAAAAAACAACAAATACAACAATTTATACGTAAATTATTATTCTAGTATTATATAACATTTAGAACAGAATTCAATATTTTTTGCAATGATGGCATTACAATACATCTTTTGTCTCGCAAGCCTTCTGAAATGCTCAGTATCATTAGTATCATATACCGTAAGATATATATAATTTCCACAGTGTAGAGTAAAAGTAAGAGTGTGAAACGTGTACAATTACTCAAATATGCTGCACACACATTCTAAAAAATTCTGTTCCTGTATTTGGGAATGGAGATCTCAAAACGGTCTGTGACTGAACAATAATAGGATAAGACTAAGCTGCTAAATACAAGATATATGTTTCTGTTACTTTATCTGTTTTTGCTCAGTATACAGAAAGTAATACTTGCTGTGTTACCCGTTTAAAATACATTATGCTACAGATTTTTTTAGGTTTCACCAGTAACACCCCCTATTTCCATCTATACAATATTTACTCAGATCATATAATATTTACATCCAATCAGGAGGAATAACAGAACAAAACAAAGAGGAGATGACTCATTTAAAAACACAAACTGCAATAACTTTAAAGGGACACTATAGGCACTAAGACCACTTCAGCTCATTGGTACAGTGTCCCTATTACCCTTGTACTGCAATGTAAATCATTGCAGTTTCTTAGAAACTGCAATAATTACATTGTAGCACTAAGATAGCCTTTATTGGCTGTCTACCAGATAGTCGCTAGAGGCGCTTCCTTGATCTAACCACACTACAGGTCTCCTAACTGATGCTGGATGCCCTCACACATTGCATGAGGACATCCATAGTCAGTGAAAGCCCTTAGGAAATAATGTATTTAATGCGTTGCTATTGGGAGAGCCTAATGAATTTGCTAAGCTTGCCGCGCATGCGGATTAGCCTCTCTATTGGATGATGTCTAAAGAAGCAGAGCACCGACCCAGCGATGAGTGACATCGCCGATGGAATTGGGTGAGTAAATAATGGGTTTTTAACCCTTTATTGGCTGGGGGGTAAGGAGAGGAAGCAAAGGACACTATAGGAATGCAGCTTTGTATTCCTAACACTGGTGTTAGAAACACAAAGCTGCACTCCTATAGGGTCTTCTGCCTCCCCCCAGCCAATAAAGGGTTAAAAACCTTTATTTACTCACCCAATCCCAGAGGAATGAGCACCACAAATAGGAAATGCTCACAGTATAATGTAAAGATAATATTTCAATCAAACATTATTAGATTAGGAAGGGTATTAAAAGAAGGTTGAAAATGTGTATTTATTTTTAACAACGTGTATAGTGCGTAGTGATTTGTAGAACCGGATAAGGCTCAAAAGACTTAAAGCCATATCAATTCATAGTCTAATTTGAAGTCTAAAGACATCACACACTGGCCATAAGTAAATGTATCCAAAAAGTGTATATGCCAATAGAATACATAAAGTAAATAAAGTATCAAAATATATTGTAACAAATGCCTTGTATTCTCAGTGACAAAATCACTGGACAGACTAAATAACCCTAAACTCTGAATGGCATTAGATTAATGCTATTTACCCCAGTCTGGATCAAAAGTGTACTAGAGTAGAAACTAAAAAATACTATTAAATCATTATCACACTCCAGTAACTTATCTATTAATTATGATGTTCAGATAATGAAATAGAGTGTAGATGAAATCTGCTTAAACTTAAAGGGCCACTCCAGACCCCTAAACAACTTTAGCTTGCTGAAAAGCTTTATGTGTGAAAAGTGTTTCTCCTTGAGCTGTATTGGGAAGTCTGTGATTAGACATCCACAGAAAGTCTGGGCGTGGTTGGAAGGGGAGGGCTTGCAAAGGCAGCAAACAAGAGTTCTGCAGGTTTTGCAAGATGATTTTAGATATATCCCCAATAAAAAAATACATATTTAAAGGCATGCAAGTTTTCATTTCGGGTATATCTACAAAACAGTGATTTTTTAAAATTAATTTTGGATTTGGGCAGTGGAGTGTCCCTTGGCAGTGGACCAGCCAATGGTTGCTCTCTGTAACAAATTAAACTGTCGAGAAAGTATCAATTTAAAGATGTGAAATGCATCCAGTGTTTTCATTGCTTTTTTGCATACTTTTTGTTCCCCACTTTCTTACAGGTGAATCCACATTTTCTATTCACTTTTTTGTTGGTCTGTATACTTTAGCCATGTTTCATTTTTCTACAATAAACCTGTACTAGCAAGGATTTGTTTCCTGGATGATTTTCCATGGATATCTTCTAAGTGTGGTTACTTTCAATTAACACCCCCCTGTGTCTCCATCTATGAGCTTCAATTTCAAGAAAGGGGGGTTGACAGGTCACTGTCCACCCCTTGTGTCCCCAAGGTGGGTCTCTAAATAAATATTATGGGGGACAAGGAGGCATTGAACCTGGCCATGCCCCACCCATGCTCAGCATGTTGGGGCTATTATTAAAATGTAAGGAGGGACATAGTGGCCCCCTGGCACTCACCCATGGGCAGAAAGTGAGGACTCTATAAATAAACTGGAATGAAGACCTAATGTCCCCCACAGCCGTCACCAATGGGTGGCAGATGGGGGCTCTAATATTGACCCCAGGAGGAGAACAAGTGTCCCCCCCTTGGTACCCAACTCACAGGTGGCTGGAGTGGTTACAATATTGATGCTGGAGGTTACCTAGTGTCTACCTAGCCCCCACCCATGGGAAATGGGAAGGGGCTTTAATGTTGATAAGGTGGGACTTGGTATATTTCCCCAGATCACACCCATGGGAAATCTAAATGAATATAGAATAGGGGGGTGGCTCTCAAGACCCTGGCCACACCCCATCCCAATTAAAGAAAATACAACAACCTCCGTTCACCATGATAATAGTGAGGGGGTCAATAAAATAATACCTGTAAAGAAAAAAAAAAAAACATCTCTTCTAAATCTATTTCTCTTCATCCCCAAACATGATGCATTGATTGAAAATAAAAAAAGGAACAATTCACAGAGCCGCATGGCAGGTTGGGGCATAAGTGAGGTCTACAACCTCCCCTACAGTAATATGCTAATCAGCTGCAGCATGATTAACCCTTGCACTGCCAAAGGCTATTTAACTATTTGTCCGCTGGCTGCTATTACTGCCAAGGGCCATAGAGATTTATGGCTGACCTGCATTTGGTAAACAAACTTTTAAAGAATTTAGACAGGTAAATGAATATTGGATGAATATTGGATGAAGAAAAGACACCAAAACAACTAAAAGAATAAACATAAAAACCCCAAAATTCTTTCTGTGCACGGCTCTACCAAAGATGACATTTTTCAGGTGACTGATTTGCAATGCTCATAATGTTATGTTTATTTTGTAACAGATGACATTGAAAACATAGATACATAGAATGTGACGGCAGATAAGAACCATTCGGCCCATCTAGTCTGCCCAAGATTGCCCAAAAACACCTATATTATTCTGGCAGGAATTATTTTTACACTGATGAATAGGTGCTGCTGAATAATATGGTATTTTCCCTTCTGCAGTATTTCACTATTGGGTGAATCTCCTGCTGACAAAGTAGTTTATGGGTACAGTCCCTTCAGTGTTGTGTCAAATATATTTAAGTGGATATTTTTGCATCCTAAGCCCTCTGCCTTCAATGTCATAATGATGAATTGTGTTTCATCTTTACCTGTGCAAAAGCAATGATTTGTAGAATGGCCTTGACAGACAACCTTGTTAGGACGCCTTTAGCTCCTTAATAGTCCTTTAGAATGTCTTAACAAAGACTCAGAAATACCTTGGCTTAAGAATCCATTCATCTCTTGAATTGAGGTGGAGCATAACTCAAAGTGTCACCAACCTGCTGTCATATATTTTTAATTCATAATGAATGGATTTAAAACCCTCCATAAAGACTAAAAACCCTCTATGAAGACATCGGTTTTAATAATAATAAAAAAATACCTGATATAATTATTTTCTCCCTCCAAGGCCGCTAAACAATGCTAAGGAATTCTAGTTTCTAGGCCAGTACTGATTCTGTGAACTATGTTTCCTATGAAATTCCTCTTGATTAAACATAATTGGAAAGTATTCTTTCAATATACAGTGTCAGAGATCGTCCATTATTGCTGTAGACCAGGGGTAGTCAACCTTCAGCATTCTTACAGCCATAATGCTGGCAAAGCATCAGGGGAGGTGTAGTCCACAGCATCTTGAGTTCTGAAAGTTGTCCATCACTGCTCTAGGCCAGGCAAAGGCAATCTTTGGCACTGCAGATGTTTTGGACTATACCTCCCGTGATGCTTTGCCAGCATTATGGGTGTAAGAGCATTATGGGGGATGTAGTCCACAACATCTGGAGTTCAAAAGTTGTCCATCACTGCTCTAGACCAACATCACTTAAAGGAAAACTATAGTGCCAGGAAAACAAACTTGTTTTTCTTGCACTATATCTCCCCACTCCCTCGCTCCCCCACCTTGTGGTGCAGAAGGGGTTAAAAACCCCTTCTGTCACTTACCTGGGTCCAGCGCCAATGTCCTTCAGCACTGGCTCAGGTCAGTGCTTGCATTAGGATTACTTCATAGAAAAGCATTATAAAATGCTTTCCTATGGGGATTTGGATGACGCTGGAAGTCCCCATGCATAGCATGAGGACGTTCAGTGTCAGTTAGGTGATCAAAAGTCACCCAACAGCCCGGAAGTATGGTAGAGAGCCAATAGAGGTGGAGTTAACCCTGAAGGGTAATTATTGCACTTTCTTAAAAAGTGCAGTAATTACTGTAGGCTTAAGGGACCTGGGACAGTGCCCCCACACAACTTTAATGAGCTTAAGTGGTCTGGGTGCCTATAGTGTCCCTTTAATGAGTGTTTTTACATCATGAAATGAATAAATATGAAAAAGATCGATAAGTGCCCTTCGTACACTGTAGGTTTATTCACTTAACAGGGAACCAAGTAGAATATTTTCCAAATATATACGCAATGTCCCTATTTAGTGAATTAACCACTATGTGTGCTGTTAAATTCATGCAATACGGGTTATGTTATATATCTGTGTAAATGACACGACATGATTAACAAATAAAACAACCAATCACAAAGATAGCTATTCTCCTAATACAAAAAACTAATAAACAATCAGCTTCCACAATGATTTACTATACTCAATAAAAATAATTAGCTGTTTAGCAGAGTAGTGTAAACAACAGCTTCAGATGTACTGCAATTCTCATTCTCATCAGACAATATTGATGATAGTGGTGGTTGTAGTTTAATAGCACTTGGATGGCTGAAGATTGTGCAATCAGGTTTAGGTGTAATTCTGTTTCCAATCCATATTGTGATATATTGCAATGTAATGGGTGACTCACTTTAGAAGATTTGAAAAAGCAGAAAAACTACCTTAATTATAATGAAAGAATCAAAACTTATTCAGGCAAATTTCCAATTTCAAACTTCATATTAATTGGCAAAACTAGGGGACAATTGGAGCAAAGTATGTGCTATATATTGACCAAAGAAATCAAAGCATGGAAATCTGCAGAAGGTTGACTATTGATTGTTCCAAGTTAGCATATATGTATATTATTTCAAGCTGTTTCTACTTAGTTTCATGTCCAAAACAAAAAATAACATACTGACTGCTGAAGAATGACTTGTTTGGGTTAGAAACACTCTAGGCTGCTTTCCGTGATTGCTACTGTACTGTTGAAGGTAACGCTGGGGGAAGTGACTGGCTGATATACAAGCACTGATTGAGTCAGACATAAAGGGGCTTTTGTCTGGAAGCAGTCACCACTGACCCCAGCTCAGCCTACAAGACCATAACATGCAAAGCATCAGTAGGCTAGCCCAGTGCACGCAGCCTGGAGATATATCAAACCACTCACACTTTATACAGAACAACATGAATACTTAGTGCAGCTAAAAAGAAATGAATAAAAAAAAAAAACATGCGTATTCTATTTTATTTTTAATCTTAAAACATGCAGTTTTCTCTTGTGGTTGATTTTCATTTAAATCCAGTTATTGTGGTAAGCTACAAGTCTTTCATCACTACGTAAAAAAAGATCTACTTCAAAAATTCATACATGGTATTTGTTTTACTGCCAGTTATGCTTGCTTGCTGAGTCTGGTTAAACCGAGAGTCTGCTCAAAATAGTTGTTTAAAACTTTTTTTCTTTTAGTATTTAGCTTCTTATTCAAAGAACAGGGAATTTGAAGTGATTTTAAAAAGCTTCCATGGTGTGTAAGTAATAAGCGCAGAGCTGTACCAACTTTGCAGCCAACTCATGTAATTCCAAGTGAAAAAAAATAAAGACCCCCTTGCTGGCTATTCAGGCAAGGCCAGAGTATGGCAAACTAACCAATTATACTTCTTCATTGGGCTACTAATTTGTAGAAGGTTGACCATTCACTAAGAATTAATTTGATTCAAGTCAGTAGTTCAACATGGCGAATAAAGGTTAAATGCTTCCGATATTCTGACAAGAATAACGTGTGAAAAGGGAGGAGGTGCAAGGAATATTAAATGAAGGGTGTCCTACGGATTCTGTTCTAACCACAAGAATGGTCCTCCCCTTACTACATCTCATTTACCATGAGAAATGACTGGAGTAAAAGGGAAGGTTGGCACAACTTAACCAGCCATAATGGCCTTTCAGCAATCACGCAGAGGCTGTTGGTCCCTTGCGGTAAATCTGTATCATTCATTTCTATCTTGCATTTAATTTATTTGTTTTTGCTAAGTTTTTTACTTTGCTTTTAAAGTTTATGGTAGCTTAATATTTTTATTTTAAATGATGCCTACTGCCTTAGGCTGATTTAAGGACATGATATTTGATAGCATGAATTTACATTTGTAAGAATGATATATATATATATATATATATATTTATATTTATTTTATTTTTTTTTATTTTATTTTATTCTGCAAGGATTTTTAGTCAACAGCTACTGGTTCAGCAAGGCACCCACTCAAAACCAGACTATATTTAAATATGTTAAGAAAGTAAGGTGAAGTATTGCCTGGATTACAAAACTATGCTGCATAAATAAAGTAATAAATGACATTGTGGGTCAAAACATGATTAATATTGGAATGCACAGAATCTTACAAAAATGGCACATATATCAGTAAGTCCTATTGAGCAAATATTTCAGTCTTTATCACGTGACATTAATAGATTCCATATTTGGATCACCTCATTATAGCCCCTGTATAAATGGGATCCGATGGCTCTTTTTGTTTTGATTTGCCCTTCTATACAAAAGGTGTTTTGGCAATGGATTCACCATACGGACAACAGTAGGCAAATAACTTACATGTTTCTCATTTACTTTCCAGAAGTAAAAAGCTCCAATTGCTCCAAAGAGGAGAAGTAGTGCCCCGGAGATTAGTACCACTGCCCCGATTCTCAGAAGGCGCCCACTGCTGGACGGTTTTACTGTCACTGCTGTATATGCCTAAAAAAAAAGGAACACAGGTCATCTCAGCAGAACTTCACAAAGAAAGTATTCATTTATAATATACATAGAATATTGCAGGCTGATGCTGGCTGGTGTTTCAATTACATTTACAATGATTCATAGTTACCAGGACTAATCACCTAGTTATGATCAACTACATTTCCCATGAGGCTGAGGCACTCAGACTGGGCATTACAGGAAATGTACACAGACATCTGGCGTCCCAAGGTTAGACATCATTGGAATGGAGCGTTAGAATAACTAGAAATAGTTTCTTCATCCATCCTTGTATTGTTTTGATATGTAAGCCTCCTGATTTTCAAACTGTTTAAATGTATTTACAAAGGAAGCTTTAGATGTCACAAATAATTTCACTAGAAAACCACAGTTCAACTCTGCCATGTTACTGTCTACACAGCACCCTGTGGTAACAGTCCCTCCATGGCAATAATTGTGTCAAGATTGCAATAAAAAAGAGCTTTATTTTTTTTTGGTCCAGTGCTTCTGCATCCTAAATTGTGCTTGTTACATTACCTGGCTGCCTCTCATCAAACCGCATTATCGTGTATTCCCTGAAAGTCTAGCTCAAACAGCTGCAAATCTTTCACAAATTCCTGTACTTTACTTCATTTTGACACCACTAATCCTATTGCTATCTAGAGCAGAAGGCGATGTGTAAAGAATATTAAATTTATGCATTTATGAGAGGTGTATTAACCAGTATTCTACCTATGTTATACATTCGGCCCTATGCTACATTTCCAAATCTAGGGGGGATTAGCTACACAACCTTCAACCTAAACAAAAGTCAAACACTGGATTCCCTAATACCCACGAAATTCCAGCAGCAGGCATATTTGCATTCCACGCCATGAGGACATGTTTACATAGGCATAATGGGGGACACACAATATGTTTAATATTCAATTAAATGCCTTAAACAGGTGATGGCTTGTCTTGGCACCTCACATATTGGTGAATACATTTCGCAGGAAGCCCAGTGAGCCTAGAGGCTGGCTGGGCACCAAGGGAAATGTAGTTCACATGCATCTGCAAAGTATTTTAGAGCATAGCATATTAACCCTTTCAATGACATGAATGGCATGTTCTTACACATTCCTGTTTGTATTGATTGCAGTAAACACAAGGGTTTGGAAACAACTTAATCTGAGGCAGCAAGTGAACAATAATACTGTAACACCTAATTACCATTACAATAATAGATGCTCACTTCAGACTATCAAGTCCCATTAACGACTTCTCCCAGAATGTAAAAAGAAACGCACAGTGGGAAAAGTTCGTTCCATTTGATACCTATGAGTAGAGAACTACTGCTAATATTATATAGGGGTTATTCACTATACATGAAACTGTATAGAAATGACAAGGCAAATGGCAAACTTCTTGCCAAAGTAGCATAATGTAAATATAAATACATCAACTAAAATACACATATTGAACTGGACAATGTTTCTTGATTGAATATGTTGGCTTAAAGTGTGTAATAATTCTCCCAAAGTCCCTGTTTAATAAATAAACCCCAGATCTCTCCTATATAATACCCAAATACATGGTGCTTTACTTCCCCCATAATTGTTGCACATATTACTAAATTGAGTAAAGAATGTGCCCAAAGCTAGGGGGTAGAGTTAATTAACCTCTCAGTGTCTGAGTGAGTGCCAGCGCATCCTTCCTCTTACTTATGAAAGTCACAGAAAAAAAAAAAGTTGGCAAAAAAAGTTTAACATGGAGAAATGAGGTGCGTTGTACTTACAGGCGGCAGGTTCTGCTCGACGTCCTCGGGTCCCGCTAGGGCAATAGGAACTTTCTCCGAACTCTCTGCCATTGTGTGCTGCAGACTCAATGTGAACCACTGGCCCAACTCAGCGTTCTGCCCAGAGCTAGAAGGATCACGTGACTCCGCCTGTCACTCAAGAGTCCTCAGAACACCTGCCCACCCACCCACCTACCGCCTGCGACAGTAGAGCTCCTCATCCCACGTGGTGAGGGGTGCTCCTCAGACCTTGCCTTTCATTCCCTAGCTGGTGCATAGAGCTGTTCCATTATTCATTGAACTGCTTGGAAATAGTTTTCCTCCTAAATAGTTTTGAAGAATTAACGTCCACATGTGTTAACTGAGCCAAACTATCTTCTTCTGGGAACAGGGGAGCTATTCATTCACCTTCAGCTCCACTGTTTACTCCAGGAATCTCTGGTTTTGGATGGAGTTTTATTGATTCCTAGGGACCCCGTCCGTGAAATAAAGCACTACTGTGTTACAGCAAAATAAAAAATTTCAGAACTCACATTTTTTTTGTTTTTCAAGACTTATTACTTGAGGGGAATAATTTGGTCTCTATAAAATATATATTGATACAAATAAAACGACCCATAAAATGATGAACAGGAGTGCAGTGCTACTTACTTTACTCTATTAAAGGGACACTCAGGACCCCGAAATAGACTTTTTTTTTTTTCATTTTTATTTGGCTTTCTGGTTGACGTAGTGAAGGCAGGAGCCAGGTAAGTATTCAAACCATTCTAAAACGGTTCGAAAACTTATACAATGAAGGGCACTAAGGCACTCCTGGCACCATAATCACCACACAACTCTGTAGTGTGTATGGTGCTTGGAGTGTTCCTTTAATTGGTTGTTGCAGCCATATCTAAAATGATATCCAAGTGCCCATATAAATGATCGCATGTAGGCATATATAAACATTCACATATACACACCGGATATATCAGTCCTATATAAAACTGTCTGCGCATGATGTCTTTAGTGTTGTTTTGCTACTCTAGGTCTAGCCAAGTGTATTCACCCTTCCTCCTATATAAAAGTACACAATATACTATAAAAATGTAGTCAATATAAATGGCAAAATAAAGGCAACAAAAGCTGGTTTGGTGAAATTTTACAACTGAACTGTAGTCACAGCTTGGCTAATTTAGTATGAGTTTTGCAATTTGGATTTCAATATGCTACAACTGGGTGGTTAGTGTATAACGCTGTATATCACACTCTGGCATATATGCATGCCTCCCAACTGTCCCGCTTGTGGCAGCACAGTCCTGATTTTGGGGCGCTGTCCTGCTTTACTTACCTTGTGCCCTACATCTGCGGACACCAATGAACTGTCCCAGGGCAGCACAGCACAAGCACATCATTAGAGGCGCTCACGCCGTGTAGCGGGCACTAGGATTATGCAGGGAGAGTTTCAGCAGATACAAACATTCGCAGATACATTGTTAACAGAGTGCACAATTTAAAGTGATTGGTAAAAAAGAGCTCAAAACACCTTGAGTGGTATCCCCTAAACCACCTCTACAAATATACAAAATATACATACATAAGGTGGAGCTGGTATAAATCTGTGAAAATAAAACAAAATAATAGTGCAATATTGCCAGTACAGTTATATAAAGGTAATGAGATTTGGAGTGTCACTCACAAGTGAAGAGCCATTAGCTTCATATGGCTCTGATGGAAAGCGTAGTAGGACGCTTGGAGGAGGTCCAACTCCTATTACTCCTGGTCTGTGCTGTATACCTCTGGTAACCTGCACACAGGATGCTGGAGATGTAGCTTGTAAAATATGCTTTTATTATGCTTTTTATGGTCCCAAAGTGTACACAGTACACACTAACAGACACACTCTGCACACTTTGGGACCATAGTGTCCACATACCCCCAAAGACTTTTATACTTTTATATAATTTTATTTTAATGATTTACTTGAATAAAAGCACTCTGCACCCTTTGGGACCATAGTGTCCACATACCACCAAAGACTTTTATACTATTGTATCCTGATTTTGTGCTCCTCCCCCGCGCCACTCCCACCCAACCATTCCCTTGCCTTCTAAATACACACACACACATTCATTGACAGATAATCATGCACTTGCTAACAGAAACACTCACACACACTAACAGACACACACACACACACTAACAGACACACACACACTAACAGACACACTAACTAACAGACACACACACACACACACTAACAGACACACACACACACACACACACTAACAGACACACACTAACAGACACCAACAGCCTTCCCCAGACATTAACACATTTTTTATTCACCCCCCCAGCCTCCTTACCTTTGGGAGGCTGGGGGGGGGTCAATAAAAAATAAAAAAATGTGTTAATGTGTGTGTATGTCTGTTGGTGTCTGTTAGTGTGGAGGTCCAGTGGCTGCTGGGCGGGCGGAGCTGGCGGGCGGCTGGCGAGGGAGCACTTCCTCTGAGCTGTCTGCTCAGCTCCCTCGCGTGCCGCAGAGTGATGCCGGGAACCGGAATATGACGTCATATTCCGGCTCCCAGCCTCACTCTGCGGCGCGCGAGGGAGCTGAGCAGACAGCTCAGAGGAAGTGCTCCCTCGCAAATGTCTTGTTAGCCACAAGGCTAACAAGACATTTGCCCTGGGCATTTGGGGCGGCTTTTTTTGCCGCCCCCTGGAAAATGCCACCCAAGGCAAATGCCTTGTTTGCTTCGCGACTAAAACGTCCCTGACTATTATATAATTTTATTTTAATGATTTACTTGAATAAAAGCATCTCTTACAAGCTACATCTCCAGCATCCTGTGTCCAGGTTACCAGAGGTATACAGCAGAGACCAGGA
The DNA here is from genome assembly GCA_933207985.1 of Pelobates cultripes. Classification (NCBI taxonomy): domain Eukaryota; kingdom Metazoa; phylum Chordata; class Amphibia; order Anura; family Pelobatidae; genus Pelobates; species Pelobates cultripes. The sequence goes on along the minus strand of OW240912.1, from coordinate 319,265,151 downwards.
GTAATAGGAGTTGGACCTCCTCCAAGCGTCCTACTTCGCTTTCCATCAGAGCCATATGAAGCTAATGGCTCTTCACTTGTGAGTGACACTCCAAATCTCATTACCTTTATATAACTGTACTGGCAATATTGCACTATTATTCTGTTTTATTTTCACAGATTTATACCAGCTCCACCTTATGTATGTATATTCGCAGATACATACTGACACACACATACACTACCACACAAATATATACTGGCAGACATATTGACACACATACATACGTACATACACACACATACACATACACTGACAGATATACTGACACACACAGACACATACACTAAAAGAAATACTGAAACACACACAGACACATACACTGACAGACGTATTGACACACACACACAGGCATACTGACATACACACACACACACACACACACACACAAACACACACACAGGCATACTGACATACACACAGACAGACATACTGACATACACACAGACACATACACTGACAGATATACTGACATACACACAGACAGATATGCTGACACACACAGACATACTGACACAAACAGGCATACTGACATACACACAGACAGACATACATACATACACAGACATAGACACATACACTGACAGACATAATGACACACACACACAGACATACTGACACACACACACACACACACACACAGACATACAGACATACTGACACACACACACAGACATACTGACACACACACACAGGCATACTGGCAAACACATAGTGATTATGGAGAGAGCGCAGGTAACCTTTTTCTTTGATTTTTGCTATATGTATTAGCTGATGTGTACTGTAGTCATTGCTGCCGCCCAGGAGTGTTTTTGTATTTGTATTCACTTTTTGTATCACACAGCTAGGTTACAATGCTGCCGCCCATCCCATGTGTTCCCTATTAAGGGTTAACAAGTATATAGGGGTGTATATAAAAAATACCCCTTTCTGTCTCATTAGAGATATTTTTGCCAGAAGCTCAAGGAAGCAAGGTAAAGTGTCAGAGTAGGACCCGTCTAGGGGATCCTGCCTTGACGTTGGCAGGCGGGCATTCCCTTCAGTGGCCATTGGAGTAACTAAATAACCTCCATTTGTTTAAATATACATAGGGATTAAGGAGAGAGCGCAGGTAACTTTCTTTCTTTGGTTTTTACTATATGTATTAGCTGTGATGTGTACTGTAGTCATTGCTGCCGCCCAGGAGTGATGGGAGTGAGCGCAGGACTTTTCTTTTTGTATTTATACAGACATACTGACATACACACAGACATACTGACATACACACAGGCATATTGACACACACACAGACAGACAAACGGACATACACAGATAGACATACTGACACACACACACATACAGACACACACACACACACACACACACACACAGACATACTGACACACAAACACAGAAATACTACTGACATACACACAGACATACTGACACACACACACACACATAGAGACATACTGACATACATTTAGCCACCCTCCAGGTTCTTACCTTTTTATGGAGGGTGGTTTCCCTGGGGTCCAGTGGCAGGCTGAGGCATTTAAGAGTTATCCTCTGGAACTCCCTTCCTCCTTGCCTTCCTCCTCACATGCGGTTTTGATCTCCGCACACAGTCAGTAAGTGTCTGCTGACTGCTTTCAGCCTATCACAGTCACTGACAGTGATTATGGTGCTTGGATTTTTATTTCAAAATATATTAAAAATGTATGTGACAAATCAATTCAATTTTGGCTTAGCCACTGTGGGGGCTTTTGGTGCATGGCTGCTGGTCTGTGCTTTCAATGCACTCTCTGAATGGTCTATCATACTGGGATATATCCTGGTTGACCGCGATATGTGAGGCTGAAAAGCTGTTTACCAGTGACTTCAGAGGGAAACAAGACAGTGATCGTGTCATGACACACACAGGATGTCGTTGATAGCAAAGGAGTCAGCGGGAAACAGCATCCTGCCTCTCTAAGGCATGCACAAATATTTGTGGATGTTCCTTCATACTGTGTAGGTCATATTGAAGGAGGTTTGCTACTTCAGTAGTCTCCGTCTGTCAAATCTATGTATATTGCATGATCCATGTGATTAGGACCATCCACACTGAGATTTGTGTGCAAACAAAGGCCATTCATTTGCACTTGCCCCTCAGGCAAAAGTTGCCAGCTGTTACCTTGATAGAGGCATGAATAGGATTTTGCTCAAGCCTTATCTCTAGTCTAATTCCCATGCCTGATAAAAATTACTACTACACTGGCACCATTCTGGTTATTTTGCCTGTAAACCTCAATTGATTACTAGAGCCCCTTTTGCAGTGTGAGAGACTAATGGGGTCTTGATTTAATGTTACCAAGAACCACCAAAACACGTTTTCTGCCTTATCTTGTTATTATTATTATTTCTTTGAGACAGATAGCATGGAATCGATCCTCTGACTGGTATCTGGATCTGTTATACTCACAAACAGTACAGCCGGCTTTCTAGGCATCTTTCTGTAACTGTTCTTATTGCCACTTCTGCCCTGGTTACTGCTAACGAAAAGCATTTCCAAATCCTATCAATGATGATTTTTACCTCACTGAAATATCCTTTAATTGGTGTTAAAGGAACACTATAGTGTCAGGATTACAAACATGTATGCCTGACACTATAGTGCTGTTGAGGCTGTTTAGCTCACTGGTCCCTCAGTGGTGTATCCTGGTTTTGTGCTGCCCTAGGCAGGACAAAACTCAGGCGCACCCCCACCCAACCCTTCCCCCCACCTTCTAAATACACACACACACACACAGACACAAACACACACACAGTCAGACACATACACACACACACACACACACACAGTCAGACACAAACACAGACACAAACACAGTCAGACACAAACACACACACACACACAGTCAGACACAGACACAAACACAGTCAGACACAAACACACACACACACACATACACAGTCAGAGACACAGACACACACACTCACAAACACACACACACACACACACAGTCAGACACAAACACACACACAGACAGACACAAACACACACACAGACACAAACACACACACATACAGTCAGACACACACACACACACAGTCAGACACATACACAGACACAAACACACACACAGTCACACACAAACACATTAACTTTTTAAATCCCCCCAGCCTCCTTACCTTTGGGAGTGCTGGGAAACTCTCCCTGGTGGTCCAGTGGCTGCTGGCGAGGGAGCACTTCCTATGAGCTGTCTGCTCAGCTCCCTTGCGCGCCGGCTGCAGAGTGAGGCTGGGAGCCGGAATATGACGTCATCTTCCGGCTCCCAGCCTCACTCTGCGGCGCACGAGGGAGCTGAGCAGTCAGCTCATAGGAAGTGCTCCCTCGCCAGCCACCCGCCTGCCAGCGCCGCCCGCCCGCTCGGGATGTCAGTTAGCCGCGAGGCTAACTAGGCATTTGCCCTGGGCATTTGGGGGGCGGCAAATGCCTTGTTTGCCTCGCGGCTAATACGCCCCTGTGGTCCCTCCATCTGTGCAGTGAAAAGGTGTTTTTACTAACCCTTTCTTTCATGCTGCACCTGTCTCCCACGTCCCACCTTATTGGTTGATATCATCAATCCAAAACGACATACAGTACCAAACAGCATTTCCTCATGGAGATTCATTGAATCAATGCATTTCTATGGGGAATGCACTCCTTGCAGAGTGTGGAGATGATGAATGCCAGTGCTGCACACTGTCCAGCACTGACACAGGAAGCACCTCTAGTGGGCGTCTGAATGACTGCCACTTGAGGTGTAACTAGCCTGCAATGGAAACACTGCATGTTCTCTGAAAAGGCAATGTTTACAGTGCTAAGGCTGCAGGGACTAACTATAGACACCAGATCCACTTCATTAAGCTGTAGTGCCTCTGGTGACTATCATGTCCCTTTAATTTATTTGGAAGCCATATAAAGGATTATTAAACAGAATGCATTGTATTTCATCTAAAAAGGCAATCATCATGAGAAAAACACCACTTTCCTCTGTTATTGCTAATTTCAACAATTAGGTTCAGTACCTACGTTTTCTTAAAGCTTCATTAAGTCTACATGTTTGCATCAATTGGCTTTCTACCACTTTTGCAAAGCTTAGATTTGTTCATAGTCAATACAATCACTTTACGGGACTTTCTTTCCTCGGATGACCTCAGTGCATCTTATTTTGAGCATGTATTCTGCATTCTGCACTGAAGGATAACAGTCACTGAATATAGATTGTAAGTAATAGACACAAGGAATCCAAACTAACCTGTGAATAGTGGATTTGGTATTATTTCAGTAACAAACATAAATTCTGCCCATCAGACAAAAACTGACTAATACTGTTAAAAGGGAAAAAAAAGGTTTGGACAAAATGTATGTAGTATGTACATTATACATCAAATTAGATTTTTTATTTCTTCCTTAAATTCTCATTGTGTCTCAAGATAATCAAAGCACAAGCTCCTTTTGAGACTGTGAGTGGAACCCATAGTGCATGCTAGTAAGCTTTTCTCTCTCCTTACTGAATGTCTGACATTTGGCTCTGGTTTACAATATATAACATTGTTTATAAATGAATTTTGGAAATATGTTCTACATCACCTCTTACCAGTGTAGATTTTAAAGGGACACTAAAGTCACCAGAACAACTTTAGCTTAATGAAGCAGTTTTTGTGTATAGATCATGCCTCTGAGTCTCATTGCTCAATTCTGTGTCATTTAGGAGTTAAATCACTTTGTTTATGCAGCCCTAGTCACACCTCCCTGCATGTGAATTACACAGCCTTCCTAAACACTTCCTGTAAAGCGTAATCTAATGTTTACACTTCCTTCATTGCAAATTCTGTTTAATTTTGGAGTTACAAACTTTTGAAGTAAGTTACATCTTGTCATAGGGGTCCTGTTAGTCACAGCCAGGGAAGTGTGGCTAGGGCTGAATAAACAGAAACAAAAGTGATTTAACTCTTAAATGGCAGAGAATTGAGCAGTGGCATGACCTATACAGAAAAACTGCTTTGTTAAGCTAAAGTTGTTTTGGTGACTAAAGTATCCCTTTAATCATTAACTAGAGAATTGGGGTGAATAGAGAACCATATTGATGCTGTCAAACTACATAGGAAATTGAATCAAAACAGTTACAATTTTTGCCTGTCTGATGCTTGTAACAGAAGCTATAGTACATTTAGCAGTGTCATACCATGACCCAACCTCTTGTTACACTACTTCTCCTTTATTGTCGAATGTAAGCATATCTTCTTAAATATATATATATATGTATAAAAAGGGCTAAAAAGTACAAGTCCTATGATACTAGCCAAGCTACTTGTTACTTGTCACAGAAAGCCGTGAGGTTCCAGGGTTGAATTTCAAATTCTCAGAGCTAAATTTCCACTCGCTAGACTAGTGGCGAGTGGAAATTTTGAGCCCTATATATTTATTATCATAGCTATTGTGTATTATAAATGTAGATTTTTTTTAACAGACTTGGAAACCTTATCACATCTAGATTTAATTTAATCCAAATTTATTACATACTTTACCTAAATTCTACCCCACTGTGATCAACCTGAGCTATGCTAATATATAGAACAGCTAACCAAATAAAGGCTTATATCTCTGTTTTTTTTACAAAGCCCCAACTTATTAAATCCCATTAGTAAATATATTCTACAAAAAAAAAATCATTTGACTGTTTCCTATGTACTTGGACATGCAGTTATACTACAAGAAATAGCCTTCCAGCTGAAGTGGTAGAGGTTAACACAGTAAAGGAGTTTAAGCATGCGTGGGATAGGCATAGGGTTATCCTAACTATAAGATAAGGTCAGGGACTAATGAAAGTATTTAGAAAATTGGGCAGACTAGATGGGCCGAATGGTTCTTATCTGCTGTCACATTCTATGTTTCTTTGTTTTTATGTTATTGTGAGCAGTAATCAGTGAACTGAATTAATGTGATATTGAAATAACCAGTGTTTGGTTAAAGTGGCACTGTCACAGTCTGGCAACTTTGTAGAATTACAATAGACCCCCTGATGGCGACATCACTGCTGGTGGTCTGGTGGCCAGGGGGAGCAGTCAAAGGAGATTTTCACTCATCTGAAGCGGTCTCTCTAGGCTGGCCCCATCTTTTCCTGGTGGATCCTCTTCAGCTCACCAGGAGCCAATGTCACTGCTAAACTCTCGTGCGAGTACATAATTGAGGTTTATGGAGGATCCCATAGCTGGGGGGATTGGCTCTTCTAGATGGCGTGAGATCTACTCAATGTCTAGAAGTGTCAGGTGTAGCAAATATACAGTATTTCTCATGACTCATTTTACTGAAATTCCAACACGGTCAATATGAGTGTTTCATAAATATTCTCTCTTTATGAAATGCACATTTTTTTCTGTGGGGTTACGATACCGTTTTCAGAAGCACTGATTTAGATGGAGATGTATACCAAACAGTTTAAAAAAAAAAAAAGAAATAAAACAATGTTGACATATGGTTTAAAACATGCTTAGGCAAATTCCGATCAAATAAAAAAAAAAAAGAAGAAAAGGTTTTGCTTGAATTGATTGAACCTCTCAGTAAACCCATTTAGACAGGTTGATGATAGGATGAAGAGAAACAACGATCAATATCCATTTTCTGACAGGCAACTTTACAGCGTAAGAGATGTTGGAAATAACTACCAGACACACTTTATATGGGAATTTTGTGTAAATTAAAAGATATGTGCGGTAGGACTTTAGCTACAGGTATTCCTGAGAGTGCGTCACAAAGAGGAAAAATGAGCTAATGCAGGTAATTGATCTACTGCAACTATTATGGTCATTATTGATGGATGGAAATTGACAATAAAATGCATGGATATATGTTACCACCGTTGCTAAGGAAAGATTGCTTAAGAATAGAAGAGATATTTTTAAATGCCAGCATGTTTGTTGGATTAATGCCAATACATTCTCCACCTTCATTGGATTGGTTTACTTGGAACATTGAAGATTTTAATGGGTCAGGAATGAGGTGAATTGTTCTGAAAAAGAAATAGCTCAATCTACATTAGATTGTCATTGGTGGGTTGGTGACATTGTAGGATGTCCTTGCATATCATGATTACTCAAATAAGATGCACTAGTATGAAATATTTATTTTTTATAGGCTTTCATTTTCTCACCTCCCCATGGAGGACATATGGGTGAAAGAAAAAAGATGCAAAAGAGATGGCACTCACCATTTTGGTAGAGAGATAATAAATGCGATAAAGATAGTAAAGCACAAAAAATCTGTGACTCAAGCCCAAAGCAAAATTTTTTTTAGGAACCCAGCAGCAATGTTTCAGCACCTATAAGTTTGCTTATTAGGGCTGAAACATTACTGGTGGATTCCTAATAAAGATTGATGTTTTAGGAATTTGTGAGCGCAAGATGTTTTTTGCGTCTTTTACACGGGTGAAGTAAGACAAAAGGTTAAAAGTAGGGTCTAATAGACCACAAACTTTTTTTTAAATATCTTTTATGTTTTTAATTACATAAACATATGAGAGCAACTTGCTTCTCTCTTATTAAATGTCATGGTCTCACAGAGTGCAGTAAACGTTTTTTACGTGTTTTTAATTCATTCGTTCAGCACCACAGAAGGCAGCAGCTCCACAAGGTTAAATATACTGGTGTCATGCAGCTAGTGGGACTCTATGCCTAAACCCACTCGGTGTAGCATATACAGTGAGGGAAAAAGGAATTTTATCCCCTGCTGATTTTGAACGTTTGCCCACTGAGAAAGAAATGATCAGTTTATAATTTTAATGGTAGGTGTATTTTATTTTATTTTTTTATAATTCTTTATTTTAACATTGACATAGCATACAGCTGGAAAACAATACTTGGGCTTGTGCAAAAGCCGGGTTGCATGAGGTACAATGAAATTGTATGGGTACAGAAAGAAGATGGTTATTTGGTTAAAGGTACATTCGTTTCTTGATGTGCCCGTCATCTTGATCAATTATGTTTTTCATACATCTGTTGTCTGTCAGTGGTCTTTGTCATATGGTTGTCTATCTTCATCGTTATGTGGTCGTGTGATCCTGATATGGGAGACACCTTGTTGGGTGGTGCCCCGAGAAGTTAGGGTGGCTCTGGGTCTCTCGTATCTAGTCAGGTGGGTTGTGGGTTGTAGTCTAGGTTATGTGTTATGTATGGACGGTCATCTCGTCCCTTCAGTAGTAGCTTGGTGTCTGTGTGGCGTTGATGGATGATGTCCCTTGGTTGTAAGAGGCTTGGTGTTATGGGGTGGTGTTGTTGCGCTTATTTTATAGCTGCTGACACGTACTCGGTGCGTTGGGGGCGTGTGGTATCTCTGCTTTTGTCCCCTTGTGTTGTGAGGGCATCTTCGTCTAATGTTGCTAGTTTTGCCTTGCGTTCTAAGAGGTGGATTTGTCAAGGGGAGGGGGTGGTGTGGGGGGGGTGTTTGTCCTAGGCATTTCTGTTTCGTTGTTGCAGTTCGCCTCCTCAGAGTCAGCTGTCTGCCTTTGTTTTACTGTCAGGGTATAATGGGGGTAGGGTAGGTGTGCGGCAGTGGTGGGGTGTCTGTTTGGGGTGTGGGGTTGTGGGAGAAGGGGGTGGCGCACCGCAGTATTGTGTCAAACATGGGTGGAGGGTTCTGCAAGCCATGGATCCCATATTTTGTCACAGTGTGTTGTGGTTTCGTGGATGAGGGCCGACATTCTATCCATTGTCCTGGCTTCGGTCATTTTGCGTTTTATGTCTGTTAGTGTTGGGGTCGTGGCTGCTCCCCAGTGGGCAGCTATAGCTCGTCTGGTGGCTAGGGCTAGTTTGGCTAGGAGTTTATTGTGGGCACGATGTGTGTCTGGTAGGGGCTTGGATAGTAGCCAAAGCCAAGGGTCTATAGGGATGGTGTCGTGTAGGACTAGTGATGCGAGCGTTGCTACGTTCTTCCAGATTTGTGTTATAAGAGGGCATTCCCACCAAAGGTGGTAGTATGTCCCCTGTTGGCCACATCCCTTCCAGCATCTGTCTGAGGTGGATAGTCCCATCTGTTTGAGTTTTAGCGGTGTAATGTACCATCGCATGAGGGTCTTGTAGGCCTGTTCTTTGTGTGTGACGCATATAGTTATGGTCGCTGTGGCCTCCCAGATGGCTGCCCAGTCTGAGGGGTCGGCGGGGGGGCCCATGTCTCGTTTCCACGCTGTGATGTAGTTGAGTGGCTTTTTTTTGTCGCTATGAGTAGCCACGTATATGTGGTGGAGATTTGGCTCTTCCGTATTGGAGTGTGAATGCAAGATTTTTCAAAAGGGGTGAGGGGGGTACGTCCTGCTTGTTTGTATGTGGTTGTCTCGAGAAAGTTTTTTATCTGGATGTATCTAAAATAGTTGCGTGTGGTAAATGGCACTGTTTGGGGCAGTTCCGTAAAAGGGATTATTTGTTGGTCCTTATAGAACCGGTACACTCTGTGGAGGTTGTTGTCCTCGTAGTGGGCAAAGTCTCGTGGGGTCATTCCCGGTATGAAGTGTTCATTTCTTAGAATGGGTGCCAGGTGCGATGGGTCTGATGTGAGTGCATATTGCAGGGAGAGTTTATTCCATATAGCTATGGAGGTGGTGAGCGCTGGGGTGGTCTGCGGGACCTTCGGGCATGCTTGCCGAGGTAGCCATATGTATAGAGAGGGGAAGTCCCTGCCGAAAAGGTCATGTTCCAGATCTACCCACCGTTTAAGTCCTATGGGGGCGTGTAGTGACTGAATCTGGGCTAGTTGGGCCACGTGGAAGTAGTGTAGGAAATGGGGTAGGCCTAGCCCCCGGCCCTTGTCGGGAAGTAGAGGGTGTCTCGCCTGATTCTGGCGCGTTTGTTCGCCCAGATGAAGCGGTCTATTTGTGTTTGTAGGCTTTTGAAGTCTTTGATCGAGACTTGGACTGGTAGTGTTTGGTATAGGTACAGGAATCTCGGTAGGAGATTCATTTTTATGCAGGCCACTCTCCCCAGCCAGGAGATAGAGTAAGCTTCCCATATCTTGAGGTCTGCAGCTGCTTTTTGTAGTAGGGGGGTGTAGTTTAGGTGATAGGTTTGGGTGACATCTGCCGGAAGGTTGACCCCGAGGTAATGTATATGTGATGAGGTAAAGTGGAAGGGGTAGCTCGCCTTCAGGTGGGCCAGCTCGCTTGCTTGGATCTGGACTGGTAGGGCCTCTGTTTTGTCTAGGTTGAGGCGGTAGCCTGAGACTTTAGAGTATTCGTCCAGGGCATGGAGTAGTGGTGGGAGAGAATGCGTTGGGTCAGTGAGAGTTAAGAGGAGATCATCGGCATATCCCGCAACCTTGTATTCCTCTCCTCTAACCTGAATGCCCGTGATTGCGGGGTCAAGCCTTAGGGCTTGGAGGAGGGGTTCCAGTGAGAGGGCGAACAGTAGTGGGGAAAGGGGGCATCCCTGCCTGGTTCCGTTGAAGATGCGGAAGGAGGGGGGTTGTGTGTTGGGGATGAGAAGGTTTGCCTCTGGTGAGGAATATAACGTTTGTAGCGCGTTTAGGATCGTGTGAGGTACCTGGAATTTATGGAGGGTAGCAAATAGGAAAGGCCAAAGGAGTCGGTCAAAGGCCTTTTCAGCGTCTATGGAGAGAAAGAGGGCGGGGATGTGTCGGTGTGTGGCGGTCCAGAGGAGGTCAAAAGTCCGTCGTGTGTTGTCGTATGCTTGTCTGTAGGGTATGAAGCCAACCTGGTCGGGATGAATGAGTTTATGTATATATGGGTTTAGTCTGTCTGCGAGTATCTTCGTGAGTAGTTTAACGTCTACGTTCAGTAGGGAGATTGGTCTGTAGTGGCTTGGGTCCGTGTGAGATTTGCCCGGTTTTGGAAGTAGGCATATGTTCGCTCGGAGCATGTCTGGTGGTAGTGGGTTCCCCTGTAGCACGGAATTAAAGAGAGAGCATAGGTGCGGGATGAGTGTGGCGGGAAAAGTTTTGTAGTAAAGGCCCGAGAAGCCATCTGGTCCGGGGCTTTTGTTAGGTTTTGTGTTTTTGATGGCTTTGGCCACTTCTTCTATGGTGACAGGTTCGTTTAATGTGGCTATTGCTTCTGGTTTTAGTGCTGGTAATGGTATTTTTTGTAGGTAGGTGTTTATGGACCCTAGTGTTATGTCCGGATGTTGTCTCGTGGCGGGGCTGTGGTCGTATAGCGCTGCGAAATACGTTTGAAAGACCTCTCCTATTTTCGATGGGAGGGAGTGAGTGGCTCCGTCTGGGGTTTGTATTTTGTCTATTTTCTTTTGTTCGGCCCTATGTTTAAGTTTTCGAGCTAGTAAAGTATCTGCTTTGTTGGATTTTTCGTAGTATGTTTGTTTTGACCATTGTAGTGCTTTGGCTGAGTCTCTGGCCATGAAATCTTTGATTTTGGTGCGGCATTCTGTCAGTTTGGTGAGGATGTCAGGGGTGGGAGTTTTTTTATGTTGGGTTTCTAAGTTCCTAAGTGCTTCAAGGGAGTTTGCCAGGTCCGCCAGTTGGGATTTCTTGTGCGGTGATGCTAGGCTAATTAGTTTTCCCCTGATGACCGCTTTGTGGGCTGCCCACAATGTTCCCGGTGAGGACGTTGATGGTGTATTAATGGTGAAGTAGTCTGATAGGTCCTTCTGTATGGTGTCTCTCAGAGGGGGGTTGTGGAGCAGGGTCGGGTTAAGTCTCCAGGTCCAGGGGCGTGCTACATTTGGAATTTTGATTGCTAGAGTGATTTCTGCGTGGTCCGACCAGGATATGTTGCCTATGGTGGCTGTGTGTACCGTGTGTAGGAGGGAGGGGGAGATCAAAAAGAGGTCTATGCGCGAGTAAGAGTTATGTGGGTGTGAGAAAAATGTGAAGTCGCGTTTGGCCGGATGTAATGTTCGCCATACATCTACTAATTGTAGCTGGAGGGCAAATGATTGTAGCAATTTGTCCAATTTGGTAGTGGGGGTTGGGTTTTGTCTGCCTCGGCGTGTGCTGTGCCTGTCCACTGCTGTCGACATAGTGGCGTTGCAGTCTCCACCAATGATTTTATGGTGCCCCGGGGCCATGGTCAGGTGTGCCTGTAGTGTATCCCAGAATGATGCGTCCGGGGTGTTTGGAGCATATAGTGTTGTGATGGCATATTTGTTTGGGCCAGCCTGACCTGTGAGTGTCAGGAACCGACCCTGGGGGTCTTTTATAACTTGTCTCACATTTAGAGGGCAAGTCTTGCGTAGTAGTATGGCCACTCCATTCTGTTTGGTGTTGGGGGAATTAGCAGTGTAGCACCCTCTGTAGTGCCGGCTGGTAAGGGGGAAGGGTTTGGTCTGGGTGAAATGTGTTTCTTGTAAAAGTAGTATGTCCGCTCCCGTGCGGTTCGCCCATCTCATGAGCCGATGTCTCTTTGCTGGGTTGTTAAGGCCTTTGCAATTTATTGAGATACAGGTGAGTTTGGTGGTCATTGTGTCAGCAGGATCCCTCCGGGGGTGGTTGTGTCCGGGGGGTGTGACGTTCGAGCTGGTGCGGTGCGCCTGGGTGTGGGGTGGGGTACTGTGGGAGGGGGGGTGGGTTGGGGGGGGAGGGCTAGCCCTGTGTGCTTGTTGTTGCGAAGCCTAGTTTCTAGGGCGTTGTGCCCCAGTAGGGTAATGTGCCTATATGGGGGGAGGGTGGGAGGGGTATGCCTGGTCTGATACCGAGGTTGCCAGGAGTATTAGGGGCGGAGATGGGGGGGTTTGGTTGTCTGTACCTGGTACAGGTCCTAACCGTTTCCCTCCGTACCACCGCTGTGGAGCGGTGGGAGCTTAGGGGTGTGTTGGTTGGTAAGTAGTGGTGGTGAGGTGGTGTGGGTTAAGTAAAAAGTGTCGAGAGGGGTATCACTTTTCGCTTCCCGTCACTTCAGAGTGTTGTGGTATTTACCTTCCATGTTGTCTGTTTGTCAGGTTGTCCCTATTCGTCGGGAGGGGGTTCAGGTGGAATCACCTCGTAATGTGGCAGAGCTTTTGGTTTCCTGTAATGATATCAATGACATGAATCAGTACTAGTCCTTGTGTCGCTTGCTGGGTATCTCTGGTCCTGCCTGCCTGGCGCGGTGAAAGTTAGCGTAGGGCCACCTTCCTTATTATGTGGTGCGAGTTGCGGGTCTAGCAGTTAGATGTGCGTGAGTGTCATGTAGTTTGGCCCTCGCGTGTCTGTCGTGCACTGGTTTCCTTTCGAGTGTGCCGCATGTTTGGGGTGGGGCTCCTTCTCGTCCCTGGGGTTCGTTATGGTTTGGTTTGTTAGTCCCTAGAACCTAGAACCTCCCTGTGGTGGCGTCTTCAGGGGTTCCTAAGGACTCTGATGTCCTGTGTCTGTGCTGGTGTTTTGAGGTTTTGGTGTTTTTCAGTCTGTGGTCGTCATGCATACTTTTAGGCATATTAGTGAACAACATTTATATGTTCTGATAGACAGTACATTATAGGTATACAGATCAGACCGGACCTTGCTTAGGATCCCCGGGCCTATCTACTGATATTCGAGGAGATGTGTGTTGAGGACCCTAGGGGGTGGGCCCTGTCAAGGAGGCGGTCCCGAGCAGGTCTGGAAGTTTAGTTGCGTGCTAAATATTACGATTGAACATAATCAACACTAATAAAATAAGCTAAGGACCCAGGGGGTATACATGGAGAGTAGGCTAGATGCTCTGGTTCCCATGTTAAGGCGCTCGTGTTACGTCGCCCAGGTAGTGCCTTAGGCTTGGTACTGGGTTATAGGAGGTTCTTGTATGCGCTGTTGTCCTCAGGGGCGTGGGTCGGTAGTTAGGGACTGCCAGTATAGTGGTGTGCACTGTCGTGCACTGGTTTCCTTTCGAGTGTGCCGCATGTTTGGGGTGGGGCTCCTTCTCGTCCCTGGGGTTCGTTATGGTTTGGTTTGTTAGTCCCTAGAACCTAGAACCTCCCTGTGGTGGCGTCTTCAGGGGTTCCTAAGGACTCTGATGTCCTGTGTCTGTGCTGGTGTTTTGAGGTTTTGGTGTTTTTCAGTCTGTGGTCGTCATGCATACTTTTAGGCATATTAGTGAACAACATTTATATGTTCTGATAGACAGTACATTATAGGTATACAGATCAGACCGGACCTTGCTTAGGATCCCCGGGCCTATCTACTGATATTCGAGGAGATGTGTGTTGAGGACCCTAGGGGTGGGCCCTGTCAAGGAGGCGGTCCCGAGCAGGTCTGGAAGTTTAGTTGCGTGCTAAATATTACGATTGAACATAATCAACACTAATAAAGTAAGCTAAGGACCCAGGGGGTATACATGGAGAGTAGGCTAGATGCTCTGGTTCCCATGTTAAGGCGCTCGTGTTACGTCGCCCAGGTAGTGCCTTAGGCTTGGTACTGGGTTATAGGAGGTTCTTGTATGCGCCGTTGTCCTCAGGGGCGTGGGTCGGTAGTTAGGGACTGCCAGTATAGTGGTGTGGGCCACCGTTAACGGTAGCAAAAGGTCCCTGTGCACCAGGGGTGCCTGCGTAGGGTCCTATTCCCTCAACCCCTGGCTATCGCTGTTGTTAACCTTACATTGGTCCCAGAGAGTTCGTTGGACAGTGCTGTGGTGACTCCTCGGTGGGGAGGGAAGAAGGAGTATAATGCCAGGCACTCTTTTATTAATGGTGGGAGCCGCCAACTCTGGGTGCTATGTGGCTGTCCCCCAAGTGGGGAGAAGGGCTATGAAGTGGGCGCATTGATAGGGGTGTTCTGGTTAGTTATAGTTTATCTATGTTTCGGCTGTGTCATGTGTGCCTGTCTGCTCCGGCTCGTGGCCCCAGTTACAGCAATATACATGTGACAATACAGTTTATGTAGGTAGAAAAGAGAAAAGAAACATAACATAATGTGGCATGCAGTAACTCAGAAGTGAACATATAGAACCTGTCAGGGCGGCCAGCTTGTTTCCCCGTTTGGGGGACCTGGTATCAGCAGGTATATTGTTCATCGTGGAGTGGCTGCTTCTGCCTGTGGAAGGGGCCGCTTCTTGGCTGGGTTCCTGGGTGGTTGTGCTGCGTTGAGGGTTTCTTTCGGTGCAGTGTTGCTCCGGTCAGCTGTCGACGTCCCGGTGAGGAGTTGGAGGCCTAGTGCTGCGGCGAAGTCCTCCATTTCCGCGGGGTGATGCAGGACGCGGTCTTGGTCTCCGAATCGCACCTGCAGCTTAAAGGGGTGGCCCCATCTATATTTGATTCCTTTTTTGGTGAGAGCCATTGTTAGGGGCTTGAGGTCTCTCCTTTTTTTAAGGGTGGACGGCGCCAAGTCTTGGAAAAAGGCCAATGTATAGGCCCCAAGTTTTGGCAGTGAGGCCCTGGTGGCGGCCATTATCTTTTCCTTTGTGGCAAAGTGTGACATACGGACTATGATGTCCCTGGGTGAGGTGGGGTTGAGTGCCAGAGGCCGCAGCGCCCTGTGGGCCCGATCTATTTCGCGCTCCCATTCTGTGGAGTCAGGGAGTATGGCGTGGAAGAGGTCGCGGAGCGTGGGCAAGATGGCGTCGGCCTCTATTGCTTCCGGCAGGCACCTTATCCTGATATTATTTCTGCGGGAGCGGTTATTGAGGTCTTCTAAACTATCCTCCAGGTATTGAATTTTGTCGCTTAAGTAGTATATGTCTTGTCCGTGTTGGGAGTAGGCTGTTTGAAGATGTGTAATGTCCGTTTCTGCCTGCGTGGTGCGGGTGTTGAGGGCCTCCAAATCTTCTTTGATGCCCGAGATGTGCCGCTCTAATTCTGCCGCTGTGTGGGCCTTGATGTCGGCTGTAGCCTCTTGTAGCATGCTGCGGAGGTCCACCTTTGTGAGGGGTTTCTGCCTGTTTGTGGTTGCATCGGGTTCCGAATCCAAGCCCGAGTCGCGGGTATATGGTGTGTCCTGGCTTAAAGATGGCCGCGGGAGGTCTTTGGCCGCGTGGAACATTGAGGCCACTGAGGTTGGTTGTTCCTTTCATTTTTTATTGCCTCCCATGGGCATTTCAATCGGGTGGCTATGTAGATAACGGGTAGCCTGTTTGTAGGGCTGGATGCCTGGGGAAAGTTGCTGATGTTAGCAGATGGTCACTCTTAGACGGGGGAGCTCCGAGTTTACACATCCTGCTCCATTGATGTCCAGGCTCCGCCCCCCATGGTAGGTGTATTTTAACAGTGAGAGACAGAATAACAAAAAAAAATTAAAAAAATTCCAGAAAAACACATGTCAAAAAAGTAATACATTGATTTGCATGTCCATGAGTGAAATAAGTATTTGACCCCTTCGACTTAGTACTTGATGGCAAACACAGAGATCAGATGTTTCTTGTGGTTGGCCACCAGGTTTGCACACATCTCAGGAGGAATTTTGTCACACTCCTCTTTGCAGATCCTCTCAAGTCATTAAAGTTTCAAGGCTGATGTTTGGCAACTCAAACCTTCGGCTCCCTCCACAGATTTTCTTTGGGATTAAAGTCTGGAGACTCCAGGACCCTAATGTGCTTTTTCTTGAGCCAGTCCTTTGTTGCCTTGTCTATGTGTTTTGGGTCATTGTCATGCTGGAATACCCATACATGAAACATTTTCAAGGCCCTGGCTGAGGGAAGGAGGGTCTCACTCAAAATTTGACGGTACATTTTTGATGGTGGGGATGGTGTATCATCCTTTTGATGCGGTGCTGTTGTCCTGTCCCCTTAGCAGAAAAACACCCCCAACGCATAACCATCATTTTTGATGGTGGGGATGGTGTTCTTGGGGTCATAGGCAGCATTCCTCCTCCTCCAAACACAGCAAGTTGAGTTGATGCCAAAGAGCTCGATTTTGGTCTCATTTGACCACAACACTTCCACTTAGCTCTCCTCTGAATCATTTAGATGATCACTGGCAAACTTTAAACAGGCCTGTACATGTGCTTTCTTGAGCAGGGGGATCTTGCTGGCACTGCAAAATCTCAGTCCTTCACAGTGTAGTATGTTACAAAATGTTTTCTTGGTGACTATGGTCCCAGCTGCCTTGAAATCATTAAAGGGACACTCCAGTGCCAGGAAAACAAACCATTTTCCTGGGACTGCAGGTCCCCTCTCCCTCCCACCCCCCATCCCAGGTTGCTGAAGGGGTTTAATCCCCTTCAGTGACTTACTGGAGTCCAGCGCCGGTGTACCTCTGCGCTGGCCGAGGTTCCTCCCACGCTCCTCCCCCCGCTGATGTCATCCGGCGGGGGAGACGGATTGTGCATGAGCAGCCGCCGGCGGGGTGAGACCTAATGCGCATGCGCAGCAATGACGCGCACACGCATTAGACCTCCCCATACGAAAGCATTGAAAAATGCTTTCAATGCTTCCCTATGGGGATTTTAGCGATGCTGGAGGTTCTCACATTGCGTGAGGATGTCCAGCGACGCTATAGCACAGAAAATCTGTGCTATGAACCAGGAAGTGCCCTCGAGTGGCTGTCTAGTAGACAGCCACTAGAGGAGGAGTTAACCCTGCAAGGTAAATATTGCAGTTTATGAAAACTGCAATATTTACAGTTGCAGGGTTAAGGGTAGTGGGAGTTGGCACCCAGCCCACTCCAAAGGGCAGCAATGGTCTAGGTGCCTGGAGTGTCCTTTTAACAAGATCCTCCTGTGTAGCTCTGGGCTGATTCCTCACCGTTCATTGAAACTCCATGAGGTGAGATCTTGCATGGAACACCAGACCGAGGAAGACTGACAGTTATTTTGGGTTTCCATTTGCAAATAATCGCGCCAACTGTTGTCACCTTCTCACCAAGCTGCTTGGTGATGGTCTTGTGTAGGTCTACAATCTTGTCCATGACATCCTTGGACAGTTCTTTGATCTTGGCCACGGTGGAGAGTTTGAAATCGGATGCATTGATTCTGTGGACAGGTGTCTTTTATACAGGTAACAGGCTGAGATTAGGAGCACTCCCCTTTAGAGATTAATGCAATACCATTTATTAAATATTTAATAGTTATTTTTTTAATATCCTATGGAGCAATTTTGATTTTAGATTGTTAACTCGTTTGGGCAGGGCCCCTTTCACCTGCTATTCTCGTATGTCAAACATGTTTTTTTAGAATTGTTTGTCCTGTTTGATCTAATGTACAATGTCAAGGACTATGCTGGTGGCATACTGTATAAATATTTGTAATTGATTTAGGTTTTGTATTGTTGTTGCAGCTGAGTTACACCAGTGAAGACAAAATAGGATTAATAGTCATCAGGTGCTTAATATGTCCAGCTGTTCGATCCCTATTCCCTTTTCCTTTAAGAAATTTTGACTTGTAACCTTTTTCCGCTTCTCACAAACTGAGAATCAGTGTGGAAAAATTGTAACTCGTTATATGAAAATGAACATGATTGTGACCTGGTGAATTTCATTATCATTTTTATTTTAATTTATTATACAAGGCACCAACATATTCCCCAGTGCTGTACAAATGGAAACCAGAGAATTATAATGAAGGTGAAACAAATTACACTCATATTGAAATATTTTCATCCTGAATATATTCATTTCAACAGCGGTTTTCCAAAAGCAAATATAATAGGTTTATTTGACATACATTGTATTCTATATGAAGTTTTCAATGGTAATGTAGCACAATTATCCACAGCAGAATTTACCCAATTTACCATGAAATGGAATTTTAGTCACACAACCTCTAGTTCAAATTACATTTAATCAAACGGATGTGTTGGATGTTCTGTCTAGACAGTAAATAACTTTATAACAAAGAAAACTCAATATGAGCTTGATTTGCATAGAGCGGTTCTTGTCAAACGAAGCACACCATAATACATTGGTTTGTCTCCACTGTACTGATAACTTTCCTATTCATTGCAGAGGTCTGTGAACTTCTTTTTCCCATGATGCTCTGCCAGTTGAAACTTTTCTGGCATGAAATGCCCTCTAAAAGAACAACAAGGTACCATCACATTGAGACACATTTAAAACAGATTAATTCAATTACAAAAATGAGTATATGTCCCCCAGAGACACACAATAGCTTCTCCCTAAACCCCAGGCTTTCTGCAATATTAGGAGATGCTACCCTCCCAAAAATCCTGATATTATTAGTGATTACTCATGAGCTAGGTCCAAATTTGGGCACAAGTTACCCCTTATACCTAAGATCCCGTTAAGGGAAGTACTCTGTGGGTATTGAAATTCAGCCAAATGGACCTTCCTGCTCTTGGGTAGTAGGCATCTTGGAGACATCTCTTTAGTTTAAGCAGGTCATGCTTGTTTAGTGTGGCTTTGTTAAATCTTTAACTGCCTACCCTATAGCTGAAATGCCATCACTTATATTGGATTTTATATGTGTTTGTTTAACCATGTTTTTGCAAAAACACTATTTCAATGAATTAGTTGGTCAGCCCTTTTGTTTGGAGTTCAGAATAATTCATATTTGAAAAATTATTTATGAGATAAAAACATTTTCTAATTGGTGCAAATTGTATCATAATTTGGATAACAATGTTAAATAGGCCAGACTGAAATAGACAGGGTGAAAAATAAATGATATGTCAACAGGAATTTCTGGCAATGCACTTTTTGTTAATAAAAATGAATTATAACAAGCCAAAATATTTTATTGTTAGAATTTGTCTCATCTGGGTGATGTCGATAGGCAGATTTAATGTTACCTTAAAGGAAAATAATAGTGTCATGAACACAAACATGTATTCCGGACACTATAGTGTTTAACTAACTATTTAGGTCACCGGGCCCCCTTAGATCTCAGTAAAAAGGTGTTTAAACTCACCTTTTTTCCCATGCAACGCAGGTCTCACAACAACTGGCTCTGCCTCCATGGCTGAGATCATCAAACTTGATGATCTCAGCCAATCCAATACTTTCCCATAGGAAGGCATTTGTTTTAAATATGTTTATTGTCGGCAATATAAGCACGGGTGTTGAACTTGGTATCATTCATGCATATAGTTGCCTACGCAGAGGCGTGCACATTGAAAGTGTATATAATGTGAGGCCGACATATTCCAGTTAACTCAGAGTAACACATAGTTGCCTGCGCAGAGGCGTATAAGTCAATATAAACATGCAATGACAAATATTAGACATTTATAAGCCTTGCAGGGCTAGACATGCAAAAGGTGGTGAGCTTGCTTGGTATTGCGTTGTTAGGGCGTTTTCGTCAGGTATGTGGTGGCTATTTGGGGTGGCAGTTAGTATCATGTGTTCAGCTATCGGCTCATTAAATGGTGTTAGTGTGGTTCGTTAATGATACACTGTATTCTTCTGAGATGCCTGTGTTTGCGTATTTATCCCTGTTGCCGTAAACTGCAGTGAAGGCCCATCTTGCGAAAGTGAGTTGGTGTTTACGCGTTCTGATCTTTTGTCTGTAGCCCTGAGTTCTAGTGTGTCTCGTGGCTACCCGCTCGTGCATATTGCGGTTGTATTTGTTTTGTGTGTTTCGTGTCCTTCCCCTCTACTGGTGATGGTGAAACCTTCTGCGGTAAGTCTGTGTCACCTCTATTGCGTGTTTCCATGGTTATGTCTATGTAGTGTTGCTTTATTCTGGAGCTTCTGTGTGTCTGCCTCTATTGTTGCGTCTTTGTGGTTCCGGTTTGTGTGTCTGAGTCACTGTCTGTGTGTCTTGGTGTCGTCGCGTTGAGGTGGGTTCACCTGTGTGCGTGGATGTGGTGTTGTTCTGTGGGTTTTGGGTTAGATCGCCAAGGTCTGTGTTTGTACTGTGGATGTGTGTGGCTCTCAGATCATATGGTTTCGCAACTCTCGTCTGTTATTATCTGACTGCAGTGGCCGTTTGTTCTATGTCTTGGCTGTCCGTGTGTTTGTAGTGGGTCTTGGTTCAGGTTGTGTAGTTTAAAGTCTTGGCATGTTGTTGCTCGTATGTGTTGTGTGTTTACTTGTGTATGTTCCCGACTGACCTGCTCATTGTCCCGCCTCCTGTTGTCCTTTGGGTGTGCGACTATATGTGTCGGCAAGTTGTGTGTTGTGTATGTGCATGTGGGTGTTGTGGGTTGGTGATGGTGGGTGTTTCCGACCCCTGTCGCCGTCTCGGTTCGTCGGTCCCCAGCTTCTCATATTCGTGCCGTATTTATTTTGGCTTAATACTCTCCTCCTTCGTCTACTGCGTCGCCATGCGGTTACGGAAAGCGTCAGTGGTGGTTAGTCTGAGCCAGTGAAACCAGCGTTTGGTGTAGCGATCTCTAAGGTTCGGGGTAGTTGCCTTCACGTCTTCGAATTTCCTAGTTGCTTCCACCTCTTCCACCCATCTTGCGATGGATGGTGTGGTGGCCTGCTTCCAGTATATTGGGACCGTTGCTTTGGCTGCGTTTAGTAGTCGTGGGATGACAGATTTACTGTATGTCGGTATAGACATCTCCGTGTGGTGTAGGAGGAACGTTGCTGGGGAACTCGGGAGCATTTCGTCCGTTACTTCATGTATTACCTCTCTGATCGTGTTCCAGAATGGTCGGAGTCGGGAGCACGTCCACCAGGTGTGTATGAATGTTCCTCTCTCTTTTCCACATCTCCAACAGGAGTCTGTGGCTTCCGGATTCCTGGCGTGGATCGCCGTCGGTGTCAGGTACCACCTGGTGTATATTTTGTATGAGTTTTCTTGCAGCCTTGCCGAGCTAGGTGTTTTTTGTATCAGGGTGATGTTTTTGTCCCAGGCTGCTTCTGTCATGGGTTCTTCCAGGTCTTCCTCCCAGTTTCTCATGCAAGGGGGTGCCAGTATATACCTTCCTGTAACCAGCATTGCGTATATCTGTGAAATGGCACGTGGGGTTTCGGTTTCTTGCGTACAGAGTAGTTCGAATTGTGTGGGGTCTCTCAGTAGTGATGGTTTTTGCGGGATAGACCGAGCATACCCTACTATTTGTGCTCTCGCCAGTGTGTGTGCAAAGGTGAGCGTTCGATCAGGAAAGAGGTCTGTGACGCCGCGGACTTCAAATGGGCGTTTGAGGACATCCATCATGCGGGGAGTCGTTGTGCGTCCCCTCGGGCCTGGCATAGGGCCGTGGTCTCCTGCTGGGAAGTCTGGGTTTCCTCTCAACGGCAGTAGCGGGCCTGGATCCATCGTGAGGTATTGCTTCGTGCCTTCCCTGTGCCATACATTCATGGTCGCCGCCACGAATGGGTTGGTGATATGTTTATGTTTGTAAGTGGCTCTGGGTATCCACGGTAGCGTGCGAAGGTCACAGTCCGTGATGTCGGATTCTAGCTGGGTCCATGGTTTCGTTCCGCTGGCAACCGACCAGCTGACTATTCTGGTGAGGTGCGCTGCCTGGTAGTACTTTTCGAAATCAGGGAGCGCCAGGCCTCCTCGGAGTTTAGGCAGGGTTAGTTGAGCGTGTGCTATGCGTGGGGATTTGCCCTTCCATACGAACTTGCGGACCTCTGCCCGTATCGTCTTAAAGAAGGCTTGTGGGACTAGAATTGGCACCGTTTGGAACACGAAGAGAAGTTTCGGTAGTAGCGTCATCTTTACGGCGTTTACTCTTCCTAGCCACGATGCGTAGAGGGAGCTCCATTTATTTAGTTCCTCCGTTGCTTTTTTAAGTATAGGGAGGTAGTTGTGGATGTAAAGGTCTCCCGGGGTGGGAGTGAGCCACACCCCTAGGTACCGCATACGGAGGTCGCACCAGCGGTATGGGTGCAGTCTTTGAAGTGTCCGTTTGTGGGCTTGATCTATGGTGAGGTTGAGGATCTCCGACTTAGCGTAGTTTATCTGGAGGTTGGAGATCAGCCCATATTCTTTAAATTCTGCCTGTATCTCCTGTAAGGTGGTCTCTGGACGTGTGACCACGAACAGCAGGTCATCCGCATATGCTAGTGTTTTGTGTTGTACCTGTCCAACTGTGAGGCCCTGTATGTTTACGTTCTGTCTGATCCTCCGCAGAAACGGCTCCAGCGTCAACGCGAAGATTAGGGGAGAAAGTGGGCACCCCTGTCTGGTTCCATTGTATATCTGGAACGGGTCCGTCAGTGCCCCGTTTATCCGGATTCGTGCCGTCGGGTTGGTGTAGAGGGCCCGTACCCATGTAAGGTAGTGAGGTCCCATCCCATAGGCTTGGAGGGTCTCGAACATCATATCCCAGTCCACCCTGTCGAACGCCTTTTCCGCGTCTGTGGACAGGAGGAGGGTCTGTGTCCCGAGTGCTCTAGCGTGTGCGATGATGTTCAGGGCTCTGATGGTGTTGTCACGCACCTCTCTGCCCGGGATAAACCCTGTTTGGTCCAGGTGTATTAAGCCTGGCAGCAGCGGCGCTAGTCTCGCTGCCAGGATGCTTGCCAGAAGTTTGATGTCTGTATTGAGTACCGAAATCGGGCGGTAGTTTGGGCACAATGTCGGGTCTTTGCCCTCCTTTGGTAGCAGGGTAATGTTTGCTGAGGTGAACTGGGCCGTAGGTGCAGCTCCGTCCTGTATGGAGTTCAGGGCTTTAAGTAGTTTCGGCTGAAGCTCTTGCGTGAAGACCTTGTAGTATTGGAGGGGCAGTCCATCCGGCCCCGGTGCCTTCCCCGTTTTAGCTTTCTTGATGGCGTATGCCAACTCTTCGGGTGTTATAGGTGCTTCTAGCGCGTCTTTCTCTGCTCCCGTTATATCTGGCATGTTTGCTGAGTTCAGGTACTGGCGTATGTCTGCCGTTTTCTGATGTCTCTGGTCGTCCTGTGCTTCCTTGCGGAGGTGGTAAAGGTCCTGGTAGTATCGTTGGAACTCCGTTGCTATTTGGTCTGGGAGGTGTCTGATTTGCTGCTGTGCGTTTTTTATTTTCGGTATATACAGTTGTGTCTTACGTTGTCTCAGGAGGTTCGCCAGCAGTCTCCCGCACTTGTCTCCGTGTTCATGTATCATGTGTCTGTAGTGTTCGTATGCGCGTTGGATCCTCCTGTTAAGGTGCGCTGTGAGCTGGTTGCGTTTATCTGTTAGCTCTCTGTATATTGTTGTTTCTAAGGTTCTTTTATGTCTGGCTTCCAGGGTCGCAATTTCGCTGCTCAGCCTGGTTATTTCCCGTACCGCCGTCTTTTTGCGGTTCGCGCATATTGCTATAATCTGGCCTCTTGTTACCGTCTTGTGTGCTTCCCAGCATGTCATTGGTGTCACGTCCTCCGTTTCATTATCTTGGAAGTAGTCTCGTATGGTTTGGCCTATTTTATCAGCCACTGTCACGTCCGATAGGATTGATTCGTTCAGTCTCCAGGACATCTGTCTGGGTTTAAATAACGGTGATGTCATCCGTATGCGGATCGGGCAATGGTCCGACCACGTCATCGGCAGTATGTCTGCCGCCTTGAGTAGGGCCAAATCGTGGTGTGCTAGTAAGAAGTAGTCTAGCCTCGTGTATGTTGCATGGGTTTGTGAGTAAAACGTGTAGTCCCACGTTGTTGGGTTCAGCGCTCTCCAGCAATCCGCCAATTGGTGTTGGTGCAGTAGACGGAGTGTGTTCGCGTGTCGATTATGCGGGGTTCTGCCGAGTGCCGATGTGGAGTCTTGGTCTGGGTGCATAGTCAGGTTCAAATCTCCCCCCACGATCAGAGTGCCTTCTGCGAACTTCATCAGGGTGTTCAGTGCGTTCCGAAGGAAAGGGAATTGTTTCGTGTTCGGGGCGTATATATTGGCGAACGTGTAGGTTTGTTCGAGGATCGTGCCTTTAGTGAAGATATACCTGCCCTGTTTGCATCTTACTGTGGCTTGTTCCGTGTATGGGGTTCTGCTGGAGAATATGATACCTACTCCCAGCGTGCGTCTGTCCGGGTTGTTGCTAAAATATCCCGTTCTAAAATTGCGGTCTCGCAGTGCCGGTGCTCTGCCTTCTTGAAAGTGCGTTTCTTGGAGAAACGCTATTGACGCCCTGTAGTGTTTCAGATCCCGCAGAAGTCTTGTGCGTTTTTCTCTGACGTTTAGGCCGTGTACATTATATGAGAGAATGGTTAGGTCTTCCCTGGCATACCCGCCAGGGCCTGGGTCCGGCATCCTCCGGACGGCCACAGGGGTGAGTGAGTCTGTTGCGTGGTTCGGTTGGGGAGTGTGTGAGTGTGTGGTGGTGTATCGTTGAGTGTGTAATCGGTGTTGCGTCTATTAACGACGCCTATATGGCCTCTGTATTACTGTAGGGTAATGGACAATCGTCCCGGGTATTCGACCGCGGAACCCGGCCTGCAAGAGGGGGCTGGATCTATTCCGGGATTAGTGTATCCCCCTATAAGTGGGGATCCCTATGTCCTATGCCTGTGGGGGAATCGGGCTTACCGTCTGCGACGGCGTAGTCCGCTTCTGGGTTCCTAGAAGGTCTACGTGTATGTATTAGTACTGTACGCAGTCCTTAGTCTGTCTCCCGGGTGGCTATTTACTCGGAGCGCCCGCTCCGTTTCTTAGTTTGTGTCGATTATGGGTTCGTTTATGAGTGTGTGTCTCGTCTGTTTGCATCTGAGTCGTTACTGTTTGTCCGTCATCTGCTCACGTGTGTGTTTTGGATTGTTTGGGGCCAGCTTGGAATGGGTCTAGCTATTTCGCGAGGTGGGGACCCTGTGGTATGGGGTGCCTCGTGGGTCTGATCAGGCCTGTGGGGTTCCTTTGTTCGGGTTAATCCTTTGTTTTGGGTGGAGCTTTGAGTCTCTGGTCTAAGGTTTGTCTGCTGTCTCTGCACTGTCTAGGGGCGTTGGTAATGTCTGGGGGGGGCACCTCCGTCTTCCAGTCGCCTGTAGTAACTATTTCGTTGTCATTTATTAGCCTTGGACTGGTCTTAAGCTCTGAGTGGCTCTGGATCCGCCCGGAGGCAGGTTCGGGCCAATTGGTATGGGTTTCATGTATGCGCCTAACGTTGCGCGTTGAGCCGTATGCGCCGTGTAAAGGGCGTATCTTTTATTTTTTATTTTTTTTTTATAACTATTAATATAACATGGTACAGGGATTTCGTGTACTATCATCGCTGCCTCCGTATATAGCCACGTCTCCCCCTCCCTCCCCTAACCTTTTAATACGGTCCCCTCTCCCCTTCTTTTAGTATTCCCACCCTGTATTCTCCCGTTTTCCGTTATTTATCTTTGCTCCCACTTTTTTTTTTTTTTTTAGTTTCTTGCGCTTCCGTCTTTCCCTCATTGATCAGGGGCCCCTTAACTCCCCTCCGGCTACTCTACCCTCCCGCTTCTCTCCCTGCCCCCAACTCCCCCTTCCCCCTGCCAAGTTCCTTTTTGCGCTGTGGGTTTGCACGGCCCTGGAGGCCTTCGGAGATGCGCCTCTACAGGCGGTGCAGCGTGGTTGCATTGTCTTTGTGTCCGTTTGTGTCTTGCATTCCCCATGTGGTCGTTCTCATCCTATCCCCTTCCCTTGTTCCCCGCCCCAAATGTCCTGGTGCCCTCCCGATGGAGTTTGCGGTAAGGGGCATGACTCTGGTCATGCTTTGCGTGTTCCCCCCCCCCGACATATTATAGTTGAGGTATAGTGTCTTTGTGACCCTTTATCCCCCTGTTCCCTCCCCAATTTCTGCGTGCTTGTGTGGTTCTCGCACGGTGTCCCCTGTGATGGTACTCACGATTTAGCTAGTTCTCATCAATGGAGTCCCCATGTCCTTGCCTTGGCTGTGCGGTGCTGTGTTCTGTTACTGCTCCCTCTGCGCTTGGCCCTGGTGCCTTTCGCGTTGATGTTGGGGTCGGGGCCTTTGCTGGTCCGCGATGTGTCCGCGCGGTTGTCGTTGTTGCGGGCCCGGTGGTTGTTGGAGGAACGATCTTGCCAGCCAGTCTGGCACCTGTTGCGGCGGGAGGCCTAGGGCACGTAAAAAGCTTTGGACATCATCTGGCTTCCGGATTGTTAGTTGGTCTTGTCCGTGTCTGGCTGTGAGGGAGAACGGGTATCCCCAGCGGTACGGTATGTTGGCTTGTTGCAGCGCTGACGTCACCGGTCGCAGGGCCTTCCTGGCCATCAGGGTGTAGCGTGAAAGGTCTTGGTAGATAGATACGGTCTGACTTTCCATTCGGATCGTCCCCATGCGTCTGGCTGTGCGTAGTATTTCTTCTTTTAGGTGGTAATTTTCCAGGCAGCATATTATGTCTCTTGGTTGTTCCTCACGTGTTGGTATGGGTCTCAGCGCTCTGTGTGCACGGATTAGGCCTATTCTGGGTGCAGGTTGGCCTCCCAGTACTTGGGCAAAGATCAGCCGCAGTATTTCCGGTACGTTTTCTGAGTGGCCTCCTTCCCGCACTCCACGGACGCGCAGGTTCATCCTGCGGCCGCGGTTGTCTAGATCGTCAACCCATGTGGTGAGGAAGGCTAGGTCGGCGTCTTGTTTCGTGACCGTCTCATTTGTGAGTTCCAGATCTGTCCTGAGCGCCCTTGTTTCCGTCTCCGCTACTGCCATGCGAGCCTCTATATTTGCCACATCTGCACGCAGCTGGGCCACCTCTTCACGGACCACCCGGCCTAATCTGTCAGAAAGGGCTTCAAAATCAGCCTTTGTGAGTAAGTTTGGCAAGATGTCTCTCCACTCACCCCCTTGTGGTTGCTGTGTGTCCAGGGTAGGCGATGGGGCCGGGGAGAATACCGCCGGCGTGGATGGGAAGGATTCAGGCTGCAGGCTTGCGGCCTCCATTTCCCTCCGCGGGGACTGATCGCGGCCGGCGGCGTGGAGGAAAGCACGGATCGATTGATCCCCTCCGTGTCCCGCGGGTCTTGGGGTGCCGCCGGGGTCTGCCAGCCTCCTTGTGCGACCCATATGGTGTGTGCAGGTGAGCTGGGCTGGTGGTAATGCGGGCTTGATTGCGGGTGCCACGAGGAGCTACAGAGTTAGGCGGCCATCTCCGTCGGCTGCCGGACACGCCCCCCCTAGGAAGGCATTTGGAGGCTATTGGGCATGTCAGCAAAATGCAGTGCTGCGCCAATCAGCATCTCCTCATACAAATGCATTGAATCAATGCTTCTTAATTGGGAATGTTTAGTGCCTCCTGCAGATCATGGAGCCTGGAGCACTGAGCATGGAGCACTGACCCAGGAAGCACCTCTAGTGGCTGTCTGAGTGACTGCCACTAAAGGTGTTCCTAGTCAAAATAGAAACATAAAATGTGTTGGCAGATAAGAGTCATTCATCAGCCCATCTAGTCTGCCCAATTTTCTAAATATTTTCATTAGTCTCTTATATCTAGGATAGACTTTTGCCTATCCCATGCATGCTTAACCCCTTAGCAGGGGTTCTCAACCCAGTCCTCAAGGACCCTCTACCAGTCCAGGATTTAGGGATTACCTGGGTGTGTCTAAGGTGTTTTTTTTTATTTCTTTTTCTAAACAGCTTAGACACAACTAGGTAATCCCTAAATCCTGGACTGGTAGGGGGTCCTTGAGGACTGGGTTGAGAACCCCTGCCTTAAGGACAGAGTCAAATGTACACGTTGTGATCAAAACAAAACGTAAACAAAAACTTGAATTTGCGCTATATGTCTGTTCAGGCCAGTGGTGTACACATAATCCATAGGGCCACGGTGCAAAACTGATCCATGGGGCCCCCCTATTACCACACCCGACCCACATCGCCACCCCCCACCCCAACGCCACCCCATCCGGCCCACCGGCATCCCATACAGACACACAGAGATACACATAGAGATACACACATACATACAGACACACACACACATACGTACAGACACATACATACATAGACAGACATACAGACACACACATACAGACGCATACATAGACAGACACCCAGACACACACACAGTCACATACATACAGACACACAGATACACACACACACAGACACATAGACACACACAGAGGCACAAATACAGACACATACATACACACACAGACACACACACACATACATACAGACACATACATACATAGACAGACATACAGACACACACACACACACACACACGTACAGACGCATACATAGACAGACACACACACAGATACACATACACACAGACACATAGACACACACGGAGACACAAATACAGACACATACATACACACACAGACACATACAGAGAGACACACACACATACACACAGACACACATATAAATACAGACACATACATTGACACACAAATACATACAGACACACATACAGATACATACAGACACATACATAGACACACACAGACAGACACACATACATAGACACAGACACATGTATACAGACAAACAGACACATATACACACATACATACAGACACATACAGAGACACACACAGAGACACACATACAGACACATACATACAGAGACACACATACATACAGACACACACACAGACACATACACACACACAGATAAATACAGACACATACATAGACACACACATACATACAGACACAGATACACACAGACACATACATAGACACACACAGACAGACACAGACACACATACATAGACACATACAGAGACACACACACATACATACAGACACACACACACACACACACAGATACATACAGACACATACATAGACACACAGAGACACATACACAGAGACACACATACACTAACACACAGACATGCTAAATATTTTAGTCACCCTCCTGTTACCTACCTTTGTGCAGGAGGGTGGCTTCCCTGGGGTCCAGTGGTAGCTCAGGTTGACGGGAGTCAGAGTTCCCACTCTAACTCCCTCTGCTTCCTTCCGCGCGGCTCCTGGTGATTGCTGGGAGGAGTGACTGCGGCAGTTACTTCCTCCCAACATCTGACATCATCAGAGGGGGCCCGGTCGCGTTGTTACCAATGATATCATCATTGTAATACATTTTACTGTTTTGAAACACTAATATTTGTGTTCAGTGTAAAACAGTACCCCCCATGTACAGGTTTTATGGTGTCTTGGAAAGTTACAGGGTTAGATATAGTGTTAGCAAATTGAATTCCCTGGACTTTCGGCCTGCGTTGTCAGGCAGGCCCCGCAAATTGTAATTAATAAAATGACCTAATTATGTAAAATTAATACATAAATATATACGTATATACACGTGTATATGGTGAATAGTGATCAGCACTCTCGGGCTTTAGAAGGTTAAAACTTACAGTTTATTGAAAATCCATTAAAAGATCAACGTTTCAGTTCCATCTGGAACTTTCATCAGGATCAGGCATACATAACAAATAAAAACAGTGCATTTATATACCTAAAGTATAAGTGAAATTAGACAAAAATGACTTACCCCTGTGCTCTGAGTGGTGGGAGTGGAGCCCCTGGCGTCCACCATCATTCCGTGCGCATGCGCGGACGTGGCCACGCCCCTACGTGCCGTGATGACGTTACGCGTTGCCGCGGCAACGCTAAAGTCACATGGGGAATAAAACCAGGAAGTGACTAGTAGTGAATTGCGTGTGTATCCGGTTGCTATGGCAAACCGGCTAAATCACAAAACCTATTAAATTAAATAGAAATCCCACTTTACAAGTCAAATCATCCTGTAAAAAGAGATATTGAGGATGGAAGATCAAATAGTATGTTAATATGAAGTGATACTAGTATGTGTTTAAAGTGCATAGGGAAATATACATGCTTAATCTATTGGTTAATACCTTTATGTTGGCAAGTAAAGACTTGCCATAAAGTGCCAATATATGCTATAAAGTGCTAAGACCAGTACTAAAATTTATACTGGTGGTAAAGTGCCATTAATGTAAAAAAGTGCAAACAGTGGTATGGTCATTACTTAAAGTGTAAAGAAGTGCTCATATGTGCAAATATACTTAAATAACAGATCTATGTTAATAAATTATTCCCTGGTATAAAAATGTATCAAATCATGGGTGTTTCATTTTTAAAAAATGTTGTGCCACATGTTGTTCTGAATGTCCATCCCTATATGCCACACGACCAAAAAGCCACCAGCCATGGTGTTTCCAATGGCCTACAATGACGCTTCACAGAAAATAGCTAAAATCATCAAACAAAATTGGAAGATGCTTGCAACAGACGACACCTTGCCCAAAGTATTTAAAGAAAATCCGCTAATTTGTTTCAAGAGAAACAAAACATTAAAGGACATTTTGGTACACACGGATCCTATAAAAAGCTACAATCAGGAAACGGATATTCAACCTCGAGGCAGTGTCCGATGTTTAGGGTGCGTTACATGTAGCCATATGACTCCAGCAAAATCCTTTCAACATCCACATAATAATACGGTGTTTAAGATAAAACACACTATTACATGTAAAACACCATTTGTGGTCTACAAACTAACCTGTCCATGTGGGTTAGCCTACATTGGCAAAACTGAAACTCCACTGTGTGAAAGAATACGGGGACACAGATCAGCAATACGTGTGGCATATAGGGATGGACATTCAGAACAACCTGTGGCACAACATTTTTTTAAAATGAAACACCCACTTTCCTCTTTAAAATTTGTCGCAATAGACCACATCCCTATACCCAGGCGAGGGGGGGATCGTGGTAAAATTCTCCTTAATAGAGAGACAGAGTGGATCTTCCAATTGAATACGATTGCACCTAGAGGACTTAATGAAATGGTTTCTTACCATTCGTTTCTTTAATTATGATCCCTTAAAAAGCAATAGGAATAATGTTTTTATTATGTGTAATTTTAAATAATTAAGTTTTTAATGATTTGATACATTTATATACCAGGGAATAATTTATTAACATAGATCTGTTATTTAAGTATATTTGCACATGTGAGCACTTCTTTACACTTTAAGTAATGACCATACCACTGTTTGCACTTTTTTACATTAATTGCACTTTAACTACAATACACTTTACCTCCAGTATAAATTTTAGTACTGGTCTTAGCACTTTATAGCATATATTGGCACTTTATGGCAAGTCTTTACTTGCCAACATAAAGGTATTAACCAATAGATTAAGCATGTATATTTCCCTATGCACTTTAAACACATACTAGTATCACTTCATATTAACATACTATTTGATCTTCCATCCTCAATATCTCTTTTTACAGGATGATTTGACTTGTATAGTGGGATTTCTATTTAATTTAATAGATTTTGTGATTTAGCCGGTTTGCCATAGCAACCGGATACACACGCAATTCACTACTAGTCACTTCCTGGTTTTATTCCCCATGTGACTTTAGCGTTGCCGCGGCAACGCATGGCGTCATTACGGCACGTAGGGGAGTGGCCACGTCCGCGCATGCGCACGGAATGATGGTGGACGCCAGGGGCTCCACTCCCACCACTCAGAGCACGGGGGTAAGTCATTTTTGTCTAATTTCACTTATACTTTAGGTATATAAATGCACTGTTTTTATTTGTTATGTATGCCTGATCCTGATGAAAGTTCCAGATGGAACTGAAACGTTGATCTTTTAATGGATTTTCAATAAACTGTAAGTTTTAACCTTCTAAAGCCCGAGAGTGCTGATCACTATTCACCATATGCATATTTTCCCTGGATTACAAGCACCCGGCCTATACCAGTTTATAAGCATGAGTGCAAGGATATCCTGTATTTATACACACGTGTGTATATATATATATATATATATATATATATATTTATATATTTATATAATTTTTAAATTATATTTTTTTATATATAGGTGTGTATATATGTATTAAGGCCTTTTGGCCTGTAATTGTGGGAGGGGCGTATGACTCACCTTCTCCCTACTTAAGGGACACCCCTTACCTGGCTCCATACCGTTCGAGGTCAGCGCTGCATCGAGAATCCACTTCCGGTTCACGTACGGCGCCATCTTGCTTTTCAAAAACCCGCTGTTTTCGTTTGGTGTAGCTGTGTCCAGGAATCCTTACAGGTTTTCCGCCCGTTCAGCCACGCACATACCCGGTGTTTTCGTCGCAGATTAAGTCCACAGGACTTCAAAATCGTAAGTCCGTCGCCCGGATCATTTCCCACGGCGTCGCGATTTAAAACGGCCTTACTTTACGGCCACACGCTTTACGGCCAAGTCACAGGCATATTAACCCCTTTGCTGCCGGCAGGCATATCGGTTTCGGTTTTTCTTGTATTAAGCAAACTTGTTCTGCATATCAGCAGCTATAGTTGGTTTCATGTTATTACTGTTATTTATTTTATGCAAATTACGAAATCCTTGCATATGACTGGGGCAATACCCTGTTAACTACTTATAAATAAGTATTTATTTAGGTTATGGTTCAATCTTTTAGCAGATATGGCATTATTAAAGTTTTATTGAAATTCTTCATGTTATATACATATATTTATGGAGTTAAGCTTAGACAAGCTTTTACATTTTACAGATATCTCTTGTAGGATTTACGTTATAAATTATGTTTAGAAATTACGTTTCTATCATACCATGTACTCACGTTTCTTACATGGCACTTATATATTCTGACTTTTTCTTTGTGTACTCAAACGACATACCAAGTACACAAGAACACGGTCTCATAAAATCTCACAAACTTTCGGGTTGAATCACACGTCTTGATTCAACCACTCATACGTCACGTTGTTTCCTAATTTGGGATAATTTCTCAAATATTCCTGTACCTCGTACTTACCTCTTTTCATGGCTTACGTTTACGGCCTAACATATACGGTATTGTTTTAAATCCTGCACCTTATTATACTACAAACACTAGCATTACTATATCATACACATTAATCTTGTCACCATAAGAGACATATCATACACACCCCAAGCATGATTACCATACCACATACAGGGCCAGTCGGGCCAATATCATTCATGTATTCCCCTTCCATATGTACTACTAGAACTCATCACAACTAACTAGTCTAAATTGGTATCATAGGATCCAATTCTCACACTATCATATTTGGTTTTCTATCCCTTTAGGTTTTTTCCAGTTTTCTCTACCTATCGCTTATCAAACGCATACATACTACCAGGTACGTTAAGCCTGCTCACGCCATACATCACATATGGCTCCTCCTCTACTTAGGACATAGAGTACTGGCAATTTTAGGGGTTATAGGCCCAAATAGGTATCCCCCCTCCGGGCATTCTGCCTATCGTTTAGTGGTCCGCGAGGCCAACACCCCGCCTCAACGTTTCGGAGGTAATGCCCCCCGGGCCACACGTGAGTTAGCCGCCTCGCATTATAGAGAGGGTGCCACCTGTCACTCCCTTCCCCTGTTTTCTTGTATTGTCACCGAGAGGCCTACGAATTCCTGCCACTACGTCGGGTGGCCTCAATAACCCCTCGCGCCAACGCATAGATAGAGCCTCTCATAGCCACTTGGCAACTAGCAGGGCCTCACCTGTCACCAAAGAACAAGTTTAATTTTTCGCCTCATCCGGCATAATTAGCCTGCCAGTACATCCCCTCGGGGGTTTTTTACGCTAACCATATACTTTGTAATCTAGTATGTCTCAAGAAGGGGTAGAGGATTTCTCCATCCCAAGGACTCCGGCTAGAACAAACACCCCATCACAGGAGGAAGATACGGCTAGTCCAGCATCTTTCAGATCATGGACTATCCCTCGTATCACTAGCGAACTCAGGAGACGACAAATCCCTTTTCCAGCAACAGCAAGGAAAGCGGAACTTTACAAATTATTACACACCTCAACCGATAACGTGGACGCTGGGGAAGGGTCGAGCCAGTCCCACCCAGGAAACATACATGACATGCTCACGTCCCTCATGACATCCATGAGCAAGGTCAATTCTAGGCTGGAGAAACTTGAATCGGTCACTACAGCCCTCACTATGGCTGGACCGGCCACGGCAATTCCCCCATCAGTGGTGGAGTCGCAATCAGTTTCTCCAGCTATCACCTCGGATGACCAAGAAGTTTACCCTGCCCACATGATTCCTGAGCACCTCAGGAGAGATATCCTGGAAGGTAAAGATGTCAATCTGGCCTCACTACTAATTGCCTCCCAGGATATAGTGGAACATAAGACCTACGCTTATGACGATATTTCTGTGGTGGTCAAATCCAGGGATGCACGATTAAATAGGAAGCTAACCATTCCAGAATTTGTATTAGCTTTTGGCATTTATCGGGATGTGGTCTGTACGGTATATCCCCACAGACGTGAGGAGTTTGACTTATATATGCACAGGCTGGTTGATCTAGGCAACAAATATGGTGGGTCAGCTTTCTATGACTACCATAGATCCTTTTCTGCCAAAGTGTCTGGCGCCTTCTCACAGTACGGGACAAGGTCCAACTGGAGTAAGATTGATACGATCATATTTTGCAGGCACTTTGCAGGTCTAAGAGCACCGGCCTGTGCACACTGCTCCTCCATGGCTCATACTGCCAATTTTTGTCCGACCACTGCAAACGAATCTACCACCTCGCAGGGCACTAGCTCCGCTGTGTCAGCAGAGAGAACACCCAAAGACAAACTGGGTCGACCTATCAAGTTTTTTGGGAAGTCCCAAATATGTAATAATTTCAATGTCGGTGCATGTAATTACAGCGGTTGTCGGTTATTGCATATATGTTCAAAATGTTTTAGGGCACATGCGAAAACCATGTGTCCAAATAAAATGTACCCTAAGCAATACTTAACTGAGATAAATATTTCTGTACTCACTGCATTACTGTCACGACATCCATCTAGACATTTGGTAGACTTCATCATCACTGGTCTATCACAAGGATTCCATACTGGTCTCATACACATGCCTTCAGGAATCCTTGAATGTCCTAATTTACAATCTGCACAACAAAACCCTACAGCGGTTAGCACACTCATAGCCAAAGAAGTGGCAGAGGGCTTCCTATTGGGACCCTTTCAGTCCTCTCCTTTTTCCACATGGCGGACAAAACCCATCGGTATTGTCACAGGGAAATCTTCCCACAAACAAAGACTTATCATCGATCTGTCTGCACCTCACACCTCTGCCTCACCTAGTCTGAACTCCCTTATCCCCTCTGAGGAATTTTCACTTCAATACCCCACCATAGATCACGCCATTACAGCTATCATGCAGGCAGGGGTCGGAGCATGGCTCAGCAAGACTGACATTACAAATGCCTTCAAATTATTGCCTATCCACCCTACACTATGGCACCTGCATGGCATTAAGTGGGCTGGGCACTACTACTTTTTCTCACGCCTAACGTTTGGTTCAAAAGTAGTCCGGCCATTTTCGACGTATTCGCCGAAACATTATGCTGGTTATTATTAAATGTAGCCAGATGCCCTACAGTTATACACTACCTGGATGATTTCTTACCGATCGAAGAGAACACTTCCCCTCCCAGTAGCCTCATAGAAACCATCAGTCTTTTTAAACAGGTGGGTGTTCCAGTCTCCCCCACCAAAACTGAAGGACCAGATACAGTCATCACCTTTCTGGGAATCATGCTAGACTCAGCCACCATGCAAGCCAGCCTGCCACGCACCAAGATAGAGAGCATTCTCACCAACATTAACCTCTACATACACCTCGGTACTTGCAATCGCAAAGAATTGCAGTCTCTACTTGGGTCACTGAACTTTGCCATGCGCATTATACCTCAAGGCTGGCCTTTTCATCTCACGGCTCCTAGCCATGTTCCCACTGTTTAGACATGATGCACACAGGTTACCACTGGATACCCAAGCCACGGCAGACCTACTTATGTGGAGAAACTTTTTGACAACCTGGAATGGGAAAAGCATGTTTCTCCCTAAATTGTCTGACTCCTCACCTACCATCTGGTCAGACGCGGCGTCTACCACAGGTTTTGCAGCAATTTACGGGAATGAATGGCTTTGGGGTAGCTGGCCTCCAGAGGTACAGGACCTGGAAGGTTTTTCCACTACCTCAGCTCTATTTGAGATGTATCCCATTGTGGCAGCTGCCGTGACATGGGGGTATCTATGGGCAGGTTCGTCAGTACGTTGCCACTCAGACAACCAAGCTACCTGCCACATCATAAACAAAGGCCGATCCAAGTCACTGACCATTATGAGGTTCTTGAGGAAACTCACCTGGCTGGCTGCATGCCATAATTTCTTCTTGTTTTGTGTCCATGTCCCAGGTGTTTGTAACACTGCTGCTGACAATTTGTCTCGTTTCAATTTTCAGGCTTTTCGGCAAATACTTCCGTCAGCCGCACGTACAGCCACGACCCCTCCAACTTTCCACCAGCTAGTCATGGACTAGAAGCTATTATGCAACATAGCAGGACATTGGCACAATTAGCACTGTCCACCAATACCCGGAGAACATATGACAGGGCTTTCCTTCTATTTAAAAGATTCCTGTCACTGCACAACATCACACAACCTTTCATCATGACATCTTTGTTAGGTTTTGCTTCTTTTGCCACCTCAAACTTAAATTATCTTACAACACAATCAAGCTATATCTGACAGGCATACAACATCACATGCTAACATTACAACCAAACAACACAAGTTTCATGTCCTCCTACCAGATAAAAAACATCCTTAGAGTTATCCAGAGATCCGAACCCCCACGTACCGCGCAAAGGCTACCTATAGACTTCAATATCTTCAAGGATTTATCCAGCCTACTAGATTCAAAACCCTTTGCGAACAACACAAACCTTGTTATAAAAACCTGCCATATACGTAGCTTTTTATGGTTTTTTGAGACCAAGAGAATTTACCGCCATCAACACATCCCAGTCCACTCACATTCTGCTTCATTCACACTTAACGAAACACATGGATTACTATATTTTAGCTCTGCATCACTCCAAAACCAATCAACACGCACCCCCGGTAGAGGTTAGATACTATCCTACCCACAACGTGTGGTGCACCGCCACATTACTGGACACCTATACTCAGCATTTCAAAGCATCACCATCTCAACCACTTTTCTGTCTACAAGGTTCGGTACTCACTACCACCACCTTCATGACCCACGTCAGGTCCCTACTTACACAACTAGGCCTAAAATCAGCTAACTATTCGGCCACTCCTTCCGCATAGGGGCGGCCTCCACAGCGTCCAGTGCAAACATTCCAGTACATGTTATCAAGTCACTAGGGCGCTGGAAGTCTTCTGCATACTCTAGATACATACCTAACCTGGTACAAGAAGTTAGAAATGCCTTTCAAGATATGTCTGGTTGAAGTATGTATACTGCTCGTTTCGTAATAAAGTATATTTTCTACTTTTGCCCTCTTTATTTGCAGGCCTACCTCATCGTCGGTTCCGGCACACCACAACCATTTTGCTCTTTCACACTATCCCACACTTATCAGTGTTTGTATCTTCTGTACTATCATGAGCCCTTAACACAAGTATTAAGGCCTTTTGGCCTGTAATTGTGGGAGGGGCGTATGACTCACCTTCTCCCTACTTAAGGGACACCCCTTACCTGGCTCCATACCGTTCGAGGTCAGCGCTGCATCACCCTCCCACCCACTCCTCTTTTATTAACTCCTTTTTCTCATACATTTCTTATTGGTGGGCCCTCTTTATTTGCAGGCCTACCTCATCGTCGGTTGCGGCACACCACAACCGACTTGCTCTTTCACACTATCCCACACTTATCAGTGTTTGTATCTTCTGTACTATCATGAGCCCTTAACACAAATATATATATATATATAGTGATATATATGTATATACTTATGTATATAGATTCATATGTATTATTTTGTTCTATGTGTATTTTTATATCAATATATATATATATATATAAATTTTAAAATACAGTTAGAACGAAATACACATATATATTTTTTTATTTAGTTTTTATTTTTTAATTTATTTTTTTTACTTATTTACATATATATTTATTTTATATTATATATAAATATATATACATTTGTAATTATATATATATTTAATCAATATCATTCTACGTGTATTTTGATAGTGATATATATATATGTATATAATTATATATTAAAATACACTTAGTGTATGTGTATGTATGTATATGTGTATATATATATTATATATACTTAGATCATATATATATATATAATAAAAATATATATGATCTAAGTATATATAATGTTATTTTAAACTGTTTTAATCTTTTATTATTTTTTTTCAGGCAGCAGGGGGAGTACCTGTCATTACAGGCACTCCCCCTGCTGGCAATGCTGTGGACCACATGGCCCAGGAGGGGTTAAACTTCCTCACAATCTTACAATGTAAACACAATTTTCCTGCAGGAACTTGCTATAGACATCAGAACTGACTATAGTGTGCCTTTAAGAAATAGTATTACTTTATATTCTATTATGACAGTTTTATGTAACAATACTATTAACATTGTTGTGATATTAGTCTTATTTTACATTTGCATTTCTTATGTAATGTATTTTAGCAATTTTATACTTTTCAGCTGATTATCATGGTTTCTTTTATATTTTTCTGTTTCCTGACACAATGTATGCATTCATAAATCAATTTCTCTATTTATTATGGTAACAAATACACACAATAGCTGAAATTACATACACTTGTCATTAATGTTGAAATATCATCTCTGATATTTCTAGAAATCTATACGTGGAAATTAACTGCATTTTGTATTAGAAAGCGGTTTTTGCTTTCAACTTATTCATATTAAAGGGCTGCTAAGTGAGTCTTTGAATTGAACAATCTTATGTGAGAACAGCCAGAGCCAATTGAAAACATGTAGTTAATTGCTGCAAGTCTTACTGAGCATATATATCCCTCTATTAGAAAAATCCAATTGCATATGATTAAGTCACAATGTTGAAACACATGAGACTTTTTGTTATCTGTTGCTGTTCATTACTTACATATGTTCATTACCATTTTATTATTTTTATCCTAAATTAGAAAAAAAATTTTTTTTCCTGGATGCTGTATTGGGGTATTTCGGTGTTTGTGTACCAAGTAATTATTGATTATGTTTAATGTTTTAATAAGTGTGGATTAATATTTTAATTCAGGATAATTCTCCTTTTTGTAAGATATTTTCTCAGCCTCACTAAAGATGGGAAGTCTCACAGGAATGTGCAGAATCTATCTATCCTATCCTTTATTTATATCTCTATCCAAAATGATGAATACAGCATGAGAAATAATGCTAATAGTAACAGATGTACAACAAAAGGTAACAGAGTAGCATCATGCAAATGAAAACATGTAGAAAGAGGGTTTAATTTTTTTTTATTTTTTTAAATACTAGAGTATCACTGAATAATCGGCTATCAATTAATCTCCTAAGGGTTATGGGGAAACAATAGCAATTGAGTTTAGCACATCATGATATAGACTCCCGTAGGAAGATTTACCCCCATTCAGATATCATCACAGGTAACCTAAGTATACTTATGCAGTAACTCGGGGGTAAGGGAGAGTAGAATTCATCAACTATGTTATTTAACACAATATAAGATGTTATGCAACAGGTAAGGTTTAAAGGACCACTATAGTGCCAGGAAAACATACTCGTTTTCCTGGCACTATAGTGCCCTGAGGGTGCCCCCACCCTCAGGGACCCCCTCCCGCCCGGCTCTGGAAAGGGGTTTAAACTTACCTTTTTCCAGCGCTGGGCGGGAGCTCTCCTCCTTCTCTCCTCCTCCGTTCGCCCCGTCGGCTGAATGATTTCAGCGGTATAGGAAAGCATTTACAATGCTTTCCTATGGACGCTGCGTGCTCTCACTGTGAAAATCACAGTGAGAAGCACGCAAGCGCCTCTAGTGGCTGTCAATGAGACAGCCACTAGAGGATTAGGGGGAAGGCTTAATCCATTAATAAACATAGCAGTTTCTCTGAAACTGCTATGTTTATTAAAAAATGGGTTAACCCTAGCTGGACCTGGCACCCAGACCACTTCATTAAGCTGAAGTGGTCTGGGTGCCTAGAGTGGTCCTTTAAGATATGACCAGGCTTTAAAAACAACCAGGTTACCACTGGTGAGCTTCCAGAACAAAATTCAACATCCAAATGGAAAAAAAACACACACAAAAACCCCCCACAACTTATTAAATAAATTAGGACAATCCTGCTCCAGGGGCTACCAATTCCTCAATGAATCCCAGCTTATGCAGGTGTGTTGCAAGATCTTGAAGGCTCTGCAATGTGTAGGTTTGTCCTTGGTGTGAAAATAAAAGCACACTTGGAACTCCTCATCGATAAGAAATGTCTACAACATTGGTATCAGGGACCTGAAAGAGTCCAAGGAAGAGGGTTCCTTGTTAGATGTGGTAACATCAGTAGTGTAAAACCTTTAAATTGAATCTGGGTTTTACCCCTTAACTGTTGTGAAAAGCTGGGCCTATCTTGAAGATAGCAGAGGCTGGTGCTGTCAATGGCCTAAGTAGGTTAAACATGCCATACAGTTTTACTAGTTGGGTATGTTTGCATGGTAATAGGGCAGTAAAGAGTCACATGTAAATGCAGAAAGTGTGGCAAGACAGAAAGGCTCATAGCCCTCGCAGAAGTGTTGAGTTGGCTCTACTGGAGCTCCTCAATTTTTCTGGAATCTTGAATACTGGCAGAGGCCTCCAACATTGTGACCCTACAGGTGAGTCCTTCAGTTGCATCTTTGAAATGGACAATGTCTGCTGCAATATTAGTGCAAAGTTTAGTCAGCAATTTTATTCAGCAGGGCTGCGGTAACTGGTTCCAGGCACCTCTCTTGGGTCAAAGTAATTGTCCTGCGAAGAAGAGAAGGAGGACCCGTCTTCATGTGGCTCCATGCCAAATGTAAGCTTCTGAGTATCAGGATCTTACATGGTGTGGAGTCCGACGTGCAGAGTTATACGCTCACCCTTGCAAATAAACACAGACCAAGGTGACCAGATAAGAAGCCACCTGGGCTGTGAGTCTGTGCACGGGGGCTGTGCAGGAATAGTGCTCCAAGTCACAGTACAGGCAAGGACGAGGAGAAAAGTAGTCATGGAAAGCCAAAGTCAGGAGAAGCCAGAGGTCAGAGTAAATGAAGAAATAAGCCAAGTTCGGAAGCCAGAAGCAACCTGGAGAACACTGGATCAAGATACACAACAACAGGAACCAAACAGCAGAACCAGAGTCAATGAACTGACACTGCCCTCGGTGAGAGGCAGTGTCTTATACCTGGCTAATTAGGCATCTGCTACAGGTGGACTGAGATTGATAGGAGCAGCCACTGGTAAAGTCCAGCCCCCAGTGCTGGAGACAAGGCAAACATCAGGCTGCAACAAGAACTGAAGAGTGAATGAGAGGTAATCCAGCAGGGTTAAGATACAGAAGGACCACAGTTCAAATCCCCTTAAAGCCACCTGGGGGTGGCCGAGCCTGGCTGTTTGAATGGCACGGTGCCAATCATGACACTGAGAAGGTCTCTGATATCTCACCTGGCAGGGTCTTTATCAGTCTTAGATTTTTTTCATTTTCCAGCCCTTTGCACTCTTAGGTGTCTTATTGCACAGCGCTACGGAATCTGATTGACGCTATATAAATAATAAAATAATAATTAGGGTGTCCCTGCAAGGATGATAACCAGTTTTCACTGAAATTTGCTAGTTTTTAGAAGTAACGAGCAGAGCTTCATGGAAAAGGCAACTGCTTTGATCTGCTGCTGGCTCCACCCCTCCATGTGGAAAATATTTTATTTGTGAACACAGGCACTGGTATATGCAACATTTCTGGTATATGTATATTCTATATATCCATGAAGAAACACCAGAGTGTGAGCTGCTGAAGAATCCTGCCAAGATTAATGGCTGCGTCCACTAAAGTAATGAACCCAGCAGAATTAATATAATGTTTTACAGTCAACACCGGGATCTTCCAGACTCAGCTACCCAAAATATACATATGCACAAAGGCAGGGTGCTGGCTTCTACCTACAAACTCCGGTCTTGTCACATACCTCCCAGGTAACCGTAGACACTGGGAGACATGCAAGATCGTTCCACACTGCAGAACAGTGCGGCTGGAACATATTATTAGGTAGTCAGTTCCCCATGGCAACCCCAGATAATGGACAGCTCCATACACCAATAGGGTGTTATGGAGGCTTGTCAAAGTAGATGTGCATTCAGTCTGGCACCCTATTTAAACCTGGAACAGCTGAGCCTTTATTGCGCAGTTGTTCTGTGCTACTTCCTGCTGTTACCTGTTTTCCTGAATACCTGTTACCTGACCTTGAATTGCCTCACCATTGCTGCCTGGATTTTGACCTTTGGATTGCCTGACTTTGC
This sequence comes from Pelobates cultripes, assembly GCA_933207985.1. Classification (NCBI taxonomy): domain Eukaryota; kingdom Metazoa; phylum Chordata; class Amphibia; order Anura; family Pelobatidae; genus Pelobates; species Pelobates cultripes. Next base: position 319,222,138 of record OW240912.1, on the reverse strand, counting down.
CTTTGCCTTGCCCTATTGGATTTGTTTGCCTTGCACTTTTGTTTGTTCTGCATTTTGGGTTATTATTATTATTTTATTATTTATATAGCGCCATCAGATTATGTAGCGCTGTACAATGGGTGGACTAACAGACATGTAATTGTAGCCAGACAACTGGACGTACAGGAACAGAGAGGTGGAGGGCCCAGCTTACATTCTAGAGGGAGTGGGGTATAGTGGCACAAAGGGTAAAAGTAGGGGTACAAAGTAGGTTGTTAGAAAAGTATTCACTGAGGGCTTAGTAGGTAATTTTTGACAGTTGCAGGAGAGGGTCATGGAGGGTGGGGGATGAAAACCTGCTAACAGTTTAATTGATATGCTTTCTTGAACAAGTGTGTTTTCAATGATTTTTTGAATGAGTGGAGACAGGGTCTTACGGAGAAGGGAAGGGAGTTCCACAGAAGAGGTGCAGCCCTGGAGAAGTCTTGGAGGCGAGCGTTAGAGCTGGGAGTACGGACAGAGGATATACATAGGTCTTTGGCAGAGTGCAGGGGCCTCGACTGGACATACTTGTGTATTAGGGAGGATAGGTAGGTTGGAGCAGCATTATGGAGGGACTTGTAAGCAAGCACCAGAATTTAAAATTTAGCCCTATATATAACTGGAAGTCAATGCAGGCACTGACAGAGCTGGGAGGTGTGGGAGGTGCGAGCTGACAGGAAAATGAGCCTTGCCGCCGCATTCATTATAGATTGCAGCGGTGCAATCTGGCAACACGTAAGACCACTGAGAAGGGGATTGCAGTAATCAAGGTTAGAGAGAACAATAGTATGGATTAGCACCTTAGCCGCATCCAGCGTTAAATAGGGGCGGATGCGCTAGGTTTTTGAGATGGAAGCGATTGGACATGAGGGGTGAAGGAGAGGTTGGAGTCAAAAAGAACACCCAGGCTCCATTTATCCAACCCTGACAAAGTGTGAACTTGGGGAATCTCGAGTACAACCTTGGAAAATATTATGTAATTGCTTCGTTTCCTTGTATTTGCTGTTTATCTCTAAATATTTGCAAACATGAGGTACACTGTATCAACTTACTTCCCTAAACTGTTCCACCCATCTCCTATGGCTCTAACAGCTCCCTTCATCCTGCTTTCCTTTGATAACTGGTGGATTGCATCACATGACCTGATTCAACCGGGTAACACCAAATTGCTCTTTTCCTTTTAATTACTAGAAGAGGAAAGGCAGAGTTGGCAACCCAGTGCCGTCCCCCGCCCCATGGCTTAAGGGATGGTCATAAACTGTAATAGAAAAAGTGATTGACATTACTGGTTGCTTTATAAAGCCAAATAAATGATTAATTAAATTAAAAAATTAAAACTATAATTTCACAGTGTTTATTTGTTATCATCACTGCAGTTTTAATCCGAAAACTGTAGCAGTAGCTAGCTGGTAAAAGTATTTCTTTAATAGATCACACCTTGAATATGCAGTGCAAATTTTGACAACCTGTTGAAAGAATGAAGTTATTGAAACAGGATAAGTGCAGTGGCAGGTTACAAAATTATTTAAGGGAAAGGAAATTTTAGTTATGAAAAAAAAAACTTGTACATGTACACGTTAAAAAAAATAAAAATGGTTCTCAGAGGGAATATGATCACAATATACAACTATATATAGAGTTCTCCGACCAGCTCATTAAAGGAACTCTATACAAACCTGCAGTCCTAACATTATATTGTCCTTATCCCTAAGTTAATATGTCCCACACCGCTGTCGAGCATAAAAAGTATTAAAAAAATTATGTTACTTATGTTTTTCCCAGTCAAGCTCCCTCATTGCTGGCTATATGATGTGTGAGGACATCTAACGTTGGATAGTTAATAAAATCTCTGCTGAGCAACCTGAAGCATCTTTAGAGACTTGAAGAGAAGAGATTTCACCTATGACTGAAGAAAATGATTTAACTCCTAAATGACAGAGAAATTAAATGAAAAGTGAGACTGCAGGAAAACATGCCCCCAACAGTCTCAGTTATGGTGGGACAGTCCCAATTTTTAGGTCCTTTCCTGATTTCCAAAATGTATTCTTAAACTGTCCCCAAAAAGTGTAGCGTGAGCACATCGTTAAACTCACTCACGTTACACTCTAGAACGGTGCTCCCTGTAATTCCAGCCCTCACTGGGTGTTAATGCAAATAAATAAAATTTGTGTATCATCTTAATGCAAAATGTGGGAAGAACATTTAATATATATAGTATAATAATAATTCTTGTAACATTCATGTTGTTTTATTAATTAGGGCCCTTAACATTCTCTCTCTAGCATCATCCCAAATTCTATACTTAGTAATGATACATAGTGATTTTACTGAGAAAATAAATCTGCCAATGTCCATATAATTTATTCCTTCGAAAAACAACACTGATGGACAATGTGTGCATTACCAAGATAATATGCAATTTATTCAGAAATAAGACTCTTTTCGTGTTATATAAATGACTTGATATTAGCTTTTTGAAAGGGCATTTTTCTCCTCTTCTCTCTACCATTCATCTAGATGTAGTCAAATACACCTAGCAAAATAATCTGGAAATGAAACCAAACATAAAAGTATTTTAATATTTACTATAGCACATTAGTACTCCTGTATTTTTTTTTTTTGCATTTATTTACTAACTACAGCAGAGACTGAATGATAACCTATATTTTCTTTTTTCCTTTTTCCAAGTTACAATGTAATAAAGTCTTTGTGATAAGGTGCAGCTGTTTAACTATAAACATTAATTTAAAGCAGAACCATTACTTCTTATGATATTATACCCATGACTAAAATCATTAAAAATCACCTATAACATGTGATAATATTTTTAGTTGATGCTCCATTTGTTTTAAAATGTATATTTTAGGTTTATTAAATTACATCACAATCCAAATCAAGATTAGACCAGGCACATATTATAAGTGGGGAACCAAACAGAAACGTTTCACTTATAACCTTCTTGATTGAGGCTATCTACTCATCTTCAAATTTTATATGGTTAAAATAACTAAAATTCAACCAGATTAGCAAATTTAATTTTAATGAGGTAGCAAATTCCTCATTTAGGACAATATGGGTGGACTGACCATGTGGATGTGAGGGATGCTCCCCTGGACCCACTGGGTGAACCACTCTATGACCAAGATGCTCTTGATCATCCTAGGTCAGCAAAGTGGCTTTCGGGGCTTTTGTTTTGGGATATTAGTATTGTAACGGATCACCTGGCACCCCGACTGGGTACCTCCGTTAAAGGATGCTCCTAGCATTTCCTGAGGGCTCCAAGCACTCTGGAAGACACAACAATCACCGAACCGGAGAAGCGTATACCTTCTCTCAAGCATATGAATGCTATAAACAGCTGAATAGGCAAAAACCATTCGGATGGGTTTAGACTCCTAGCAGTCAAACTGGAACAGCATACAATAAATCCTTCCCCAATAATGCGAGCACACTTCACTTTGAGGGTTTAAGCAGGAACTGACTGGACTGGCACATACAGCCTCTTTTATTCCCAATCCACAAACTTAGTACTGCCCACAGGGTTTTACAGAACAACCAATAACACACGTACATTATAGAAAGACACTCCCACACAAAATCCTCCCCTCTGCCTGTGATACAATTACCTTACACAATGGGTAATCTAATTATCACAGACAGAGAAATACAGTTTCATAAAACACATCACAGGGACCCCAAAACATGCAATAACCCCAGTATATCCTTGGAACCGGGGGATCTGGGTGAACCACATATCCAAAATTCACCCAGATCCGTTCAGTACTTTGGAAGATACAGTTTAATGCAGATTCTGCAGAACATATACCGGCTAAATAAAAAACAATCACTGTATAATGTGTCCCCCGCTGTATAGTCCAAAACCACTGCACGATGTCTCTGTGCACCAAATACTGGCGAGATGGCACCGTGTTGAAAAGTCCAAACAGTGTCTGTGAGTTAAAATGGCCGCCATCCATTGTTCTCACCATGTGCTTCATCCATTGTTCTCACCATGTGCTTCTGATACAGGAAATGGTGGCCACCCAGTAACTCCACAGTATGTCCCCAGATGGTTCTTAAAGGGCCAGCAGCAGCACAACACAAATCCCTTATGCCCAAATCATGTCTTTAAAGGGCAATACATCCCAGGGGCCATAGTCACATGGCAGGAGGCTGGCAATCAGTCTTCTCCAATGCCCAGTGGAGAGGTCGGTTTCGCCACAAGTATCAATGAACTTTACAGGCACTGGACAAGGCCCAATCAATGCATATTGTTTTTCAGGGGCTGGTCTCTACCAGGGCCAGCAGACCTAAAATCTGTCTTGCCAGCCACAGCCACCTGTTGCTTCTTCCTGTGAAATGTAGGAAGCAGAGTTCATAATTTTTTATGGCCTGGTTGGCCATATTGTCAGATGTGTGGGTACTCGATAAAGTTCAAGGCTACCACATAGATTTCTTTGTGTACTTTGCCAATTGTCACGATGCACCCCAAGCCCTGCAGACAGCAAGGGCCCCTTTTAAGAGACCTGGCTTTGAACTCACAGCTCCAGCATCTCAGTCAGGTTCTCTTCCATGCTACCACCAAGGGGCTTCAGTATCTGTCTGTGTTATTCTGCTTCCTGACTCCTTGCCTGAATGGAGCAGTGCTGATCCACCTACAGCCCCTTACCAATTAGGGTCAGCTGCTCCTAATCAGCAGGCTGTAAAAGCCAGCTCTGCCTGAGACCTAGTATCTGGTTATTTTGTTTGTTTGGTGTTTCCTGCCAGATCTTTGTTACTCTGCTGACTGATTTCCTGGATTCCGACCTCTGCCAGCCCTGACTTCTGCTTCTCTTCTGACTCTGCCATTTGATTACCCCTTTATCTGTACTGTGTTTTTGGTTTTTGCCTCCTCCTTGTGCCATCTCCTCTAACTGGGCTCTAACTCCTGGTAAACTGTTACACCAATAGTCTCCCCTTCATCTTAAGAGACTTGCTGCTCTGGAAAAATTGGTTGGGAAAGCCCGATCTGAAGGTACTGGTAAGGGAGGAATTCTGGGATCTGCTCCATTTTCATTGGAGGGACAGGTTGTGGCTTTATACATGTTTTCCCTTTGGACTTTTGTTGGCGCCTTGGTGTTTCACCAAACTTCTACAACCTGTTGTGGCTTGGTCACACAATGATGGCATGCATCTGATCATCTACCTGGAAGATATTTTGGTGATCGCACATGATCAGACTACTCTTTTGCGACACCTCCAATGGACAATAGATCTTTCTCGACTGGGTTTTCCTTTCAATTGGGAAAGGTCCTGAGCTTGTCCAGGAGGTTGGAATTTGTGCAGTTCCTGGTATATTCCAGGGCAGAATCTCTCAGCCTCCTGATGTCCAAGATACAAACTACACGGAAGGAGCTACATCAAACTATTTGTCATCTACTAATTTCTCTCAGGCATTTGGCCTGGCTCATAGGTCTCTTGGCTTTGTTGGCTCAGTCGGTGTTTCAGGCCTCTTTGCTCTATTGGGCACTCCAGCATTTGAAAATCGCCCATTTGTGCAACCCTCAGCTTAAAACAAGACACAAACTTAATTGGTGAATCCAGTGGCGTTCTAAGGGGTGGGTGGGCAGTCCGCCCCAGGTGCCACCAGGTAGGTGGGTGCCATAACCTTGGTCTGGGGGCTGGAGGAGGGATGTGTGAGCTGTGTCCCATGGTAGTTGGGATACCGGGGCGGGTGGGCCGGCGGCACAGCTCACACACGCAGAGACCAGCTGAACTGGCTGCATGGAGGAGAGTTGGGATGGAGCTACTAATATTCAGGTGTGGAGCCAAACCTACAGCGGGGGCAGGGCTTGACACAGCCCTTACCCGCTGCTGTTACTGCTGCACATGGAGGTGAAGCAAGAAGGAATCCCTGCTTCTCCAACTAACAGGACCTCAGTGAATCCACTGTTCCTCCAGCCCACTGTCTGTAAGTTAGAGAGTGTGTGTGTGTCAGACTGTCTGCCTGCCTGTAACTTTGTGTGTGTGTGTAACGTTCTGCCTGTAACTCTGTTTATGTGTGTGTAACTGCCTGCCTGTAACTGTGTGTGTGTAACTGTCTACCTGTAACTCTGTTTATATGTGTGTAACTGCCTGTAACTGTGTGTATGTGTGTGTGACTGCATGCCTGTGACTGTGTGTGACTGTCTGCCTGTGGCTATGTGCTGCTGCGTGCAACAGTGTGTGTGTGTGACTGTGTGTGTGACTGTATATGTGACTGCCTGTAACTGTGTGCGTGACTGCTTGTAACTGACTGTGTGTGTGTGTGTGGCTGTCTGCCTACTACTGTGTGTGACTATGTGTGTGTGACTGTGTGATGTTGCTTGTAACTGTGTGTGTGACTATCAGTCTGTGACTGTGTGCGTGTGACTGCCTGTGACTGTGTAATCCTGTTTGTAACTGTGTGTGTGACTGTAACTGTGTGTGACTGTCTGCATGTGACCATGTATGTGTGACTGTATATGTAACTGTCTGCCTGTAACTGTGTGCAGAACTGTCTGGCTATGACTGTGTGCAACTGCTTGTAACTGACTTTGTGTGTGTTTAACTCTCTGCCTGTAACTGTGTGTATGACTGCCTGTGATTGTTTGTGTGACTGTCTGCATGTGACTGTGTCCGTGTGAATGTCTGTTTGAAACTGTGTGTAACTGTCTACCTGTAACTGTGTGTGAGGGGGTGCAGGAATTTTGTAGAAGGGGGTAGGGGTTTTGTATTAAGAAAGGGGTCTTGTGTAAGGGGGCTGAGCAGGGGATTTGTGGAAGGGGAGTGCAGGGGTTTTGTAGGAAAGGGGCAGTACAGGGGTTTTGTAGGAAAGGGGCAGTACAGGGATTTGTAGAAGGGGGCTGACAGGGGTTTTACAAATTTGTGCAATACATTTAAAAAAATAACACGTTTTAAAAATCTTGCAGGTGTTTTTTTGAAAGGGGAGGGAGTGCCAAACACAGAATCCGCCCCGGATGCCACATGCTCTAGTTACGCCCCTGGGTGAATCCACAACCTGTGAATCAGCGGTGTTGACTAGCCTATCCATGGATTTTTGGAGGTTTTGTCTGGAATGCAACATTTTGGTTCAGGTGAAATATCTACTGGGTTTTCATGTGGAATGGAATTTGCGTTATATCTCTAACAGCAGCAATTGGAGATTGGACATCAAAGTTTTCGCCAATATTTCTTCCCTCCTGGGCCCATTTGCTATAGACCGCTTCGTGATGTAGCTGCTACAGTTCGCACTGTGCCAAGCAGACTGCCAGGCATAGACATCATTTTGCAGGGCCTGGCTGGGCTTGAACGTGGGTCTTCTACATCAATAGAATCTGTTCAACTCTTGGACATTGCAGGTTCAAATCCCAGAAGGGTTGACTTAGCCCTAGCCCTACATCATTCTTCTGAGGTAGATAAAATGAGCCGGATAATAGGTGGGCAAATAACATGACGTACTATCAAACCAGAGTAATCTGAAATATACCTTTTCTGGTTAAACCCTTTATTAATGTAATATTTTCAATTTTTGATCTGCTACAATTCCCCAAATGTAACATAAACCCTGCATCCGTATTGTTTTCTTTTTACATAGTAACATGCACAGGGTTTATGAAGACCCAACACGTTTGAGGAAACATATGGAAACAAAATAGAATTTACAAACTTTGAAAGACATTGGCTAAAATTAAGACCATGACAAGACTCAAAATGCTCTAAGGGTTATTCACTAAATTGAGAAATGTTGGGTATTCAAAGTGAGTTCTAAATTTAATGCCAAGAAGCTGTACTGGAAAAATTCTGTTAACAAACTATGCTTCTAGTTAAGCTATGTTGGCCTTAAACTTGAAATTCACTTTGACTTCCTGACATTTTTACTTACCGCCTGTTGGACATAATCTAAATTCTAATTTATATATATACTCTTGCATTGTATTGTCTTGTAATGTTAAAATTTTGCAATTATTAGTAAATATGAAAAAAAAAGTAAAAATTGAAGCTTTAAAAAATAAAATGGATATGTCTTTAATTTGACCCTGTGATTTTACAAATTTTTGGCAAAGTAATATATTGTGGTACTCAAAAGATAGTGCTGAGTGCATAGCGGATAAAATACACAGTAAGAAGGAGAGGGTGTTTAATGCATAGGAGAAAAACAATAAGTGTTCTTAGATAATTACAAATATTTTAAGACAATTTGACAGATACGAGGGATTAAATAGTTGCAGTAATTTCAACCTGTCACACACTAAATCCTCTTGAGATTTCTACTTTTCAAAAAATATATATACTTTTTGTATTGATTTAGGTTTTTGTAAATACTTTTAATCAGGGCTTGAGTCCTGCAGGAACTGTGTGTGTGTGTGTATGTGTGTCTGTGAGTGTATGTGTATGTGAATGCATTTGTGTCTGTGAATGTGTGTGTGTCTTAGTTTGTGTGTCAGTGTGTGTGCAAGCATATATGTATATGTGTGTCTGTGTGTGCATGTATATGTCTGTGTCTGTGTGTGTGTGTGTATATATATATATATATATATACACAAGTGTATATTATTTTTTTGGGGGGGTGGGATCTTGGGAGAGTTCCCACACTTTATTCCCCAGTACTTCACCCCTGCTTTTAATGTTTCAATCTCTCCAAATTTAAAAAAATAATAATCTAGAATTGATCCATTGATGTGCTCCAAGTTATATGTGAACTCGGCATATGAAGTATTCTCAAAATATCGACAAATTAAATCATTCTCAGATATATTCTGTAACGAAAAAATGGTGACATTAATATATTATCAATAATAACTAATGTATTTATGTAGCGTATCACAAGAAAGCCTTATTTGTCCTTTAGAAAACCAATATATAATAATTGATCTCTCTGAGAGAGAGCACAAGAACACAGAAAATCTTGGAAAATTACTTGAGTCTTTTGTGCATCACCAAACAAAATGAGCGGTGTCCTTAAGATGTTAATGCAAATGTTAAAGGGTTATTTACTAAAGTGAGAATTGAAAGAGAATTTGTAGGGAATTTCAAATTCAAAGTAAAATAGCCAAACTGTAAACATTCTCTAAATCAGCAATGCTTCTATATTGGCTGCTTTGGCCTCAAATTTGAAATTCATTTCAAATTCACTTTCAGTTCTCACTGTAGTGAATGCCCCTATGTATTTTTCAAATGTATACATCTGGGGACCTGACAGCCGACTGAGATTGTTGCATGATGCTGATGCTCCTCCAGGAAGGTTAATTAAAACGCCTTAATTTGGACTTTACTGCTCTCTTTTTGGCTGAAATCCTGCTGTTATCTGTGGGTAGCACTCTGCTGCCTATTTGAGTCTGTTATGACTGCAACTGGCGGACACAGCCTGTGCAAGACTTCCCTGCGGCCTGCATTTCTCTGCCTCGATTTAAAGCGTGTTAACCTTGAGCCCAGTTCCGCCTTTGGACCAATGGGGAATTTCCAGATCCCCACTGGAGTATTGAATTGGTCACCCAAGAAATCTCACGCTGTTTGGCGATTTGGAATATTGAGGCATACCAAACAAAATGGCCACCTCAATGCAGAAATTTACATTTTCGGAGGAACAGAAATTTGCATTTGATATAGGAGTTTTCTTGGAGTGGCTGAGAGTAGTGCTAGGTGGGAGTTACCACCTCTTGGCAATCGGCTGAGTGGTCCATGAACCCTTTTTTAAAAAAAAATCTTTATTTAAGAGCACAAGCATACACTGCAACTTGTCACAGGTCTACGTAAAAAAAGTATGCATGAAGATTACAGTACAGTGATAAATGTACATGAATGAAGAAACGGCGTCATGAATATCAAGTGTAATACAGATGAAATATCAGCATAACAATTTAGTTTGCTTGTATCCAAACAGGGTACTTAATGTTAGGTGGTATTTATTTTATATGTCCTTTTAAACAATGACTTCTTATCAGGCTCAGCCAACCACCACAGTTAAATTTCACATAAGCTATTTAGCAAGTGCTTGACTCACCATGCAATTACATCTGCTGTACATATAGCTCCCACCAGCCTTACCCTAATTTCACTAAGAATGATAAGAGTTATAGCGAAGTAGGGGAAGGCAGAACTGCATAAATCTATTTATGCTGCCAGTGTTATCATTGAACTTCTGTTATGTGTGCATGGCTCAAAATTAATTTTGTTTAGTTTCATTTTTAAAAATGTCTGGTTCAACCAAAATTCTGACATTATAGATTAGGTACAAAACAAACATTGTTAAAAAAAAAAAAAAACAACAAAAAAAAACTTGTTAATTTCCCAAATCTGGATGCCATTATTTCCTTTATTCTAAAGCAGTGCTCCACAACCCTTTACTCAATGCACACCTAACAGTCCAGGATTTAGGAATTAGGGAGAGTGTTGTGTTTTACATTTATTTTTTACTAAACACATTGGACACACCCGGGTAATCCCTAAATCCTGGACTGTTAGGTGTGTCTTGAGGAGAGTATTGAGGAGCACTGTTCTTAAGGATACCAAGATAAAGAGCTTTTCTGAAGATAGCTTCCTAGTTTGGTATCATTAAATATGTTAATCCCACATAAGGTTACCAAAATAGGGAGTTATCTACTAAACACAGCTAAAAGATCAAGATTAATAAAGGGGCTTTTTCTAAAGTCTTAATATTTCAGCTGTTTAGTAGATAACTCCCCATTTTAGTATCCTTATGTGGTATTCCCATAATTAGGGGTACCAAATTAGGGACTTGTATACTAAGAAAATGAAAGAGCAAATTTCAAAATGATCTATACACTATAACTGCTTCATTAAGCTAAAGTTGTTTAGGTGACTATAGTGTTCCTTTAAAATGGCATTGGCAATCCCACATAATGATACAAAATAATAAGAAAGGCCCTTTTTCTTAAATGTGCTCTTTCTCTTTAAGTTGTTTAGTATATAAGCTGCATAGACAGAAACAAAAGTGATTTAACTCCTAAATGACAGAGAATTAAGCATTGAGACTGCAGGTGCATGATCTATACACTAAAGCTCAGTGGGCTAATGCGTCATCAGTAGAATCTGTTCAGTCCTTTGGGAGTCCCAGGTTCCAGTCTAGGGTTGACTCAGCCTGTCATCTTTCCGAGGTAGATAAAATGATTACCATTAAATTGTGCAATAGTAACATCCCTTGGATGTTGGGCAAAAGTAACATCCTCAGGATGTACATGGAAACTAGAATAATCTAAATGTATCTTTCATGTTTAAATACATGTTATTATAAAGGCTGCTTCATTAAGCAAAACATTTTTGGTGACTATAATGTCCCTTTTAATTTAGCTATGTCTGTTGCATAATAGATAAATCCCTAATTTGATATCCTTATGAAAACAAATTTGTTCAGAATTTATTAGTTTTCGGTTTACTGCAGTTTCTAAGGAATTTGTAAATTCCAAATTCAAATTCAGAACAAAACAAATTGCACATGTCTAGCTAATACTGTCTTTGTCAGAAACTGTCCACCATGTCTTGGGTTTGCATACTATGCTGGCTAAAATCAGACACAAAAATTGCACAAAACTGATATTTCCTCCCAGGAAGTGAGCATACTGTCTGGCTAATTTACAGCCCATGGAGGCGGTCCTACACATAGAAAACAAAGGTTTTTTTTCCCTCTGGAATAAAACGTTTTTAAAAAGAAAGGCTTCATTCTTTGCCTATAAGTTCAGTAATATGAAGTGGTTATAGTGTTTAAATGAGACACGGCAAAGTGACGGCTTACCTAATCTTTTTCATTGACTGGTGAACTTACATTATATATTTACTGCAGTGATACAAAAATTTAATGTACACTAGGTTGTGGGATAATGTACTGGCAACTTATTTGTTTATACAGTGAAGCTAAATATTATAGAAATTACTGGTGCCCAGAATTAGTGGGATTTTAAAACCAGGATTAATTTTTGTGAGTGACAGGATCTGTTTAGGATGCATTATATTGTTCCCATAAGTTATAAACATGATCGAGTATTAAATTTAAGGTTAACCTTTCTTTTACAGTATAATGATGATGTTCAGAAGAAAACACAATTACTATACTTGATAGCTCTCTTTCCATTATCCCATGGATTAATAGTTTGGTGTCTTATGTCAAAGACACAATATAAAACCCACACGTATAATACATAAAAACAGCAACCTAAATTGTGTTGGATGAGGATAAACCCAGTGGAAACAGAATATAATCTTCAGTTATCCCGGTATGTTTTTGTTCTCCAAGGATTTTAAAGAAGTATAAGGCACGCAAGCCAACAATGCTTGAAGGGAACTTAAGGTATTGTGGATCTCTGCCAATGTCACCAATTCACAAGAGGAAGGCTCCAGCAGTTTGTCATTGTCAAAGGGAAAACGTATGAAAGCCAAGCCCATTACTCTCTGTGCAAAGCCTCGTGTTTTTTTTTATGACTGAGAGCGAGATGGTGACAGGCAACAGAAAAGCTGCTCTTAGAACTGATTTTAGATGTAATAAAACATATTCAGCGGTATTCAAATGCTGGTTCGAGTTTAATATAAGGCTTGCTTCTACATTTGCACCTGTTATCCATAGTAACAAGATATGGTGCTTTTTGTCTGCAACTCCTTCATTCATCTTGTTGAAAGTGCTGCATATAACAGGGACCTATAGTGATATGTAAACAGAAAAACTTAAAGATGTTTGGTTTACCATAAAATAATTGTAATAGTTGTTTTGTGTTTTATTTTTTACTTATAGACATTTCTTGTGTTACCTGCGAATTGACTTTATAATTTAGCCTTGATAAACCATAAGAAGCAGAGCAGTGATGAGCTTCTTAAATTATAATTTATCTCTTCTAATTAAGAAAATGCTTGTCCATTATACCAAATCCTTCAAACACTGCACATGCTAAGATATTTGCACTTGTGTGCTAGGGGCTTGTTGCATCCCTGGTACACATGACTTAGGCAGTCCAGAACTCTGTTTCTGGCCAGGGCCATAATGGTGGGCCTGCATAGTTTCAGGGCGCACAGGCCCAGGGGCACAATTGCCGGGTGACTGACAGGAGGGGAGCACACAGCTTTATATCCTCTACCCAGTCTGACAGGAAGTGCTTACTAAGAGCACTTCCTATCAAACCGTGTATCACGGTCTGCTCGGCCACGCTTCACATGGTAGATGTGCAGGCACAGGAGGGCAGGGGGGAAAGGAAGGGGTGAAATTATACATAAGGTGGGGCTGGGGGAAGATTTAAACACATGGAGAGGTTGGTGGGGGGAAATTGAGGGGATTAGGGGAATGATACACATTGTCGAGATGGGGAGGAATGAGACACATTAAGGGGATGGGGAAATTAGATATATAGATGTGTTGTGGGGAAGTAGACACGTTGAGGGAATGGAGGGTAATGAGACACATGAAGGTGCTGGGGGGAAATGAGACACATGGAGAGGCTGAGGTGAAGGAGACAAATGGAGGGCTGGGGGGAAGGAGACACATGGTGGGACTGTGGAGGATATAGAGACAAATGAAGGGGCTGCAGCAGGAAAGAGATCCACAGAGGGGCTTGGGGAAGAATGCGACACATGGAGGGGCTGGAAGAGGGGAACAAGAGACACACAGGTGGGCTTTGGCATCAGAGAAAGAGACACACAGAGGGGCTGGGTGGGGAATGAGACACACAGAGGTGCTGGGGTAGAAGAAAGAAACACACAGAGAGGCTGTAGGGAAAAGAGAAATACAGTGAGGCTGGGGTGGGGGGTGCAGAGACACACAGAGGGACTGTGGAGGGGAAGAAATATGCAAAGGGATTGGAATAAGAGACACATCAAAGATTATTGTGGGAGAAAGACACACACAACGGACTGGGAGAAAGTAAAAGATACACAAGGCAGTTAAAAGAGACATACAAATGGGCTGAGATGAAGTAAAAGATGCACAAGGTGGGTTGTAAGAGACACACAAAGGGGAAAAATGTGGATAAGATACATTAAAGCGGGTAAGACGATTAAAAGACGGGATAGAGACTGTAAGCTCGTTTGAGCAGGGTCCTCTTCAACCTATCGTTCCTGTAAGTTTTCTTGTAATTGTCCTATTTATAGTTACATCCCCCCTCTCATAATATTGTAAAGCGATACAGAATCTGTTGGCGCTATATAAATGGCAATAATAATAATAATAATAAACACAAAAGGGGCAATAAATTCAAATAGGCAATTAAGAGAAACACAAGTGAAAAAGCATTTTTTTGTAGGGGAGAATATATCTTTGCCTGTGTCTCCTGCACCCCCTATAACTCAGTTCATCACCACCGGTGTCGAAGAGTCGATTGACAGGCGATAGAATGGCCTTCTATTAAATAGGTCTTCCAATATATACATTTTGCTAGCAATCCTGCTAACACATTGTAAAGACAGAAGTTGTAATTGATGTGATTTTGACAGTAACACATATACAGTGAGGGGAAAAAAGTATTTGATCCCCTGCTGATTTTGAACGTTTGCCCACTGACAAAGAAATGATCAGTCTATAATTTTAATGGTAAGTGTATTTTAACAGTGAGAGACTGAATAACAAAAAGTCCAGAAAAACGCATGTCAAAAAAGTTATGAATTGATTTGCATGTCAATGAGGGAAATAAGTATTTGATCCCCTATCAATCAGCAAGATTTCTGACTCCCAGGTGTCTTTTATACAGGTAACGAGCTGAGATTAGGATCATTCCTAATCTCAAAAGGGAGTGCTCCTAATCTCCGCTCGTTACCTGTATAAAAGACACCTGTCCACAGAATCAATCAGATTCCAAACTCTCCACCATTGCCAAGACCAAAGAGATGTCCAAGGATGTCAGGGAAAAGATTGTAGACCTACACAAGGCTGGAATGGGATACAAGACCATCGCCAAGCAGCTTAGTGATAAGGTGACAACAGTTGGTGCAAGATCTCACCTCGTGGATTTTCAATTATCATAAGAACGGTGAGGAATTAGCCCAGAACTACACGGGAGGATCTTGTTTTTGATCTCAAGGCATCTGGGACCAAGGAAACAATTGGTAACACACTACGTGTCAGGAATTGTATTCGTTTATTACTGGCCCTTTAAGACGGCATTAGTACACACCCCTTTGGTTATTTAAACTCCAATCTCCAATACCTCAGGGCACAATTAATGTGTTAATCTGACTGATTGAATCAACTTTCCTAATCATTTGGATTACTCCTAGAGAGACCGTATGTGTTTCATCACCGGACCCCTTCTGAATCTCCTCTTCATACCCCTATATCTTTGATTTCCTGGTTAATTAATTAGAACTGGCCTTAACTCTGCTTTTGAAATTTCCTTCAATACTGCTTGATGTCCTATTAAATGACCTTGGACTGGATAAAGGACATTGCTTATGGACTAACCCTGGACACATCACCTAAACGTCTATTTTCAAGGACTGTCAGTTTATCTCTCTGCTTTGCTGCCACATCAGTTTGTCGTGCTGAAACTGCCTCAAAATAAAAAGTGAATGGTTCTTATTTTTTTGTTTGGCATTTGTTAAAGAAAAAACATGACACTACGCCGTGAAGGACTAAATTCCTGCAACGCCCGCAAGGTACCCCTGCTCAGAAAAAGCACATGTACAGGCCCGTCTAAAGTATGTCAATGATCATCTGAATGATTCAGAGGAGAACTAAGTGAAAGTGTTGTGGTCAGATGAGACTAAAATCAAGCTATTTGGCATCAACTCAACTCGCCATGTTTGGAGGAGGAGGAATGTTGCCTATGACCCCAAGAACACCATCCCCACTGTCAAACATGGAGGTGGAAACATTATGCTTTGGAGGTGTTTTTCTGCTTCCAGCATAACAATGACCCAAAACACACAGCCAAGGCAACAAAGGAGTGGTTTAAGAAGAAGCACATTAAGGTCCTTCTCCAGACCTTAATCCCATAGAAAAAATGTGGAGGAAGCTGAAGTTTCGAGTTGCCAAACATCAGCCTCGAAACCTTAATGATGTGGAGAGGATCTGCAAAGAGGAGTGGAACAAAATCCCTCATGAGATGTGTGCGAACCTGGTGGCCAACTACAAGTAACGTCTGACTTCTGTGATTGCCAACAAGGGTTTGCCACCAAGTAATAAGTTGAAGGGGTCAGATACTTATTTCACTCATTGACATGCAAATCAATTTACAACTTTTTTGACATGCGTTTTATGTTATTCTGTCTCTCACTGTTAAAATACACCTATCATTAAAATTATAGATTGATCATTTATTTGTCAGTGGGCAAACATTCAAAATCAGCAGGGGATCAAATACTTTCCCCCCTCACTGTATATACATGTATATTAAATATTTATATATATATATATATGCATATAATCTTTACACATATATTTATATACATGTTGTAGAATGTATGGAAAACTTGGAGCAAATCCTTCCACATGCAGCTACTCGTATGTGCACAATGGCACCTCCTGATTTTTCAAAGTTTTTTTTAAAGGGGGGTATGGTCATGATAAAAACGTTTAAAACTGGACCTTGGGAGGCAAACTGGGAAGGTCCTTACAAAATAACAGATACAATGGGACAAGTGCAAAGACCTCCTTATGGTTCACAGAATAAACGGAGGTAAAATTGTTTTTGGGTTCATGCAGATTAGTGCAAATTGTATAAAATTACAACATAATTTGATAATCATTGTTAACAAGAGTAGTCCCAGAAGATTGGAAGTTAGCGAATGTTGTGCCCATTCACAAGAAAGGTAATAGGGAGGAGTCGGGCAACTATAGGCCAGTAAGCCTTACTTCAGTAGTGGGGAAAGTGATGGAAACCATGTTAAAGGATAGGATTGATGAACATCTAAAAACACATGGATTTCAAGATCAGAGACAACATGGGTTTACTTCAGGGAGATCATGCCAAACTAATCCTATTGATTTTTTTTATTGGGTAACTAAAATAATAGATCAGGGTGGTGCAGTAGACATTGCTTACCTAGATTTCAGTAAGGCTTTTGACACTGTTGCACATAGAAGGCTTATCAATAAACTGCAATATTTAAGTTTGGATTCCAATATTGTTGAATGGGTAAGGCAGTGGCTGAGTGATAGGCAACAGTGGGTTGTAGTCAATGGAGTATATTCGAAGCTTGGGTTTGTCACCAGTGGGTTACCTCAGGGATCTGTACTTGGACCCATTCTTTTTAATATTTTTATTAGTGATATTGCAGAAGGTCTTGATGGTAAGCTATGTCTTTTTGCTGATGATACTAAGATATGCAACAGGGGAGATTTTCTAGGAGAGATAAGCCAAATGGCAAATGATTTAGGTAAATGAGAAAAATAGTCAGAGTTGTGGCAACTGACATTTAATGTGGATAAGTGCAAGATGATGCACTTTAGGGGTGATTATTTCTGATGACTTAAAGGTAGGCAGACAATATAATAGAGCAGCAGGAAATGCTAGCAGAATGCTTGGTTGTATAGGGAGAGGTATTAGCAGTAGAAAGAGGGAAGTGCTCATGCCATTGTACAGAACACTGGTGAGACCTCACTTGGAGTATTGTACACAGTACTGGAGACCGTTTCTCAGAAGGATATTGATACTTTAGAGAGAGTTCAGAGAAGGGCTACTAAACTGGTTCATGGATTGCAGGATAAAACTAGGAAAGGTTAAAGGTTCTCAACATGTATAGCTTGGAGGAAAGACGAGACAGGGGGGATTTGATAGAAACATTTAAATATATAAAGGGAATCAACACAGTAAAGGAGGAGACTATATTGAAAAGAAGAAAAACTACCACAACAAGAGGACATAGTCTTAAATTAGAAGGACAAAGGTTTAAAAATAATATCAGGAAGTATTACTTTACTGAGAGGGTAGTGGATGCATGGAATAGCCTTCCAGCTGAAGTGGTAGAGGTTAACACAGTAAAGGAGTTTAACCCCTTAAGGACACGTGACATGTCATGATTCCCTTTTATTCCAGAAGTTTGGTCCTTAAGGGGTTAAGCATGCATGGGATAGGCATAAGGCTATCCTAACTATAAGATAAGGCTAAGGACTAATGAAAGTATTTAGAAAATTGGGCAGACTAGATGGGCCGAATGGTTCTTATCTGCCGTCACATTCTATGTTTCTATATATTGATACTGCTTTGTTTTTCTTGGTTTATTTTAGATAATTTTTAAGTAGACCTACAGAGGAAAGTTGGCCGGTGACAGAAAATGTGATCGCAAAGACAACCGTGTAGCAGAAATAACTTATTGTCAGCATCCTGCTAACATTGATGACTACAGTTCTTGTAGTAGCTATATTTAAGATGAACAAAACGATTTTCAATCAGGAATTAAAAGATGACTTTTGGGGAAATATTAGAACAAAGAGAAACAACGAACAAGTATTTAAACGTCATGTTTGTTTTGGGAAAAAAGATGGGTATCTACAAGTATGTGCAAATTAATTTCACAGGAGATAGTGTTATTAATTTAAACATTACAAAAGGTCCTAATGATTTACCTAATGTTATTGCATCCTCTGTTCAACATTTACAGGAAACTACTTTAGCATTAATGAGAAATGCAGATTCATTACAGGTAGCCCAAGCTTGTTTGGAGATACAAGTTGAATATTCTACAGATTTTAAGGTGATGGCACAAGCATTACAAGGTGGTGTTACTCCTATAAAATGTAGTTCACCTGAGGAGTTTGCGTTCGCTAACAAATCATACGAATTTATGGGTTAACAAATGGTTGGGATGTAACAATGATATATGTAGAAGTTCTTCTTTAATACCAATTTCTGGTATTGAAAAAACACTCTTTTCAACGTTAGTGTTTAAAGTCCAGTGACACGATCACCTAAATGGCTTTGCCTAAAGGAATGCAGACCCACGAAGAAAGAGCACAGGAATGCACACCATGCTGCCTGCCAATCATTTAAGACCAGCCTATTGAGAACACACCCTCAGCCCTATGTTTATTCAGTGCTCTTTGCAGGGTCTTATTGCTTTGAACACGAGGTTGTCTAATGATGAGCTTGTGCTATGCTAGTTGGGGACACTTCCTTAGAGCTGTGATACATGCAAAGTGAGCATTTACATTTCAAAACGTTTAAAAAAAACTATGTTTCTTTGCTCATCACTAAATGAATCCAAGTTGAAATCTTATTATGTTAGAACATTAGAAGACCAATAACTAGACCAACATCGCTGATGCTGGTGGGGATCCATACATGTCATGAACTAGCAAACATGGAGCAGCCATCACAAAACTGTCTTGTTAGAGTTTACAATCTTACAATAATATCCAAATGAGGTGGCCTGAAACATGTGTAAAACATTAAATACAGTGTATATGTCAGGAGGTTTAACTAGTATCAGAAAGAAACATTTGTTATGAATGTTACATACACCACTTTCTCCATTTTTATTGCTACCTCAAACAATGGTACCAATTTCACTGCTCTTGTAATGATGCAGATGATATTTTTAGTCATTGCTGTGTATGCTCAGTGCACACATGTGCCTTTGAGGCACTATGCATGGAACCATACACATGTCAAATTGAAAAACTAAAATTATTCACATGTCTAGAATTAATGAGAGGAATGAATTACACCATTTTTTTTTATTTACCAAATAACATATCAGATGTATAGAAAGCATAACAAAATGTTAGAGCAGTATTTAGCCCTTACTTAATTAGATATTACTTTACATTATGACAATTGGGTCAGTGAGGACCATCTGCCCACATGAAATGTTCTGGTATATACAGGGCTGGTGCAAGGATTTCTGCTGCCCTAGGCATAGATCCATTTTGCCTACCCCTCATGTCACTCACTCACTGACAGACACACACTGACAGACACACACGCTCACTGACACGCACACAGACACACTCACTGACACACATACATTCACTCACTGACACACATACTCACTCACTGACACACACACAGAAACTCACTGACACACACACAGAAACTCACTGACAGACATACACTCACTCACTGACAGAAAGACACACACACACACACACACACACACACACTCACTGACAGACACACACACTCACACACACACACACACACTCACTGACAGACATACACTCACTCACTGACAGACACACAGAAAGACAGACACTCAATGACACACACACACGCACACACACACACACACACACACACACACAGACACTCACTGACATACATACACTTACTCACTAACTGGGAAACACACACAGGTAGATAATCACTGACACACACACAGGCAAACACTCACTGACACACACTCACTGATATTCAAACACTCACTGACACACAGACTCAGATATCCAGCGTCCTTACCTCCCTGGGGTTCAGTGTGGGGCAGCTCCTCACTCCTCCAGCGCGCTGTTTAGTAGGGGCTGGAATGACGTCATATTCCTGCTCCCAGCATCGCAGAGGGCGAGCGAGGGAAGAGTGGGAAGCTGCAAGAACAGCCTCCCTGGCCATCCACAATAGAGCAGCCTGCCTTCTGTCCCCCTCTCCTCCGCTCACCGGTATTTCTTGGCAGAGCAGGCACCTGCCATCTAGGTAAGCAGGTGCCTGCTCTGCCTTACCTAGCAGAGCTTCGGGGGCGGCCTGAGGTGGCCAGATTGACACCTCCTGGTCCCCCTGGGACAGGGATCCTCTGGGCGCCCCCACTTTCAGGGGCCTGGAGGATCCCAGACAGGAGGGGCCCACCAGGAAATATCCCGGTGGGCGCCCCCAGCAGACCGGCGCCCTAGGCGAATACCTAGTTCGCCTAATGATGGCGCCGGCCCTGGGTATATACCATTTTTTAAGAGCCGTACTGTCACTAAATGAGTAAGATATTCTATGTCGGCACGGAGCTTTAAAGGACTTAATATTTATTTCAACATGGGAGAATATCAGTTCTTAAAGGAACACATCTCAATAAAGTGGAAGTCTACCTTTGAATGGTTTAACATAGAATTGTCCCCAGACACTAGTCTGCTGTTTCTCCTCTTGTCTAGGCTAATATGGAAGCATTGTTCTCCCCTCCTTTTTTTCCCAGGCCCCATACACAATGGAAAGATGTGGCATAAGGAGGTTTAAAACCTATAGAAATGTGGTGTTTTTTAACCCACATAGGATTTTTATTTATGACATTTGTTTAAAAGCTGTTTTAATGTGGCAGGTGGCTAGCCGGTGCAGGCCAACCACCACATTATTAATCCTCAAGATTTTTTAAACTATTTACTCACTGACGGTTAAAATGAAAACAATGTATTAGGGAACATTTAAATAACGTGGAGCCAGGAAATAAAGGTCGAAACATAAGTAAAACATTTTCTAGAATATGATAAGGGTGATCTCTACAGGGGATAAAACAATGGTAAAATCAACAAAAAAGGGGACAAAAATAAGCAGCACCACTGCTTTTCTGTGTGTGCCCCCCCTTTCTTTCTTTTCTGTGTAACTTTGCAATCCAGGCCAGATTCCTTTTATGTTAAGCACCATGCCCCTCCACTCTAGGAACCCCTTTAGAGGTGACCAAAGGAAAGCATACATTTGAGGAGAGACCCTGGAAGCATTTTAAAGGACCACTATAGTGCCAGGAAAACATACTTGTTTTCCTGGCACTATAGTGCCCTGAGGGTGCCCCCGCAGGAGCCGCGCGCGCATTCAGCCAGTCTCATAGGAAAGCATTCACAATACTTTCCTATGGACGCTGGCGTCTTCTCACTGTGATTTTTCACAGTGAGAAGCACGCAAGCGCCTCTAGCGGTTAATCCTATCTGGACCTGGCACCCAGACCACTTCATTAAGCTGAAGTGGTCTGGGTGCCTATAGTGGTCCTTTAAGCATTATTCAATACATTCACTTCAGTAAGAATTCAAAGGGAATTTCATACTTAAGGTCAAACCAGCAAAAGTGGAAAAATTAAATGCTTCCAGATCGACTACTTTGCCATGAATTTGAAATTTACTTTGTATTCTCACTTTAGTGAATAAGCCCGGTAGTATTACAGTTACCATGTTTAACCCCTATGTTAAGGGTAGTGCAGGATCCAACCAATATTGGGATATGGTGATGTAACCAAAACCCATATTTGTTTGCTCAGATAGGTGATTTTAAGTAGCTTTGTAAAATGTATAACTCTCTCTCTCTCTCTCTCTCTCTCTCTATATATATATATATATATATATATATATATTTTTTTTTTTTTTGGGTGTGTCTGCGATGCTCCCTAATGTGTACTTTGTATATATTTTAATCTTTACTGCAGCACCACTGCTGGTAAATGCACGTTTTTGGTGTGCCCTCCAATTCACTTTTTACCAACAAGAAGGGGAGATCTATTGCATGTTTTGTGCAGGATGGAGATGTTCTGGATCTTCATCTTGAAGATCAGGCCCCCAACGAAGAATTTTTTTATTTATCTTTTGTATAACCCTTTCAGGCATCTTTTCTAAAACATAGCTAGCACAAAAACATAAAACAGCAATTTTGTGTATAGATTGATTTACAGATAAACTGAAAAATAAAAATGATGAAAATGTACAGAATTATTATTTATTTATTCATCCGTAAACATTTTATGGTGTATGAGAAGCTTTCGTCAGGGGTCACAGGGTCTGAAATTGTAGTATAAGAACAAAGTTTCTAATTTTCATGCATACAGTAGATGTGACAAAAATTGATTTTAAAAAATGGTAAAATTACCCTGCTTATTGGTATTTGTAAGGAGCCTGACAGCATAACTAGCATTACAGTTTACTACAAATCTCAACAGAATGTAATAAGAATGTCTGCATTTGAACAAAATGCCTACATACAGTACATAAAGTTAAATAACTTATTCTGGCATTTAAAAAGTGCTATTGCAATATTTATTATCCTCTGGAATGTTAATGTAAAGCCCATTCACTCCTACACCTCCTTGACTGTAGGGATTATATA
The DNA here is from genome assembly GCA_933207985.1 of Pelobates cultripes. NCBI lineage: Eukaryota > Metazoa > Chordata > Amphibia > Anura > Pelobatidae > Pelobates > Pelobates cultripes. Next base: position 319,199,189 of record OW240912.1, on the reverse strand, counting down.
ACTCATTGAAACTTTCTTTAATGTTTGGAAGGAGAGAGGAGCTGGTATTTTTGGCACACTTGCAGACATTAAATGGGTGGCCAGTGGCTCTTGGCAGATAAATTTGTTTGTCTTCAGGCTAATAGTCCTCCAGGGAGGTAAGCCTAGATCACACATTACTGGTAATCTGGTGATGTTGTGATATTAGAAATTTAATTATGTATATAATGTATTATCTTTTCATTGCCTTTGCATTGCCTTTATGTATTTTGTGTTTACTGTATGTTTATAAATGTAACATTTGGTTGTGGTAGTATCAAAGGGGTTAAATGGCTCTCCTTTATGTGTACACTGAAGGCACTGTGAGCGCTTTATCTCACTGAAGTGGTTGTAGCGACTGGAGTCCCTGCCTCTGTCCTCCCATTCAATATTAAACTTTTTTAAATGGTTTATGATTGAACAAGAGTCCCCACGACACACAGCGCTCAGTATTTTTGTACTCTTGGGCTGCAGCAGTGGCATTAGTATTCATCAGCCTAAATACACAGTACAAAACAAAAAGCAAAAAGAACCTAGGACTCACGTAAGAAGTTTGTCTTGATGTGGAAGGTGAGCTTACACTTTAATGACCATTTGAGTGGTACTAAAAACCTTCTGGCATTTGGAGCTTTGGAATACTGTGAAGGTAGTTTTTTTTGTTTTGTTTTTGTTTTGAGCGTCCACAGAAGCTATTATACACTCTTGGTGTGTGCTGCATGGTCTAATTAGAAAGCGTTAGCCTGAACATGAATGTGTGACAGTGGCTGGCTGAGAGTATCAGCCAACTACTTTCAGACTGTTACAGGGATTTATTGCTGTTATGATTTGGCATGGCTGATGAAATGTGTAATCTCTGCCTTAGTCATAGTTCCGGGGGGGGACTCTCATTCAGTATTAAACAGTTTTTTTGGTTTACCTCTGAATGGAGGGACGGCAACAGCAGTGGCGTCTCTAGGATTCATTTTTAGGGGGGCACATGGTGGGCCAGGGACAAAAGTAGGGGGGCACATTTAACCCCGACCTCACCACAGTTTGACTCCGCCCCTGCCACATGTTAAGCCCCGCCCCTACACCATGTGTTTCGTTTTTTTAATAATCCCTGGTGGAGGATTCATTATTTTCCACCAGGGATTAGTTAAAAACAAACACATTACCCTTGATACAGTGCCATAGTTGTCAACATTTGAAAAAAAATTCCAAGGACAATTTGCAGCACAGCTATCAATTACTGTCTGTGTATAATATCCCTGGACAGTCAGTGCTCTCTGTATAATACAGGGTTGTGTGTATAATAAATTGGGACAGTCAGTGCACCCTGTATAGTGCTGCTCTCTGTATAGTACAGGGCTGTGTGTATAATATCCAGGGACAGTCAGTGCTCCCTGTACACATACAGACTGCTGAGTCCATACATACACACACACTAGTTATGTCGCGAACCCGAAATTTTCGGTTCGCGAACGGCGAACGCGAACTTCCGCAAATGTTCGCGAACCGGCGAACCGCCCGAAACGCCATTGACTTCAATGGGGAGGCGAATTTTAAAACACACAGGGACTCTTTCTGGCCACAATAGGGATGGAAAAGTTGTTTCAAGGGGACTAACACCTGGACTGTGGCATGCCGGAGGGGGATCCATGGCAAAACTCCCATGGAAAATTACACAGTTGATACAGAGTCTGGTTTTAATCCATAAAGGGCAGAAATCACCTAACATTCCTAAATCACAATCAATATGGATTGACACCTGACATATGACATATTGACACCTTGACATATGGATTGACACCTGTCCTCAGAGCCCCTGATGCACACGGACACAGAGCAGAATAGAGACTGGTCCCCCTACATAGGGTCACTTGGCAGATATGGATTGACACCTGTCCTAAGGATCCCTGATACACACTGACACAGAGCAGAATAGGGACTGTTCCCCTACATCGGGTCACTTGGCAGATATGGATTGACACCTTGTTACAAACTGCTATTTGTAACGGCCCTTTAAATGGCAAATTGCCCTGTTTCCCTGGGTTGTGGAGAAGCCTCTTTGCCAGCCTCCTCCCGCATGACTATGGCCCCTGGGAGATTGTGAAAATGTATGCACTTTTATTTGGTGTGTATGGCCCTTTAAGACTGTCGGTGGGCATATTGGGGCTTATGGACTCTTTATGTGACTGGTGCTGGCCCTTTAAACACCTTTTTGGGACATCAGGAAGATTGGGACACTGCCCCTTTAAGGCCGTGTCCCCAGACTTGTTGGGGACACGGCCCCTTTAAGACGGTGTCCCCTGTGTCCCCAGACCTGGTGCAAACCCTTTGTGCCTGCCTTGCTATTTCCCACTTGGTTCAGTAAATGGGAAATTATTTCAGCTGCAGAGACTAAGTCCCATTCGGCGATGGGACTTAGTCTTTTTTTCAGCCGTTTTTTTCAGCCTTATTTCAGCTGCAGAGACTAAGTCCCATTCGGCGATGGGACTTAGTCTTTTTTTCAGCCGTTTTTTTCAGCCTTATTTCAGCTGCAGAGACTAAGTCCCATTCGGCGATGGGACTTAGTCGTTTTTTCAGCCTGAAATAGACCGACCTCACAGCCCAAATCTATGGAACTGTTTTGGGCAGGAAAATGTGCTTGCCGTGGGTCATAAAGGGACCTCCAGCTAACTTTTTAACCCCTGGATGGATTTGGCTGATTTTTGGTTATGTTTATGTTTTAAGTGTGCTGATTCCAAATATGTAATTATGAAGATGGGATGTGTAGTTTTAAAGTTACAGGGTATGGCTAAAAACTGTATTTTTACTGCCTGTGTTTAATTATGTTAATCTCTTCCCAAACGTCATTTCGTTCAAAGTGGAGAGAATGTTAAAAAAATATATTTTTGTTCGGAGTGTGAGAAATGCTTTTCAGCCGCTTCTAATCTTAAGCATCATTTGAGGAGCCATACAGGAGAGAAACCTTATTTGTGGTGTGTTTAGTATTGTTCTGATCAGTTTAATACCTTCCGCGTCTCCTATCAGTGGACGTGTATATGGCAGCCATTTTAGGAACCGTACACCTGGGACCCGAGCAAGGTCACCTCGTTCAACAGGCGACAACATTTGTCCCTGGAAAACTATCCTGGACATTCTGTACAATTTGTATGGATATGGCAGTGATTTCTGTAACAGGGAGATGGAAGAAGATGCTTGGTCGGTCCTCTTAATTCAAATTTGGGGCACTGCGCGGTCAAGCTAATGTGCCACCAGATAGGAGTGGTGTGTTTAGTATTGTTCTGATCAGTTTAATACCTTCCGCGTCTCCTATCAGTGGTCGTGTACACGGCATTGATTTTTGTAACAGGGAGATGGAAGAAGAAGCTTGGTCGGTCCTCTTACTGCAAATTTGGGGCACTGCGCGGTCAAGCTAATGTGACACCAGATAGGAGTGGTGTGTTTAGTACTATTTTTATCAGTTTAATACCTTCCGCGTCTCCTATCAGTGGACGTGTACACGGCATTGATTTTTGTAACAGGGAGATGGAAGAAGAGGCTTGGTCGGTCCTCTTACTACAAATTTGGGGCACTGCGCGGTCAAGCTAATGTGCCACCAGATAGGAGTGGTGTGTTTAGTATTGTTCTGATCAGTTTAATACCTTCCGCGTCTCCTATCAGTGGTCGTGTACACGGCAGTGATTTTTGTAACAGGGAGATGGAAGAAGAAGCTTGGTCGGTCCTCTTACTGCAAATTTGGGGCACTGCGCGGTCAAGCTAATGTGACACCAGATAGGAGTGATGTGTTTAGTACTATTTTTATCAGTTTAATACCTTCCGCGTCTCCTATCAGTGGTCCTATTTACTGACACAGATCAGAATAGGGAATGCTACCCCAACATCGGGTCACTTGGCAGATATGGATTGACACCTGTCCTAAGGATCCCTGATACACACTGACAGATCAGAATAGGGAATGTTACCCCAACATAGGGTCACTTGGCAGATATGGATTGACACCTGTCCTAAGGATCCCTGATACACACTGATACACACCTACTTGAATGGTATAGACATTTTTAGCAGCTCCTGGCGAACACCTGACCCACATAGGAGCCGTAATAGACCGGATTAGGGAGTCCGGACTGACCCTAAAGCCCAGTAAGTGCCATATAGGAACGTGTAAAAACCTCCCAAAGATAGTAGTATGGGCCCCAGAATGTGAACAGGCCTTCCAACAGCTCAAGACGGCGCTCATTAAATCACCTGTACTTTCTTCTCCTGATCCAACTAAACACTTTCTCGGCCATACAGACGCTTCTATGCTTGAATTGGGAGCAGTATTGAGCCAAGTCGGAGCAGATGGTGGCTAGCAACCCGGGGCTTATCTAAGCCGTAAACTTTTGCACAGCGAAGTATATTCACTGCCATTGAAAAGGAGTGCATAGCGGTGGTGTGGGCCCTCAAAAAGCTGCAACCTACTTGTATAGACAACCGTTTACCTTACTCACAGATCACAACAAATTTGGGGCACTGCGCGTGCAATCTAATGTGCCACCAGATGGGAGTGGTGTGTTTAGTACTATTGTTATCAGTTTAATCACTGTTACGCCCCCTATCCGTTGATGTGGAGCAA
>OW240912.1:319102127-319194471 GCA_933207985.1 Pelobates cultripes | reverse complement strand
AATTTACGGATGTGTGCCCTCACTGGTTACAGTAGGTTCGCGAGCACCACGGAGTCGTAAACTGCCGTGTTTGTCCTCACCATTGGAATCGGAGGAAAACTTTGGCAGTCCAGGGCAACGGGTACTGACAAGCGTGCGTCCTTGAGGTCCAGATGTGTAAACCAGTCGTTATCGCCTAGGAGGTCTTGTAGAAGACGAATTTCCTCCATCTTGCAGCATTTGTAAACCATGTAGGAGTTCCATTGATGTAGTCTCCTGGCTTCTTCTTGACCAGGAAAAATTTGCTGGGGAAGCCTTCTCCTCCGGTGCATGTTGAATTGCGCCCCTCCTGAGGAGAGTGCAGATTTTCTTGTCCACGAGGCGTTCCTGTTCCGCCAGCGTGCGTAATGGAGGTGAAGGGGCGACCTGCACGGCTGTGATAAAACTCTATGACATAGCCTTGTACTGTCTGGAGAACCCAGGTGACTTTGGTAGTCGTCTTCCAATTCTGTAAAACAGAGACAGGTTGCCGGTCATAATATTGGAAACAGTTAGTTATGTAGGTTGACACACTAGTAGATGAAGCGGATGGGTTCCTTTGTGTAGTAGATGGGAGAAATATGAGGACTGTGTATACGATCTGGAACCTGTCGCCAAGAAGCGGCTGGTGGCTCGGTTCAGCTACCGACCAGTCCTCCCAGAAACACCTTTCCCCATAGGGTTGTGGAAGACCTGTTTTAGTGAGGTCTGGGTTTAATTTAGTGTGGTGAATAAATTCACGTGTTTCTTGAGTACTGCAATGAACACTACGTCGAATAGTGGGCCTTGTGCCTTTGGGCCGAATTCTTGTCGTTCCTAAGTCCAATAGTGTGTTGTCGATGCGGCCCAGTACAGATTTGCGTCTGTCGGCGCATAGTGCGTCATTTACGTTGCCCAGGAGGCATATCGAGCATTGAGACCATTCTTTGGAGGTGCTAGGGTTGAGTTGTGTACCCTGGGGTAACTCGGTCTTGAGGCGTGCGCATCCTTCCATCCCCCAAGGGTTGCGCAGCCAATAGTGTTCGTCCAGCAACGTTCCTTCTTCGGCTACTCTGGTTTAGTGCCGCTACAGTTTTCTCTGCCTCAGCCGCCGTCACAGAGTAAGGTTTCCCTAACGTACTTCGAGGAAGTGTGGGGAAGGTCTTGCCGTTCCATTTCCTCAGACGGTGAGCTGTCTTCGTGTCGCTCATCTACCATGTCCAAAGTACGTGGTGGGTAATAGTCTTCTTTGTCGGAAGATTGTGGCGGACGGGGTTTGGATTCCCGGTGCTCCGCCTATTTAGTCTGTTCGATGGGCGTCTTGCCCTTGACCTTAGTGGCAGGGGGGCTGGAGCCCTTCCCTTGCCGTTTTGACTTGAAGGCTTGTGGGCCTGAGGTCTCCATCAAGTGGTGTGGGGTAGAGTTCATAACAGAACCTTCTCCACTGAGGCCGTTTATCATTGCCTAGAAATCTTGGGAACGTTGAGAGTGTCCACCATGACTCGTTCCCGTCCTGTTGGGAGATAGTGTGAGGATCAGCACGTAGGGGTGTTAACCAAGGTAAAACGGTTTGAATTGCCTGCTTTAGTATGTCTGAGAGTATGAATACTCGTGCCAAGTGTAGAGGGGTCACCTCTATTAGTTTAATCTGGCTACTGAGAGCCGTGGTGCAGGCGCGACTGACTGGTAGTGGTGTCGGTCTGGCTAGCCGGGTTCACCACAAATGTACGCCAGAGCTGTATGCACAGTTTTTAACTATACAGGCTTATTATATAGGCGCATGGGGCCTGTCTCCATAAGGTCTGCAGCCGCAGGACCCATGTCTATTAGGCTGGGTTCATCCCAGGTGGTGTCCCAGAGGACACCCATATTATAATTATTGGCACCTTACAAGCATTGCATGCATATCTGGGGGTCATCCCAAGTGGTGTGCCATGAAAAATTACCCAGAGGACACCCACGTTCAATATGTACACTAGGCACAGTAAATATACATATATGTATCCCTGTGAAGGGTACACCGCAATACACTCAGTTTTCTTAGTGATCCTGCCGTCAAATCGCGTCCGGCATGGTACTGTTGCTTTAATGTAAAACTGACAGGCAGTGTTTAAACATCCATATATGTCTGTAGTAATCAGTGGTAAAGTTGAGGCGTAGGCCTCCGTGCATATGATCGGGGTTCACCCCGGGTGGTGTGCCATGGTAACCCAGAGGACACCCACATCAAAAGGTAATGGTCTGTCAGTGACCTTGCATGCATATCTGGGGGGTCACCCCAGGTGGTGTGCCATGAAAAATACCCAGAGGACACCCACATAAATTTGCACCGTCAGGTACAGTAATATAATATGACCCTCTGTAGGGTACAATAATATAATATAATATGCCCTTTGTAGGGTACAGTAACATAATATGCCCTTCGTAGAGTACAGTGATATAGTTGATCTTGATATAGGTACAGTATATGTTTTGTATAACGACTGTGATATTGTATGGCTTCACAATAATACATAGATTGTGTGCCTGCTCAACATATAATCATCCAGTGTAAGGCACCATGAGAGATATATCCATGAGAATAAAAAATAATAATTGTATCAATAAATTAATTTGCCCAGAGAAGGGGACCCCTGAAGGGGTTAATCCAGATGCAGGGCGCGGTGATCGGGTGATTCCTGTAGGGTATAGTAATATAGTATGACCCTGTGCAGGGTATAGTAATATGGTATGACCCTGTATAGGGTATAGACCCTGAGTAAGGTACAAAGACATAATCTCCTTTAATGCCTGCATGTATTTGTTTGGCAGACACTGTTGGCAGGCACTGTGGCAAAATACATCGAAAGAATACATGGAGAAAAAATTGAAATCCAGCTTGCACTCTCCCATTGTTCACTTGGGAGAGCATACACTTGTGGAGCCCGGCGGTCGGGTGAGTTCCCGATCCGCCGAGCGAGCAGGGAAGGCGGCCGTCGGGTATCTCGCGAGCCACGAGATGCAAGATGGCCGCCGCCCACATGTGAAGGTGCGCCACGGATCGCGGTTGCGCGGTGCAAAACAAAGGGGATAAATGCAACACAAACGCTGACCCCAGCCTCCCTCCACCCGTCCCCATACAGTCCCCTGTGTAAGTGAAGAGCCGGTCCGCGAGGCGAGCGCGACACGGGTAGTTGTTGCGCCCGCGGATACCAGGCAGTAAGGTGGAAATAAAAAGGGGGAAAAAACAGAGGGATACAGTGAAGGGACAGGAATAAGGGGGGCCAAGGTAGCAGGTGTTAGCAATAAATAGAGTAATATATAGTGGTATGACAATCAAAAAACAGAGTAAATTAAGAATCTACCAGAGAGGTAAAATACTCTGACCTGATGTATGGCTGGAGCAGCAAAGAAAGAGGGAGTGATGTCATAGACAGGGCCTTTTATGGGCATCATAACTTTTTTCTGATTGGTTGTTATGTTTCTATGCTGCTGGAGTTTTCAGTAAAGAAAGATATGCAAATATGAAGCCTCCTGTCATGTGGTAAAATTGTCTATAAGGCCCCTAATTCCTGCAGTTGGTATAGCTGGCCATTCACCTCGGCAAAATGTTTCCAGGTTATTTCTTTGGTCGTCTTGCATGAACCGCACATTTGAGATCTCCCCAGAGTGGCTCGATGATATTAAGGTCAGGAGACTGTGATTGCCACTCCAGAACCTTCACCTTTTTCTGCTGTAACCACTGGAGTGTCGACGTGACCTTGTGCTTGTCATGCTGGAAAGTCCAAGAATGTCCCATGTGCAGCCTTCGTGGAGAAGATTGCAAATGGTCTGCCAGTATTTTCTGATAACATACTGCATTCATCAATTTTCACATGATTCCCTGTGCCTTTAGAGCTCACACATCCCCAAAACATCAGTGAGCCACCACTATGCTTCACAGTGGGGATAGTGTTCTTTTCACTGTAGGCCTTATTGACCTCTCTCCAAGCATAGTGCTTACGGTTGTGACCATAAAGCTCTATTTTGGTCTCATCACTCCAAATTACAGTGTGCCAGAAGCTGTGAGGTGTGTCCAGGTGTGCTTGGCATATTGTAACCAGGCTTTTTTGTGGCATTGGCACATTAAAGGCTTCTTTCTGGCAACTCAACCATGCAGCTCATTTGCTCAAGTATTGTTGTATTGTGCTCCTTGAAACAACCACACTGTCTTTTTGCAGAGCAGCCTGTATTTCTCCTGAGGTTACCTGAAGGTGTTTCTTTGAATACCAAACATTTATTCTGGCAGTTGTGGTTGAAATATTTCTTGGTCTACCTAACCTTGGCTTGGTATCAATAGACCCCCAATTTTCCAAAGTGATTGAACAGTACTGACTGGAATTTTCAAGGCTTTAGATATCTTTTCATATTCTTCTCAATCTTTATAAAGTTCCATTACCTTGTTATGCAGATCTTTTGACAGTTATTTTCTGCTCCTCATGGCTCAGTATCTCACCTGCTCAGTGCATCCACTTGAGAGCTAACAAACTCATTGACAATTTATACACAGGCACTAACTGCAATTTAAAAACTACAGGTGTGGGAAATTAACTTTAATTGCCATATTAACCTGGGTGTTAAGTTGTGTGTCTGTAACAAGGCCAAAATGAGCCAAACAACTTTGTGATCATAAATGTCTGTCAGCATATGTGTCTGAGTATCTGTTTGCTGTCATTGTGTATCTGCATGTTGTTAGTTTGTGTATCTGTATGTGTTTGTCTCAGTGCCTGTATCTGTGTATTTGCATGTGTGTCAGTGTGTGTCTGCATGGTTTTTAGAGTGTGTGTATCTGCGTGTGTGTTTGTGTGGCAGTGTAAGTGTATATGTGCATACATCTCAGTATCTATACACTAACACGATGCACAAATACACCCCAGCATTCAAACGTGAACACTTTATACACGCACACTCATTCATTGAAACGTCAACAATACATACAAAAACACCTATGTGTTAAACATCAAAATTATATATAAACACAGCCTGGCATTCAAAGATCAACACCACTCATAAATGCATACATGCGCTCAAAAGCCAACAACACATACTAACATACTCCTACATTCACACTAGCATACACCATGCAAAACCATGCTAACATGCAAACACTCAAACACAAACAGAATCGCCATTAGGGTAAAGTTCTGACCGACTTGCCACGAAGCAATAGCCCAAAATTGTTCCATAAGAATGAGGGTGATGGCCAGTCGGCTTTCGGGGGTTCCTGTGGGAACACCGATGAATGATCCCCTGGTTTTTTGGAAGCGAATGCTCCCCCCAGTCAGTAGTTCATATCTCCCAAACGTCGTTCGTCTAGGTGGTCGGGAAGTGGTACAGGCAGCGGTTCGACTCCGTCCGGGCTTGTGGTTCCAGACGTTCAACCATTGCCTGTGTTCGGGACACAAAATGGCGAATGGTAGGGATGTACATGGGCAAAGAATTTGGTTTTGTTCAACACTTCCGAAATTCAGGACTTCGGCAATTCTGGACTTCGGCACTTTGGCTCAGCACTTCTGAAATTCTGGACTTCGGCAATTCGGGACTTCGGGTTCAGCACTTCGAGACTTCGGCAATCCCCTAACCCTAACCCCTACACCTAATCCTACCCCCAACCCTAACCCCCAACCCTAACCCTACCCCCAACCCTACCCCTAACCCTAAACCCTAACCACCACAACCACTTACACATCTAGGGTTGGAGTTAGAGGTAGGGTTGGGTTAGGGGTAGGGTTAGATTCCTGTCATTATTCCTGTAATTTTCCCTCCCTCTCTCATTTTGCCACTTTTCAGAAATCCAAAGCACTTCGGCACTTCGGCTCGACACTTCCGAAATCCGGGACTTCGGAAATTCGGGACTTCGGCAATTTGGGACTTCGGGTTTGGCACTTCTGCAATTCCCTAAACCCTACACCTAACCCTACCCCCTACCCCTAGCCCAACCCCAACCCTACCCCTAACCCTAACCACCACAACCTCTTACACATCTAGGGTTAGGGGTAGGGTTGGGGTAGGGTTAGGGTTAGATTCCTGTCATTATTCCCGTAATTTTCCCTCCCTATCTCGTTTTGCCACTTTTCAGAAATCCGAAGCACTTTGGTACTTCCTAAATTCAACACTTCGGCATTTCGGTTCAATTCGGCATTGCCGAAATTCGGGACTTTGGAAATGCGGTTCTGTTCAGAACTTCAGAAATTCAGCAATTCTGACATTCAGAAGCATCCGAATGTCCGAATTGACAAAATTTGGCCGAATTTACATTCGGAACGAAACTAATTGCACATGTCTAGTGAAGGGCGGCCACCCAGGGAAAGTACTCGAATTACTGTGTTAAGGTGTTAATTTGGGGTTAACAGCCAGGGGAGGTCGGTGTTTGGGGAGGTTTAAAAAGGGTGACCACACACCATCCATTCGGGAGAAGAAAAAGGGGGTATGGACAACCGAACACAAGGGAATAAAGTCTGCTACAAGCAGTTTTAGTAAACAACCTCCAGAGCAAGGTTTGTTTGGACAGGTCCTGAAAGAAAGTCAGGAAATGTTGTTCAAACTGTAAGGAAGGTTGGCTTCAAGTTGATGCCATGAAGGTCATTTTGACTGACCTTGTCTGAAATTATACAGCAACATCTCTAGGTGGCACTGCATATGTCATTACTGCTTTTTGAATGTGGAACACTCTAACTACTATGGCTTGTTTGGTTTGCCGAGAATACAGTAGCTAGTAGGTGTATAGTGTTGTGAGGCAATTCTTCTGTGTCTGAGTCTTCAGGTATCTCTGATCAGAGTATGTCTGATCGGAGTATGTTTTTCATTGCATCTAAGTGGTTTTTCACTAGTGTTTGACCCTTTTGAAGCTCTGCATTTAGGTTCACTATATTTAAGCATTCAGTATGTAGGTCTATTGTGTCTTGTTCACCTGCTTTGACCCACCCTTCAGTGGTGCAGATCTCTTCTCGTTCCATGTCGATGTCTGCTGCAAAGATTTGTTTTATGTTGTGGAGAGCATGAAGGAGACATGACTGGTCAGCTCAGTCATCAGTTCCGCTACCCAAAAAGCTATATTTTTACATAATGATCCTTTCATCAAATTTTGAAAGAAGATTTTTTTTTAAAATAAGTTTTTGTAAAGAAAATTAGAAAAACTCATCCCTGTCTTTAGCATATGGCAGGATCCTTCAGTACATAAGGTCAGATAGTGTTTGAAAACCACTATCTGTGGTCTTCCCAACTTTTGCTCTTTGCATAGACGATGGAACCTGTGACCTCATAGCACCCCAACAACTTATTTGCAATGACGTTATTATGCTGCATAGAATGGTCCTTTAATACCCCTAGAGGTATTTGAGGAATAGCTCAGTTTACTGAAACTTACATACAAATATTGTATCTTTCATTTGGTCAAGATTTTAGCTGTAATATTTGCTCCTCAGTTCATGAGAATATCAAGTCATCATTCAACGTTTCAAATAAAATCTGCTTTCTCTCCTTTTTATAACATCCATTTAGTTATGTACATCTATTACCCAACTATCCTACCAAAGTTAACAAACAACAATTCTTTGCAGCATATGTTTTATCCAAGGCCTTTTTATTGGACCTGTTCCACTAATTAAAAAAATAATGTAAAAAAATGTTTATAGAAGCAGAGGGACAAATCTGATTCTAACTATTGTTATACATGAAGAGATCCACTTAGTCACAGCTGGTAATTATGAAAAAAGACCCCTATAAATAATGCAGAAAATATTTTATCATCATGTTTTTCAAACATTACAGGCAATTGCTGCAATTGATGGCTTATGAATAACTTACAATAGTTCAGTATAGTTCTATTCATAACAAACAAAACAAAGGGTTACAAGGTTTAATTACAAGATAATAAGCTTCATTTTACTGTTAGCTGACTGTAGCTGTGTACTGTACATTATTGACAGAGAACCTTGGCTTTGCACTCTAATTATCATGGTTTTATTTGAGAAACATATTTGGAAATTGCTATGTCCTAATTGAGAACCATATTCTTCAAATATTAACTCTTTCAGAAACCATTTTAACTTTTATCACTATCATTTATGCAATATTACCACTAAAGACAAAATATACATATTAAATTAAAGCAGATCTGTTACTTCTCACGATATGTGTGCATGATACATTTAATTTATAAGGATTACCATGGCTGTTTCTAGTTGTTCCATGGCTGATAATTCTAGAAAAATAAAAGTGCAACCCATAGCTAACTTTTAGATATCTATTTGTTAGCTTAAAAACTTTAGTAATTGTAGAATTATTTAAACTACAATTTTAAAATGTGTCAGGATGCTTCATATTTTGCAGTTTTAATGTTCCAGCAAAAGAGACACTGGAGAATGTTGGATCTGATCCAAATAGAAGGAATCAAGAGATAAGTGATGCGTCCAATCTGCTGACTTCAAAATGTCAGTCATAAAGTGTCTACAGCACAAGAATCTGCAGACCCACGCACTGAATGGTCCCCGCAGAGAGAAGGAAATGCCACCATAAGAAGGGACCAGTATACCCAATTGGCCAATGTGGCAGTGGAAACTGGGTTTAATGATTTCACATAAGAAACAAGAAGAGAAACGGACTGTGAAGAGCACACAAAGACATCTCTTTCAGACAGTGCTAAAGGCCATGGAGAGGCAAGGTGTGTTAATAAAAAAGGATAAAAATGGAAAAGTATTGAACTTAGTTTGAAGCCTGATGGAGAAGGTAATGCTGAAAGGAAACCAGACTGAGGATTAAGCCTAGCGGAAAGCAGATGCAAAAAAAAAAAAAAAATCGGAAATATCCAGGCCAATCCTTCAAGTTAAGAAAAACCACAGCTACATGCCTCATCAGATGAGGCAGATGAGTTAATCGCAATACCAGCAGTTTCTTGAAACAAATGAATAGTACAGTAAGATTTAGCTACCTCAAAGAAACCAGATGAGAAATTTAGGACAAAATCCAAAACGCACATAAAGGGATTGACACGCCGCTCCACACAACAGTCAACGCAACAGAGACACCGAGTGGACCAGGCACTGAAGTAGCTTCATTGAGTGCCGAGAACCCCGGAATCCCTTAATATGTTCTTGTGACCTGAAATCCAAAGACATTCCATGACTGTCCAAAACACCAACTGTAGGTGGTTCTGAAAGAACAGAGGGTGTGGGTTCTCCAGAGGGTCCTGTAACAGGTTCTGAGATGTTAGAAGAAGCAAATATAATTAAATATAACAGATTAACCAAATCGGGGAACCAAGGTTTAATCCTACACGAAGAACCAAGGTTTAATCCTACCTGACTCTGCTGTTTTCATTTTCCACCATGGACAGACTGGCACAAGATGCAACCCATTCCAGGAGGCTTGTGTCCAACTCAAGGATAAAATCTTGATGGCAACTATAGCTGGCATGGTGCATCAACCACCATAGCATCTCTGTCTTGACTTAATCCATTATAGGATGGGAGCTGTTGAAAGTACTTGGACTTGAAGCGTTGCATTGCCCAGTAGTGGAATGGTCCTGGAATGGTCCTGGAAATATGTCCTGTATAGAGAAGAGACACAAAATCCTCCAAACCTTCTTTTTGATTAAACTGATCTTGGCTAGGGGAAGCTTCATAAACTGAAAACCTCTTTTCTATCTCGAAACAAAGGAACTGGACTGAATGAGACGGAGTCAGAACTAACTTCTCCATGTTGATCAGGAAGTTTCCCCCCAATAGGAATGGTATCTCTTACCTGAGGAGAACTTTGTATGGTCTTGCCCTCTAGACCCACATTTTTAATCACCACTAGAAAGCTGACCATCACGGCTGATGGGAGGAGTCACTGAAGAATGAAGAGTCCCTGGAGCCCAATGGCCAGAAATGGCTCAGGAGCCAACATCTCCTTATACAATTCTTCCAAGTTACAATACTTATAGCTCAATGAGGATCCAAGAAGGACCCATAGACTAAAGCCTCATCGGGTAGAACCGAATTTATGTCTAAGGTACAGTCACCTACAGCATATTGTCTTAAATAGGATTTTTTGTCTTCAGTAGGATTTATTTTAAGGGGTGGCACATGGTGGGCCATGGACCAAAGTAGGGGGGCAATTATAAAACATGTATGTATGTGTGTGTGTATATATACACATGCTCCCTTAATCCCTCTGCAAACTGCAGTCTCAGCCAGGTCGGTATGTGTCACACCTTAGATATAGCCGCACTGTCCATTAGATCGCATCTACCCCATAGATTGAAAAATCCATGTCTTTTTTGCCTCCATGTCTCTGTTCTCTTCCCTTTCATGTCTTTTCTCTTCCCTTCTTCCATGTCGTGGATGTCATTTGTATTGTATGCAGTGTGTGTATTGACTACATTGTGTGTTTGTGTGTAGTGAATGCAGTTTCTGTGTTTGTTTAGTGTAACTAGTGTTTGTGTGGTGGATGCAGTATGTCTAGTGGATGCAGTGTCTGTGTAGTGGATGTAATGGATGTGCATGTAGTAGTGTCTGTGTAGTGTTGGAAACGTGCTGGTGGTTTAACCCCCTCCCTGCCTCTTACCTGTGGACTGGAAGGGGAGGGACAGTGTGTAGGAAGGTAACAGTGTAGGGGGGCAGTGTGTAGGAAGGTGACAGTATGGGGTGCAGGGTGTAGGAAAAGTGACAGTGTGGGGGGTAGGGTGTGGGGATGACAGTGTGGATAGGCAGAAGACAGACTCCCCTCACTGATACACACTTAGTTACAGTAATTGTCTCACAAACTGTATAACTAACACACATGTTCACTGACAGACACACACTGACACAAACACACTCTCAGAGACACATGCACTCACTGACATACACACACTAACAGACACACACACACACATTTACTGACACACTCACGGACAGACACACACCTACTGGCAGATACACATGGACAGTCCCACACACATTCAATGACATACACACAGACATCACTGACAGACACAGATAGTGATGTCCAGAACGGTTCGCCAAACGGTTCGCGAACGGTTCGCCACAAACCGTTTGCTGCGGACTCCTAATTGAGTACATTTTGACCCTGTACCTCACAGTCAGCAGACACATTCCAGCCAATCAGCAGCAGACCCTCCCTCCAAGACCCTCCCATCTCCTGGACAGCATCCATTTTACATTCATTGTGAAGCTGCATTCTTAGTGAGCTGTCCAGGAGGTGGGAGGGTCTGGGAGGGAGGGTCTGCTGCTGATTGGCTGGAATGTGTCTGCTGACTGTGAGGTACAGGCTCAAAGTTTACTCAATGATGAGTCCGTGGCGAACCGTTCGTGGCGAACCGTTCGCGAACCGTTCGGGACATCACTAGACACAGACTCTCACTGATTTGACACACACATTCACTGACAGACACACATACACACTCACACATTCACTGGCAGACACACACACTCATTCTCTGACACATACTCACAAATTACTAATATTATTATTATAATTTGTTTACCCAGCTTCCCTACCTTTGGGAGAGCTGGATTGGATCTGAACCTGGGGTCCAGTAGGGCTGCTGTGAGGCGGGCAGCAGTGAGCACATCAGAGCTGTAATCCTCCTACTCTGCTCCCTCGCGTGGTGTCTATCGATGCAGGAAGCCACAATATGACGTCATATTATGGCTCCCGGCATCAGTAGATGGCTCGCAAGGGAGCAGAGCAGGAGGATTACAGCTCCCTCGCTGCCTCTGATGTGCTCTAAGACACCCGCCTTGGGGGTCCATAAACTGCTTCCTCCAAAACAGGAGGAAGCACTGGGGACATCCATCCAGGCACTTTGGGAAAGATAGTGCCTGTGCGAAAAATCACACACACAGGCTTACAGTCACACGCAGGCAGAGTGTGATGCACACACAGTTATAGTGACACAGAAGCACACAGTCACACACACAGATACAGTCACACACACCGTTACAGTCACACAGAGGCAGACAGCCACACACACAGAGGCAGGCAGTTACACACACACATTTAGATTCACACACACACACTTACAGTCACACATAGGCACACAACCACACAGACAGAGGCAGACAGTCACATACACACACACTTACAGTCACACACACACACTTTTACAGTCACACATAGGCACACAGCCACACACACACACACACACACACTTGCACACACACACACACACACACACACACACAGGTACACAGCCACACCCCCACCGGCATTTGGCCCCACCCTGGCCATACAGTAAGCCCTGCCCCTCCACAGTGTGTTTGTTTTTTTAATAATCCCAGGTGAAGGATTATTAAAAAAACAAACACATTGCCCTTGATACAGTGCCTGCATTCCAGGTGAAGGATTATTAAAAAAAAAAAACACATTGCCCTTGATACAGTGCCTGCATTTGGGAGGGGGAGGGGTCAGAAGGGAGACACGGCATGATGTAGTTGGGGGCCATGGCCACCCCCTAGCGATGCTGTTGTCTTGCATATTCTTGAGGTCTTTTTGAATCTCTGCTTCTTTGCCATAAAGATTACCTGATCAAAATCAGGAGTCTGAGCCATCTCAGAGATGGAAGGGGACTCTGCAAACTGGGCTAGAAAAGCTGAAAAACTACACATACTGAGATATCTGTAATTGTGTACCAGAGGCTAGTTGTTCCCCCTGACCTCCTATACATATTGGACCATCTAACCTAACATGAAAGATGCTTTTTATCTTAATCAAATGACTGAGTCAGTTACTTCCCTATTGTTCTGCCTAATCATTAGATTCATGAAGCACCAATACCCAAAAAGTAATAATCAATACCTAATAAGGTTTAAAGCGATATTGGCGGGCACACAACCTAATTCGGGATAAGTATCTTAAACAATAGGAAAGAGAAATCACACAGAGACCCTAAAATATTCTTAAATATAAGAATTCACATCACACTTTATTGTCCATAAGCGGATCCAATACAATATAAGTTGTACTCTCATTTAAGTTATTGCATGCATTCACATCAAACAGCTTAAGTATCTAGATATCAGCTTAAGTATACACCATTAAAGAAGCTTGGTTGTCAGTCCACTGCACATGACTGGGGGAACTCTGGCAGTAAGGCAGAACAGCAGAACCAGTAACACGCGTCCGTATTACAGGTGGCTAGTTCTCCAAGTGAGTGCCAAATTTTTCCGTCTCTTATACCGTTTTCAAAAAAGTGGGCAGTCTGTACTTTCCACCAAGTTTCTGATCAGTGCACCCCAGCAAAGACCTGTCGAGAGCACCGGATGGTTCAGGACCACCAAAGACGCTATCATGTCTGTACGGTTAGCTTATCTCCTTTCTATCGCCTTGCACTATACTATTTTCATGATGGTATGCAGCCCATCGATGTTGAGTCATGCTGATACTGTGTTTTGTGGCTTTATACAGTTTTGTGCTGTGTCATGCCTGTTAGCTTAATAGCTGTGACATCCAGGCCTGTGTCTAGTGACACTGCCTGTAGGTGCTTATGTTTATATTAAGATCAGGTTTGCTCAGGAGTGATCAATCAATTCCCAATATTATTACTTCTCTTATTCTTTAAAACTTGCCTACAAAGGTTCTGGGCAAATGTACGCTCACTGTAAGGTGACTGTAATTATAAGGCCACCATAATATACTAATAAAGGTCCTTCAATTAAATAGAAGGAAACAAAAATGTGTCGGTATATAAAAAGACAAAATGTCTTTCCCCAAGCAATGAGGACTTCTTAAGCTATACCCCACCCTTGCTCCATGTTGTGTATGGTGATGTAGAGAGTAATAAACAACCAATAAGGGATGGTGAACACTCCTACTCTATCCTAGGTGCAGTTACCACGCCTTAACATTAATATACAGTCAGGTCCATAAATATTGGGACATCGACACAATTCTAATCTTTTTAGCTCTATACACCAACACAATGGGTTTGAAATGAAACAAACAAGATGTGCTTTAACTGCAGACTTTAATTTGAGGGTATTTACATCCAAATCAGATGAACAGTGTAGAAATTACAACAGTTTGTATATGTGCCTCCCACTTTTTAAGGGACCAAAAGTAATGGGACAGATTAACATTCATAAATCAAACTTTCACTTTTTAATACATGGTTGCAAATCCTTTGCAGTCAATAAGAGCCTGAAGTCTGGAATGCATAGACATCACCAGATGCTGGGTTTGATCCCTGGTGATGCTCTGCCAGGCCTCTACTGCAACTGTCTTCAGTTCCTGCTTGTTCTTGGGGAATTTTCCCTTCAGTTTTGTCTTCATCAAGTGAAATGCATGCTCAATTGGATTCAGGTCAGGTGATTGACTTGGCCATTGCATAACATTCCACTTCTTTCCCTTAAAAAACTCTTTGGTTGCTTTTGCAGTATGCTTCGGGTCATTGTCCATCTGCACTGTGAAGCACCGTCCAATGAGTTCTGTAGCGTTTGGCTAAATATGAGCAGATAATATTGCCCGAAACACTTCAGAATTCATCCTGCTGCTTTTGTCAGCAGTCATATTATCAATAAATACAAGAGAACCAGTTCCATTGGCAGCCATACATGCCCACGCCATAACACTACCACCACCATGCTTCACTGATGAGGTGGTATGCTTTGGATCATGAGCAGTTCCTTTCCTTCTCCATACTCATCTCTTCCCATCACTCTGGTACAAGTTGATCTTGGTCTCATCTGTCCATAGGATGTTGTTCCAGAACTGTGAAGGCTTTTTTAGATGTTGTTTGTCAAACTCTAATCTGGCCTTCCTGTTTTTGAGGCTCACCAATGGTTTACATCTTGTGGTGAACCCTCTGTATTCACTCTGGTGAAGTCTTCTCTTGATTGTTGACTTTGACACACATACACCTACCTCCTGGAGAGTGTTCTTGATCTGGCCAACTGTTGTGAAGGGTGTTTTCTTCACCAGGGAAAGAATTCTTCGGTCATCCACCACAGTTGTTTTCTGTGGTCTTCCGGGTCTTTTGATGTTGCTCACCGGTGCGTTCTTTCTTTTTAAGGATGTTCCAAACAGTTTATTTGGCCACACCTAATGTTTTTGCTATCTCTCTGATGGGTTTGTTTTGTTTTTTCAGCCTAATGATGGCTTGCTTCACTGATAGTGACAGCTCTTTGTATCTCATATTGAGAGTTGACAGCAACAGATTCCAAATGCAAATAGCACACTTGAAATGAACTCTGGACCTTTCATCTGCGCCTTGTAAATGGGATAATGAGGGAATAACACACACCTGGCCATGGAACAGCTGAGCAGCCAATTGTTCCATTACTTTTGGTCCCTTGAAAAGTGGGAGGCACATATACAAACTGTTGTAATTCCTACACTGTTCACCTGATATGGATGTAAATACCCTGAAAGTAAAGCTGAAAGTCTACAGTTAAAGCACATCTTGTTCATTTCATTTTGAATCTATTGTGGTGGTGTATAGCGCCAAAAAGATTAGAATTGTGTCAATGTCCCAATATTTATGGACCTGACTGTACTTACTTGTACATCCATGCAACTATTTATCGGTAAGTATAGTTAACCTTTGTCCCTGCAGAAAAAAGAGCATAAATTTAGAGCAGAAAAAAGAGCATAATTTTAACTGTAACATCCCACCACCTTCTTAGAGAAACTATAAAAAAACTATTCGTTCTAAGAAATATACTGTAATTTTTTCTATTTGCTATATGTATTTTTACTTAAAATGCAGCCATCCAAAATATTAAATAAAAAAAAAGTAAAACTGAGATTTTATTGTTGATCTGGAATAAATAATTAGAAATAGTATTTTCTCATTGCACTAAATTTGTTATTTCATTAATTCCTCACCTCTTCTGTAATTATTTGTTTAGACTGCAACATACGGGATTTGTATAAGCAGAACTATTATTAGATTTTGTTGACTTATTCAGTTAGCGTTCTCTGTTTCAATGAATTCAATTTTAATCTTAGACTTTCCTGTGCTGTGCTGACCTCCATTTTAGAAAATTGAATCAATTTTATTTATGATAAATGTACATTTTATTTTTTCCATTATGACGAATACTAAAGCTATTGCATCAAGAGAACTCATTTTTCATACGGTGGTGGGAGGAATGGAAATCGCACTGTGCTGTACAGGGATGGAAGCACACAGTGCTATTATAGAGAGAAAGCAAAGCATTTAATTTATTGTCATATCGACATTGAGTTCTGCATTATCATTCTTACAGTACAAGTTTGAATTTTTGCAACTGAATACATTTTTAGACTTCCTATATATGTGGTACTCCTAGGGATTATTTTACTTGCTCTAAAACTAGTTGGTTCTTTTTTTTTCCATTTCCCATTTGGCCAAAATATGTATTACCTCTAATTCCTACAGGATTAGTCGGCAATGTAAACACAAAGTATAGCAAAAATTGCTAAGCACTGAGTTCTCTCACGAAGGCTGCTAAAAGCTCACGTTAACTAACAATTGTAGAAATTCTACCAATGGAATGCAAATTAATTTAAAAAACAATTAGCTCGGACACAGGATATGTCATATAACATACATACATACAGCTCAATTTCTAGTGAATTAAGAGACTCCAATATGACAATTTCAGTTATACTATATAGTGTACAGCTAGAAGGTGTAGAAGAGAATTGAATTACCCACAGCAAGTAAAACTTGACTCTTGTCACACACTGTGTTCAATCATTTTTATTTTATATTAAGCACGGGTATACTTTGGTTTCAAGCTATTTGACTGTGTGGGTGAATGGGGCCGTCTTTGAGAGTGACTTGTGAGTTACTGAAACATGCAAAATGAAGATGTGAAGTTCAGAGGAGGAATAGGCACAGATCAAAAACAGGAAAAGCAGGAGTTCACAGGAAAGGAAGGAATTCAAGGTGACATGGGGCTATCTATGGAAACAAGCATACTACTGGCATGAATAGAGGATAGAATATAACAGAGCTGAGAAAATAATGCAGAGGCCAATCAGACGAGGATCTGTCATCCTTTGCTGTGGTTGGAATCATATTTTTACAGTGCACACACTTCTTTTTCAAGGGTCACTAATTTGGACTGGGCATTTCACCGACACTTTATTGGTAAAATGTCCTAATTTTTGTTGTATAGTTACATAGAAATATAGTTTGACAAAAATACGTCACGTTTAACCTTTCACATATCTGTATTACTACCGGTGATCCAACTGAAGGCAAAAAAAAAAAGTATTTGAAGGGACTTTCAATTTCGCTTCACATTTAGGAAAAACAAATCCTTCCTGAATCCAAAGTGACAGTCAGAGTTTTCCTTGGATCAACAAACTGTATAATATATACCCTTAAATATGCGTTTTTATTTTTTTCAAAATAGAGTTTAGACATTTAAAAATCTGTAAATAGGGGTGGGGCTAAGCACGGATGCGTGTGTGAGAGGCTCCGTACACTACAGCATTATATCTATATTCGAAATACACTTTCATGATCCGAGAGTACCTCGATGACAACTCTGGTTGGCAATGGGTTGGAAAACAAAAAAAACAAGACCTAACAAGCCCAGACCAGGCCTACACATGTGAGATATGCTACTCCAGGCACATGGTGCGTTTGGGCCCATAATTGCCGATGACCTGCATACCTACTCTGACTCCTCAGAGAAGTCTCTCATTGGGCCTGGGAAGTGCAGACAAGCTGACTCCAATTCACCCAAAAGTGGTCCCCTGATGTCCTGACATGAGACCAATGACTGCTGAGACCCTGAAAGATATGTTAGCAGACCTGCGGAAGTCCATACGGGCGGATGCGGCATCGT
Source organism: Pelobates cultripes (assembly GCA_933207985.1). Lineage (NCBI taxonomy): Eukaryota > Metazoa > Chordata > Amphibia > Anura > Pelobatidae > Pelobates > Pelobates cultripes. The sequence goes on along the minus strand of OW240912.1, from coordinate 319,176,688 downwards.
TGCGTACAGATATTATGGGCTGAGTGGGCAGAATGAGCTCAGTGGAGACCTCATCTGAATCGCATACCCAACGATTTACCTCTATGGAAGATAGGAGATGGTGTAATAATCTAAAGATTAGGGGAATACCCGAAGACATTCCAGAGGCAGAGCTCCCGCATCTTCTGCAGAGACTGATGGCAGCCTTGCTCTCACCAAAACAGGCCAAAAATGCTGTACTTGATGGATCATTCCGAATCCCAAAACTATGGAAGGCCCCGGACACAGCACCCAGAGACTTGGTGGTTCGCTTTCAGATTTACAAAGACAAAGTCTCAGCTCTAAAATGCACGTCTCCCTATAAATTTGAAAATCTAGAGTTATCTGTCTACGCAGACCTGTCTGGTTACACTTTGCAGTGGTGAAGATCCATGCAGCCCTTCCCCACCCTTCTCAGGGAACATGACATCCGGTACAGGTGGCGCTTCTCTCGGACCCTACTGGTCCAACATGCCGACTCCACTTACTCCATTCAAGACCTACAAAGTGCAACTGCACTGCTGGAGAAGCTGTGCCTCCCATGGGACTTACTGAACAAAATTGGCCAGCAAGCAACACCTACGCCTGCGCATAGATGGGACCCGGAGTAAGTTAAAACCACTTTTGTCCCTCAGAGGGCCTTCTCGGATGCCTATGCAGTGACCACAACCTGAGGCTTTATCCTGCCTACGGAGTACAGTGCACGATTGCAGACTGGAACTGAACATAGTTCTAAGTTTACTTTCCTTTGATTTCTTACAAATTATATTTAAATGTATTTTTTTTTTTTCTTAAATCATTTTATTGTTGAAAGTTCTTCAACGTAATGATTTCATAGATATGGCGCAGTCCGGATGTTATTCATTGAGCAGCACAAGTCACAACTGGACTGCAGGCATAAGTTATAGTTCTTTTACTTTTTATTTTTCTCCTTTTTTAAAAAGCGAACAAGCGACCACGCCTGCTTAAATATGTGGCTTGCTTTTATATTAAATGAACGCACTAACGTCAGATGGTCCCCTATGGCCTACGGTAGCTAGATTCCACTTTCTGCTGTCATAAGTAAAATCTCCTGTCTTCAAGTCTAAATGGGGGACCTATTGTCCCTTATTCAGGCATATGTTGAATGTTATCATATCCTCTTGTGGTCACCTTTTTCTTTTCAAATATGTGTATTTACATTTTAACAAATTATTATATTAAAACAATATAATGATAATGTAATAACAACAAAAGTCCAACAATAACAAAACTTTAAAATAAACTATAATACAATTAACAATAAATATGCACAAAGAAAAATAAGAGGGAAAAAGAGAATGAAACATAAACATTTAACTTATATATTTTTTGTTACATCAATAAGCCGTTTAGTTCTTTAAATTCTGTGTTAAAGAGAGTGTGATGTCTTAAAATCCTGTGTTAAACAGAGTGTGATGTCCTTGGTACATTATTTTCATGTAAGGAATAGGGAATAATACATGGGTCACATCTATGCAGTTCAGGGGCTTTAACCTTGAGCAGAACCAACACATACATGTTCCAATCTGCTTGAGATATATGGGAGTAACACTTCTGGGCAGCAGATCTCACATTTTTAATGGTGGCAACTGAAATAGCTGTTGCCTGTGAGTGTAACTTTCACTGATGTCAGGTAGCACTGGGACATGTAACCGAACACTAAAGTCCAGTGCTAACCTAACAGGAAAACTCCACGGGCCAATTACTAAATAAATAAAAACAATGCTTTGTAGATAAGTCCAAAATTAAAGCAAACAAGCATTCATTAATGCTGTTTTTCATTTTTTTGTAAAGGTATTACAAGATACAAATTTTTTATATATATATATATATATATATATATAACAGGTATAAATGTTTAAGTTGGCTGTATTGCATTGAGCCTGTATTTTAAAGAGGTATCCAGAAGTGTTTGTTTCAATATATTGGTTGGGTTACTTTTTAAATATTTTTAAAAAAAATTTAAACTTTTTGAATGTATCTTTTTATTAAACAGTAGAAAGCTAACTATTAAAATACCAACCCCCGAAGCATGGCTTATGAGGTGAGTTAAACAGTGCTACAGGAAGCTAAATGGACATGTTTGGAGGAGACACTTCCTGGTTTATCTCATTGTTTATTCTCTACAGATTGAGATTTTGCCCCAAATGCAGAAACTCTTTATATGAATATCTAGTTCACTTTATATTATATTTAATGATCCCCCCCCCCCCCATATTTGTAATGCATTATCTATATAACATTGAAAAAGGAACGGGTGAATTTCATCTGATGTGCCCCACTAAATAAAGTTACCAATTATAGTATGATGAAATCTTGCATTAAGCTCATTGCAGTCACTACTGTTCTAGCCAGGTGAAATGACAAGAACAAAATTTTAAATTGCTATTCTTCTTCTGTGATGTCTTTATCCAACTGGTCATCTTACGCATATGTTGATATATGACTATAATCATGATAATGGATAAAATCTGCTTTACCAAACACTTTTCATTCCAAAGAGGACTCACACGCAATGTATTTATTAGAAATGGGCTTCACTGTATTTTAATTAATAGCTGAATACCTATTAAAATTTGACAATTAATACTCTGTTTCTTGATTGCCTTGGCGACTGAGTTATAGCATCAAACTCCTGATTACATCAATGTGTGGGTGATTCTACGAAAGTGACTGAATCTTGTCGACTGACATAAAGCAGACAGTTCAAGTTTATGAGGTTTGCTGAAAAATGGTAGTTAAGAGAATAGTTTTCGGAAGACAAATTACAGTTTGGTCTCATATTGCATATACCATGCTTCACAATTATCTGCTTCGAATGCTACTGCACAATCTGTGATGGTATTATATGGTATATGGAAAAATTGTTTAGTGAAACACAGTTTTTTTTTCTAATTTAAATTTTTTTGCAATTTGTTGCAAAATGCTAATCCATAATGCAAAGAAGTAAGCAAAAGTTGTATTTGATTTTGTTCACTTAAATTGACCTTCCAGATTCAATCATTCTGTTTTTGTAGCAGATTCTAGATTAGGTGGTTAGAAAATGGCTAGAGGCTTGTCTCAAATCGATGCAAAGTCAAATGCCACTCCACTTACATTTAACGCACCAGTGCATAGGCTTCCAGTAACTATTGGCAGTTAGCAATATATAAGACAAGACAAAAAGAAAAAAACAAATAACCGGCCTTAGAGATGCAAAAAAATGCTGGTTGTGAGGCAATATGTAGAAATGCTTTTAAACATTTCTACATATAGCTATTCATTATATTTTTACATTCTATACAAGAGTTTACTTTTAAAGGAACAAGCATGTATTCTAAGCATGTTAGGATTTGTCCTATTTATATAGATTGTAGCCACTTCTCCCCTGGCTATGATCATCATTACAGATAATCTCAGCCTATCCAATGTACCCTCATAGGAAGCGTGGGAGGACTATTTATTTATTACTGGCATTTCTAAAGCGCCAACAAATTCTGCAGCTACGATTGGGAAAAAAACCAAAACACAATAAGAACAGAACGATACAACAGGTAGAGGGCCCCTTGCCCATGAGCTTACAATCTAAAGGTTAATATGGGTAGATGAGACAAGAGGTAGCAGAGGAATTTGTATATGATGACCGAGAGAGTTAATGAATAACTGCAGCAGCTGATAACATGTGAAGGTAATAGGGAGGTGATTGGCTGTGGTTCCAAACAGTTGGAGGTTCATGCTTTATAGACAGAAAGAACCAGGGTGGGTGGGAGGAGAGGCGGGTGGGTGTGTAGAGCCGAGTAAAATTAAATGGTCTTCATGTTGCAGGGATGGATAGTTTGGGTCTAAGGAAGAGAGATAAGACAGTTACTTAAAAGGAATTTACTGCTGGGAGTGACAAGCCAGCCATTTGTCATAAACAGTTAAATATTTGCTAACCATTCTAATATATGCTAAATTCTAACAGCCAGATTATTAATGACTACATGTAACAGGAAGTACAAACAATTACAGTAGTAAGCTATATGCCACAACGGTAGCATCATTATAGTAAAATATTAATCTAGTAACAAAATGAAAGAAGTCCAGTTAAATATCTTCTGCATCTGTTTGTACCTTTTAAGGCTGCAGTATTCAAAACTAGTGCGCTTCAGGACTAGTGCGCTTGTGCCAATCAGCATTTCCTTGTAGAGATGTATTGGTTCTTTGCGAGTCTTTGCATGATTGCAGATTGCAGGACTGCACCCAAAAGAGTCTCTATATTCAAAAAGATTCAAACGCTCAACCAGGAAACTTCAGACCTGTGAGCTTAACATCTATGGTTGGGAAATTATTTGAAGGGCTGTTAAGTGATAATATTCAAGAATTAACTTTGAACAAACTTATAAGTAGCAAGTACCAACATGGTTTTATAAAAGACAGGTCAGGCCAAACTAACTTAATTGTGTTCTATGAAGACGTTAGTAGAAGTATAGATCAGGGTGATGCAGTAGATGTGATCTACTTGGATTTTGTCAAGACATTTGATACAGTTCAACACAAAAGGTTACTATTAAAATCAGTTGGTTAAGAAGAAAAATTGCATTTGTGGATAGGATACTGGCAGTGGCGTACACATGACCCATGGGGCCCAGGTGCGAAAATTGCGCACGGGCCGGGGCCGCAACAAATGGCACCTAGTCGCAGGGGTTGCAGGGCCAGTGCATGCAGATGCACACACACTTAAAGGACCACTACAGACACCCAGATCACATCAGCTCAATGAAGTGGTCTGGGTGTCAGGTCCCTCTAGTTTTAACCCTGCCTGCTGTAAACATAGCAGTTTTAGAGAAACTGCTATGTTTCACTGAGGGTTAATCCAGCCTCTAGTGGTTGTCTCACTGACAGCCGCTAGAGGAGCACAGTGAACGTCCATAGGAAAGCATTGAGTAATGCTTTCCTATGGGCGGTTTGAATGTGTGCGCGGTGCGCATTCGGAGCTGAGAGGCTGAGGGATCCCCAGCGCCAAGGGAGTCCGGCGCTGGAGAAAGGTAAGTGCTGAAGACACACACACTCTCACTTACAGACGCATACACACTAGCTAACAGACACACACATTTACTAACAGAGACACACTCAGCGACAGACATACATACACACTCACTTACAAAACGTACACTCTCATTGACAAACACACACTAACAGACAACAAACAGACTCACTAACACACACACAAACACACTCAGTAACAGACACACACAGTAACACACTCACTAGCAGACACACACTCAGACACACTCACTGACACTCACTGGCAGACACACACACTCTAACACTAACACACACTAACACTCACTCTAACACTCACACACACACTCTAACACTCACACTAACACTCACACACACTCTAACACTCACACTAAGGGGTCTATTTACTAAAACTAAAATCTGTGGTGTAGTGGCTTCTAACACTCACACTAACACTCACACATGTTTTTTTTTTAAGTGTAAACCCCCCAGCCTCCTTACCTTTTGGAGTGCTGGGGGGATTCCCTGGGGTCCAGTGGTACTGTTGGGCTCCTGGGCGGGTGGCTGGTCAAGTGGGCGGGTGCGCGAGGGAGCACTCTCCCCTGAGTGCTTCCTCTTCAGCTCCCTTGCACGCTGCGTAGGGATGCCGGCGCCGGAAGGTGACCGGCCACCCGCCGGCCGGGTGACAGCAGGGCCAGCCTCGGGGGGCCCTGGGGTGGCTGGCTCCTGGGCCCACCAAGGAGAAGAGGCTGGCCCAGTGGGTACACACCAGGTTGCAGCGGCGACCGGGCCCCCTGGTATGTAAGCCACTGGACACTGGCTTAAAGATATAGTGTAAAAAGAAGTTGAAAATGGAAACTTTTCAAATTGGACAAAAGTGGTAAGTGAAGTGCCTCGGAGTTCTGTCTGGGTTCACTTCTCTTTAATCTGTTAAATATAAATTATCTTGAAGTGGGCATTGAAAGTCATTTGTCAGTGTTTGCAGATGACAAAAACTAGGTAAGAAAATACAATCTGAACATGATATAACTTCAGATGGATTTGGAAATAGTTAAGACCACACCAGTTTTAAAGAATGATATTGCAGAACTAGAAAAAGTGCAGGAGCAAGCTACAAAGTTAGTAAGGGGGTGGAAACCATTAGTTATGAGGAAAAGGTAGAAAAACTCAATAGTTTTTTTTTTTTTTAGAAAAAAGCAACTCAAAGCAGATTGCACTACACAAATAGGGTCAGTACAAACAGCTATGTACTAATGATTTCAATAACAGAAATATACAACAGATAAGAAGTCACCCATTGAGACTGGTAGAAAGGCGTTTTCGCCTATAGCAGAGGAAAGGGTTCTTTACAGTATGAACAATAAAGATATGGAATGCTCTGCCTAAAGAGGTTATCTTATCCGAGTCTATAGATAATTTTAATAGGCTTAAATGCTTTTTGCATAAACAGAATATTCAAGTATATAGTTGATGTATGTAACCAAGGTTGTTGATCCAAGGAGAAATCTGATTGCCATTATGGAGTCAAAAAGAACTCCCCCCCACCCCCTTTTTTTGTGTGTCATAATTAGATATCTGTAGTTCAGTTGAGTCTGTTGCTCACATGGTGAATGCACTAAGGGAAATTTTTAAACAACTTTACATTAATTTAAGTGGTTTGGGTGTGTAGATCATGCTCCTGTATTCTTAATGCTCAAGTCTCTCCCATTTAGATAACAAATTATTTGTTTCTGTTTATGCGGATGTAGTCATAAAGAGCTAGAATTATTTTTATAATAATAATAAAGGTGTCTAGGGACCCATTAATTTTAACATTAAAATATCTGCTCTACATGGATATGCTAGTATACTAAGGGGTCTATTTACTAAAACTAAAATCTGTGGTGTAGTGGCTTCTTTGTGAGTTTTGTGTGTCCATATATGAGTGTTGTGTATTTGTACAGTGCCTTGCAAAAGTATTCACCCCCCCCCCTTTGCATTTTTCGTGTTGTGTTACCTCACAACCAGGAATTAACATGGATTGCGGATTTTCATCATTAATTTACAGAACATGCCCACAACTTTGAAGATGTTTTTTTTTTATTGTGAAGCAAACAACAAATAGGACAAAATAACAGAAAAAGTCAATGTGCATAACTATTCACCCCCCTAAAGTCAATTCTTTGTAGATCCACCTTTTGCAGCAATCACAGCTCCAAGTCACTTTGGATAAGTCTCTATGAGCTTGCCACATCTTACCACTGGGATTTTTGCCCATTCCACCTTGCAAAACTACTCCAGCTCCTTCAAGTTGGATGGTTTGTGCTTGTGAACAGCAATCTTTAAGTCTGACCACAGATTTTCTATTGGATTGAGGTCTGGGCTTTGACTAAGCCATTCCAACACATTTACATGTTTCCCCTTAAGCCACTCAAGTGTTGCTTTAGCAGTGTGTTTGGGCTTATTGTCCTGCTGGAAAGTGAACCTCTGTCCTAGCCTCAAATCACGCACAGAGTGGTACAGGTTTTGCTCAAGAATATCCCTGTATTTAGCACCATTCATCTTTCCCTCAACTCTGACCAGTTTCCCAGTCCCGGCTGCTGAAAAACATCCCTACAGCATGATGCTGCCACCACCATGTTCCACTGTATGGATGGTGTTCTTTGGGTAATGTGATGTGTTGGGTTTGCGCCAGACATAGCATTTTCTTTGATGTCCGAAAAGTTAAATTTTAATCTCATCAGACCATGGCACCTTCCTCCATACATTTTGTGAGTCTCCCACATGCCTTTTCGCAAACTCAAAACGTGCCATTTTGTTTTTTGCTGAAAGTAATGGCCTTTTTCTGGCCACTCTGCCATAAAGCCCAACTCTATAGAACTTAAAGCTTATTGTTATCCTATGTACAGATACTCCAGTCTCTGGTGTGGAACTCTGCAGTTCCTCCAGGGTTGCCTTAGGTCTCTGTGCTGCCTCTCTGAGTAATGCCCTCCTTGCCCGGTCCGTGAGTTTTGGTGGGCAGGTTTGCTGTTGTGCCATGTTCTTTCCATATGGTTATAGATTTGATTGTGCTCCTGGGGATCATCAAAGAATTTGATATTTTTTATAACCTAACCCTGACTTGTACTTCTCAACAACATTGTCCCTTACTTGTTTGGAGAGTTCCTTGGTGTTGGCAGTGTTTGGTACCTCTTGCTTAGATGTTGCAGCCTCTGGGGCCTTTCAAAAAAGGTGTGTATATGTAATGACAGATCATGTGACACTTAGATTGCACACAGGTGGACATCATTTCACTAATTATGTGACTTCTGAAGGTAATTGGTTGCACAAGAGCTTTTTATGGGCTTTATAACAAAGGGGGTGAATACATACGCACATGCCAATTTTCTGTTTTCTCTTTCTAAAAAAATAGTTTAACCCCTTAAGGACCGCGGTCGGTTCAGGACCGTCATCGGCATTTTCCCATTGCCGACCGCTGACGGTCCTGAACCGTCCTAACGGTCCTAGTTACTTACCTGATCGCCGTCGTTCCCCCGGTGGCGATCAGCGGTGCTCCCGTTGTGGGGAGACTGCCTGCAGCCCAGATAGTCTCCCCACACTGGATTAGGACCCCTGTGGCCATGTGATCGCTCAATATTTGCTATATTGCATGTGTAAATATGGGCTGATTGTTGTGTTCTGTATGTGTTAATGTGTATGTGTCTCTCTGTGGAATTATGTGTATGTATGTGGACTGGCTGTGGTGTTATATGAGTGATGAGAGCTATCTGTGGTGTTGTGTGTGATGGTGCTACCTGTGGTGTTATATGTATATGGTATTGTGTATGTCGAGAAGTCTGTATTTGGTGTATATATGTGAACTGTTTGTAGTATTGTGTATGTTTACATAGACTGCCTGTTATTTTCTGCATGTTAGTGGGCTGGCTATAATAGTAAATGTGTGTATGTAGGTCGGTTTTAGTACTTGCATATCTGGTGTGGACTGTCTATGCAATTGTGTGTGTGTGTGTGGCTTGCTTGCAGAATTGTGTATATGTGGCTGTCTGTTCTTTGTGGATTGTATGTGAATTGTGTGTACCAGAGGTGTTTGCAGGAATTGATTTTATTCCTATAAATTTTGTTTAGATTTTTGTTATTATAAAGTTGTTTAATGGCCCCTTTGCCTATATTTTACCAGGAGGTAAGGCATTAATATCCATTGTTCCCTGATTATCAGGTGGATGAAGCTGTTGATCACCTTCTGTGAGTGCAGGTAAATCATCACTCTGCACCGTTCCTGTGCTTTTCTGAGTGTTTTCCATGGTAATCCACTCTAACATATAGTGTTGGAGCAGGAGGGAGGATTAGCTATGGTTTCTGCACCCGCAGAAGGTCAGATTTCAGACTCCTATACGCTGCTGAGGTACTCTGTTTTCCTTCTCCTAGTTAGTAATAACTGCAGTAGTTGAGTGATGAGGGTTTAATAATTCTAGATTTGCAGGGACCTGATCATCACTCCAATTGGATTGCTAGGACTGGCTAACTAATAGGAACAATGAACACGTAGGACACTTTTTCCATTTCCTTTTCTTGCCTGTTAGAACTTATATTTCAAATCAACCAATGACTTGCCATGTTCCTGACTTACCTGGGTTGTATGCAATAACCCCATATCCTTTCATTCTCTGTACCAACATGCAGGGGGCTATAATAATTCAAGAGCCTTAGATTCAGCTGGGACAAAATCAGTCAGGAGGAAGGGTACTTTGTTTCATTGGTTCTTATGTCCTGTGACTTGCTTTGGAACACTAATCCTATAAATAATGAGTAAATGTGAGGTTTCAGCCTTTATTAGGCTAATTGGATTTGGCATTCTGGGATACACTTGGGATACATTCAACTTTTGTTTGCTAAACTGATGAGAATATGATAGGAAACAAAATAATATATCAAAATTAAATTAACAGCCTATTAAAAAGATTAGGTGTTAAAAAAAAAAAAAAAGAAATACTACCCTAAAATATTTAGCCTGGATTTAATATAATAAAAAAGTAGTCTTTCTAGCCAAAAGTTTCAACACGATAACTTAATATGTTGAGAAACGTGTAATGGCCAAATTAGCTCAAAGGTAAAATAAAAATGATCATAAAAATTATAAAGAGTTTACATTATGGAATATCTTATGCAATAAAATATTTCAATTACAGCCCTGAGGTCGATAGAAAGATTCTGTTTAATAGCTGTGCATCACTGAGTGCTTTACAGCTATGTCCTTGAGCTCAATGTCCTCTGTCTTTGTAAAGCTGGATGTGTGTTCTTAAATCTAGATCACATGTTTCTAAAGTGCAACCCTTCGATCCATTATACAGAATTGACCCATGGATTATTTTTGTAATAAGTCAATTGAGATTTTAGGGACCCCTTTCCAACTTCCACTGCATTTGCTACAGACAAAATCAAGCAAATACCTGATGCAGGTGGACATCCCTAAGCTGTCTAGATGTATCTCTAATGTTAGGCCTTCAACAGCAGGTCTCCTATGCCTTTGAATACATAGGATGTCTATGAAATGCATTTGTTGATAGTTACCCCTTCAAGGATTGATTATATCAAAAGAAATACACTTGACACTGGAACTGCAATTCTTACACTGATGTCTATGCAAAAATTGCTATTAATTCAGTCGGTGATAAAAATTATTTAAATTCTTTAATATCTTTTTATTTAATATTGACTAGTGCAAAACTTCATATATATATTTCACAGCACATATATAGGTAAAAAAACATACATAAAATCAGCAGAATGACATGATTTCCTTTTCTGTTTCACTGGTTATATTTTAAGTTAAATAACGTCTTTATAGAAAGTCTATTAAGGACATGGCTAGATTAAAACACCTCCCGAGTCGCTAAATATATTTTTAATGTTTCCTTATTTAGCAGAAACAAAGCTCAGAAAATATTGCACATAGTCGCAGAATAAAACAGCATATACTGTTCAAGATGCACAATATTTTATCCTGAGTAGGGTTCGCATATGATGTTGAATGGACCTACAGTAAGTTCAGTAAATGATTAATATTTATTTTACTGTCTGTTCAAGTGGTTAATACAATGACCTAGAAGCCCATTCTTAGTTTAGTTAATCATGAATTTTAAGGCTATTGTTACAATGAAATGAAAGACAATCAAATGCATTTGATTATATGAAAACTTGAACTAAATCACAGATTACATCACAGAACAACAGAGTCAATACTGACACATGTTTTCATGGGGAGATTACACTCTTTCTAGAACTTGAGCATGAAAACAGAGCTCTAGAAAGGCTCTAGTTTTGTATATATAGCATTATGATTATCAATTTTCTGAGACAGGGAGATAAACTTCTATACCTAAAATCCCTTGCTGGACCAGACCCTCTAGACCAGGGATCCTCAAACTCTGGCCCCCCGGATGTTGCTGAACTACAACTCCCATGATTTTCTGGCTATCTATGTAATTCATAGATTCAAGAATCATGGGAGTTGTAGTTCAGTGACATTTGGAGGGCCACAGTTTGAGGACCCCTGCTCTAGACCAATATGAGAGTTTCCTGATTGTTAGATACTCTTTCTATTGAGGTTGCAGGGCTCGAGTCCTGCAGGAACGCATGGGAACGGCGTTCCTGCACTTTTTCCAAAGCAGGAACGCCGTTCCCGCTAGTGATCCTGCAGGAGATGTGCCTGCTCACACTACTCTCCCCTGCGGTAGTTTACTGATGAGTGAGTAAAGACTGCAGTGGGCGGGGCGTTTAACATCACTTCCTGTCAGGCCCTGCTAGAGGATTACCGAGCAGGGAGAGCTAAGAACATCTCTTTTCAGATAATTACACACCACCAACGGTAAGCAGCCATGTTTTATTTATTTTTTCATGAAATAATAATGTACCTAGCACAGAGCTCCACAGAGCTAAATCTTATAGTTCATGTGGAGCTCTGTGTTTTATTGGTCCAACAGTGCCACCTCACTTCTATTCCTCTTATGCTTCCTCTCCCCTAAACACTAGCAGCCATCCAATCTCCCCATCACTAGCAGCCATCCCTCACTCACCCCTATCACTAGCAGCCATCCCCTTCTCCTCCCATCATCAGCAGCCACCCCTCTCTCACCCCTATCACTAGCAGCCATCCCCTTTCCCCCATCACTAGCAGCCATCCTCCTCTCCCCTATCATTAGCAGCCACCCCTTCTCCCCACCAGCAGCCATCCTCCTCTTCCCATCACTAGCAGCCATCCCTCACTCATCCTTATCACTAGCAGCCATCACCTTTCCCCCCATCACTAGCAGCTATCCCCTTATTCCCAATCACTAGCAGCCATCCCCTTTCCCCCATAACTAGCAGCCATCCTCCTCTCCCCTATCATTAGCAGCCATCCGCCTGTCCCTCATCACTAGCAGCAATCCCTCACTCACCCCTATCACTAGCAGCCATCCCCTTCTCCCCCATCACTAGCAGCCATCCAATCTCCCCATCACTAGCAGCCATCCTTCACTCACCCCTATCACTAGCAGCCATCCCCTTCTCCCCCATCACTAGCAGCCACACATTCTCCCCATCACTACCCGCCATTACTCTCACCCCTATTACTAACAGCAATCCTCCTCTCTCTGTTACTAGTAGCTATCATCCTCTCTCGCTCCCATCACTTGCAGCCGTCCCCCTCTCTCCCTCCCATCACTAGCAGCCATCCCTCTCCTCCTCTCATCACTAACAGTATATGTCTGTTTATGTATGTCTCTGTTTGTCTCTTTATGACTGTGTGTAAATCTCTGTATGACTGCGTCTGTATGTCTCTGTATAACTGTGTCTGAATGCCTTGTTCTGTATGTCACTGTATGACTGTGTCTTCGTGTCTCTGTATGACTGTGTCTTCGTGTCTCTGTATGACTGTGTCTGCGTGTCTCTGTATGACTGTGTCTGCGTGTCTCTGTATGACTGTCTGCGTGTCTCTGTATGACCGTCTGCGTGTCTCTGTATGACCGGTTGCCTGTATGTCTGTGTATGACTGTCTGTGTGTCTGTGCATGACTGGTTGCTTGTATGACTGTGTTTTGTTTGTGTTCCTTTTTATGACTACGTGCCTGTATGGTTGTGCCTTTGTGCATGTATGTATTTGTACCTGTATATCTATGTCTGTATGGTTTGGGAGGAAAAAGCCAGGCAAAGGGGCTCATGGTGGGAGAAACAGACACAGAAAGGGGCTAAGGGCAGATAGAGACACAGAAAGTGGCTGGGGGGAAGAAAGAGACACAAAAGGGCTGTGAGGAGAAAAGAGACACACAAAAGGAGCTGATGAGGAAGTAAGAGAAACACAAAGGTTGTGGTAGGAAGAAAGAGATATACAAAGGGCCTGGAGAGGGAACACAGAGTGTGCTGGGCCCCCATGTGCAGCGGCTGTCTCTCTCCACCATACCACCATGCAATCTCCCCCCTTCCTGGCAAGGTTAGAATATAAACACATACATTTAAAAAAAAAAAATGCTTCCCCCCCCTTTCATCCAGCACACACACACACACAAAACATCCAGCACACACACATCATCCAGCACACACACACAACCATCATCCAGCACACACACACGCACACATACACATCATTCAGCACACACACACACACACACACACACACATCTTCCAGCACACACGCATCTTCCAGCACACACACACACTGCATTCATTACACACAATCTGCACTTACTACAAACACACTAAATTCATTATACACACTCTGCACTCATTACAAACACACTACATTCAATATACACACTCTGCATGCACTACACACACTGCATTTCTTATACACACTCTGCATTCACTACATTCACTATACACACTCTGCATTCATTATGCACACTCTGCACTCCCTACAAACACACTACATTCACTACACACTCTGCATTCATTGTACACACTCTGCATTCATTATACACACTCTGCACTCACTACAAACACTACATTTACTATACACACTCTGCACTCGCTTCATTCACTATACACACTACATTCACTACACACACTGCATTCATTATACACACTTTGCACTCTCTACAAACACACTACATTCACTATACACACTCTGCACTCACTAAAACACACTACATTTATTATACACGCAGCACTCACTACAAACACACTACATTCATTATACACACTCTGCACTCACTACACATTACATTTAGTATACACACTGCACTCACTACAAACACACTACATTCATTATGCACACTCTGCACTCACTACAAACACACTACAGTCATTATACACACTCTGCATTCACTACAAACACACTACATTCATTATACACACACTGCATTCACTACAAACACACTTCATTCATTATACACACACTGCACTCACAATAAACACACTACATTCATTATACACACTCTGCATTCACTACAAAGACACTACATTTATTATACACACTGCACTCACTACAAACACAGTACATTTATTATACACACTGCACTCACTAAAAACACACTACATTCATTATACACACCCTGCACTGCACTATATGCATAGTAGTATAATTTTTTTTTAGTTTTTTGGGAGCAGGTATCTTGGGTGAGTTCCCACACTTTTTCACCCAGGACTTGACCCCTGGGTTGTGGTCTGTCTGTTGCTGCAAATAGTTTTTCTCAGCAATAAGGCTACATTAGTAATTAAATAGCTGAGTATATTGTATATATATATTTTTGGAGCCATTTAAAAAAATATATATATATTTTTTATATAATCCATTTTAAAAAATGGATTAGTTTTAAACAATCATTTCCCTGTAATGAGTTATGTAACCATTACTGCCTATTGCTACTCTTGATGTCAATTGCTGTATAATCCATTTAATTTTGGACAAATTACATCACTATTATGTAATGTACTTTGCTTTTAAAATGTTAACATGAACATCTAACATTTTCTTTCTCACAATGGCAATTTCACAGATTTTTTTTTTTCCCATTTACAAAATGATGTGCGTTTTCTCAGTTTAATTTAACTGATAACTAGTAGTGTGGTTTTTTTTTAGGATACCTAATCTGAGATCGTACCTGAAGCAAACCTGTTCCACCGAAGGGTTAAAACAGACATTGTGGTGACATTTAGTAATTGCTCCCTTGTGGATCTATACAAATCCTCTCTCTGGAAGGTGCTGCAAACAGTCAGGCTAATTGCCCAGTAATGGACTCTCTCTAGATGCTTCCCACTGGGATAATAGTGCATCAGAGGTCTAGTTACCCCTGAGGAACACAGACTACCTTCACAATAATTTGACCGCTGATTTCTATCCTCATTCAATAACACAAGGAAACCAGAGAAAGGTGACAATTTGAAGTATTTTTTTTTCCTTTTACCAAATAAACAGCTAAAACCAATATACAATGCTGAGTCTTGAGCTTTAGAAGAAATGTGCCACAAAGGAAAACCTTCCTCACAATACATCTTAACGTATTTCTTTAAGGGAGGTCTCTGAGGAGATCGTCTTTGTAGTAGTCTTTGGAAGAATTATTTATTACTCTATTGAACATAAAGAAACCTCAAAAAGCTTGCTGTAAAATGTTAACAGAGGTTTATTTAACTATAAGAGACTTTCTTCTTGCAGCCTGATAATGTTAATCAATAAGGAAACCATTATGCCAAAATATGACAAATATTGAAATTTATATATATATATAAATGTCCTTTGAATGTATGATAATAAAAAACATATAATTGCATATATTTTATTCGAATTACATATAGAGGTAATGCTCCCAGGATTATTCTCTAAAGTGTGAATTGTTTAGAATTTAAAGTGAATTGAAAGTGAACTTCAAACTTTAATCCATGAGAGCTGAGCTGAAAGCAAAGCTAACTTGGAAAATGTTTTTCAGTTTGACTGTTTCAACATAAAATTAGAATTTTTGACAAAGCATACGCCACTGAATAACTCTCTTAGTGTTTTAATTGCTGCTTATAAGACAGAGCCAGGGCCGGACTGGGGATACAAAGCAGCCCTGGAAAAAAAATTTGTGCCAGCCCCATAAGTCACTAAGGCTATGTCTTACCATGACAGATGATTGAGTAATATATATATATATATATATATATATATTGCTTTTTCTAATATAAAATATTGGTCCTTTCAGGGTAAAACGTTTAATTATACAGTAAGCATACTCACATGCAGACACAGGCAATTTCACTGACATCTCAATGACACACACAAGCTCATTGATACACAGCCTCATAGACAAACAATCTCATTGATATACATCAGCTCATTGACATAAAAACACAAGCTCACTCACTAACAGGCACACGCATGCAAGCAAGTCTTGCAGGTCTTCTGGAGGCCGCTGGGGGAGGTCTGCTGGCGGCCGCTGGGGAACTTGTACTGGCGGCCGCTGGGGAACTTGTACTGGCGGCCGTTGGGGGAGCTGCGCTGGCTCTGCTCTCCCGCCCTCGCGCTCTGCTGAATGAGACAGGGGCTGGAATATGACGTCATATTCCGGCACTGGTCTCATTAAGCTGCGCGCTGGGGAGCAGAGACAGCGCAGCTCCCCCTGTGGCCACCAATACAAGTTCCCCAGCGGCCGCCAGCAGACCCAGGTGTCTACCCGGCCCCAGGTGCCGACGGCCCACCGGGAAATTTCCCGGTATCCCGGTGGGCCAATCCGGCCCTGGACAGAGCGAAGTGTTCTAATAGAATATTATTTTTTTTAAATGTGTAAATTGCGTTGGGCAAACGTCTTTCAGAGCATCATAGAAAGAGGAGAGCTTTTTCAAAAAGGAATAGGGGTAGTGTTTCCCTCTTTGTTGCTGTATAGTGCTTTATGATGAGCCTAAAGCTGGAGAACCCTATTAGCCTATTGCAATGCTCTGTGTCAATTGATTATGCAGACAGCACTATGTGCAGAAGGAGCAGTCACAAAAGGTCTGCTCCTTTTTCCAATAATCTACCAAGTTTGAGAAATGTCTACCATCAGAAACATATGACATAAGAATAAAAGTCGAGGATGAATGGAAGAATGATGGAAGGAGAATTAGAAGGAATGATATGGATAGTGGGAGAATAAAGAGCTGAGGAGAATAAGCAAATTCAACTTTGCAAGTGGCAGGGCCTGCATCAAGCACTAAGGAAAGGGGGTGGTCTGAGGTGTTGGGAGGAGAGACAGAAGGACAAGATGCACGATGAGCGCAAGTGGCTGATAACTTAAACCTGTGAGATTACGGGTACAGATCTCCCACCACAACCTCTTCCAGTGCTACTACACCACACGAGTAGTCCCATAGCCTCATAAAAGAAGTCCCAAGCTATCCACCTACTCATGGTGGCAAAGTCCCTAATCCTGACACTATGGAAACAAACGGTGCTCCTACCTTCCAGCAATGGGCAGCCGGGATCGAAGAGATACAAAACATGGAGACCTTGAGTGCAGACCTGAGAGGCCGCTATGACAAATGTGCCTTAACTTGGTACCCCTGGTTGAACTATATAATCAAAACTAGATCTTGAAACTATAACCTCCCCACGTTCTGATTTGCCCTCCTATCCAGATAACAGTCCGTGACAGACCAGATAACACACCTATACCCCTGAAGAACGGGGAAAGCCAAGTGCACCCACATACTGACGACACCCAGGGGCGTACCTAAAGCATTTGGCACCCGGGGCGGGTCCTATTTTTGGCACCCCCTCAACTTTAAATGTAAAAAACAACCACATTTTTTTTTTATGTATTTAGCACTGAGCAGTGTTTGTGTGTGAATGTATGCATGTTTTTGTATGGAGTATGTGTGAGTGAATGTAGGGGTGTGTTTGTATGTAGTGTTGCATTTGTGTGTTGTGTGGTATTTGAATGCAGTGATGTGGTTATATATAATGGTGGGGTTTGTATGTAGTGTTGACGTTGAAATGCATGAGTGTATTTGTGTGTAGTGTTGGCGAGATTTTGAGATGTCTGCACATATACACATACACGGACATACACACATGCAGATACATATACACACATGCAGAAACACTGTGCTCTGCATGCTGGCATCTGACCACACATTTGCATATAATTCACATTATCCACCCAGATTTCTTGTTGTGGGCTGGCTGACACCTCTTAACTTCGATCTTTGTTTAGCAGATAACTTCCCTATTTCCTATCCTTATGTGAGCTTGCCATATTTAAGGACACCAAATAAGGGAACTATCTGCTAAACAGCACCCTCATTTAGTATCTTTAAATATGGAAATCTCGCATACGGGCACCAATTCAGGGAATTATCTACTAAACAGCTAAAGAATCAAAATTAAAAAAGCCCTTTTCTTATTTTCAGTTGTTTAGTAGATAAATCCCTTATTTGTTATCCTTATATTAGATTGCAAAATGTAAGGACACCAAATACGGGAGCTATCTACTAAACACATACACAGAGATACAGACAATAACACACATACAATCACAGACACACAATCACATACACACACGAACCTTACATACATACACACATTTAATAAATAAGAGGTCCACCCAGCCTCCCTACCTTGCTCTAGAAGGGCTGGAGTGGATCCTCAGTCCCTGGTGGTCAGTGGTTGCTGCTGGTATCTCTGTGCTCTTCCTGCAGAGGCCCCTCGCACGCCCTGTAATAACAGCGAGGCCGCGATGACACCATATCCCGGCTGTCGTCTCACTGCAGGGCGAAGACCGTCAGACACAGTCAGATGCACACAGTCCCACACACAGTCACTCACACACAGTTATAGGCAGACAATCAAACACGCAGTCACAGGCAGACAGTCACACACACACAGTCAAAGACAGTCACACACACACGCACGCAATCACAGGCAGATAGTCACACAGGCAAACAGTCACACATACACACACACAGTCACAGATAGTCACACACACAATCCCAGGCAGACAGACACACACACACACACACACACAATCCCAGGCAGACAGTCACACATACACACACAGTCACAGACAGTCACATACAATCACAGGCAGACAGTCACACACACACACCATCACAGGCAGTCACACACACACACCATCACAGGCAGACGGTCTCACACACACACACACACACACAGGCAAACAGTCACACATACACACACAGTCACAGACAGTCACACGCAATCACAGGCAGACAGTCACACACACACAATCACAGGCAGAAAGTCACACACACACACACACACACAATCACAGGCAGATGGTCTCTCACACACACACAAACACACACAGGCAGACAGTCGCACACACAGTCACAGACAGTCACCAAATAAGGGAGCTATCTACTAAACACATACACAGAGATACACACAATCACTCAAATAATCACAGATATACACAAACACAATCATAGGCAGGCAGTCACACAGTCACACATACACACACACACACACACACACAGTCACAGACAGACAGACAGTCACACACACAGAGTCACTCAGACAATCACAGGCAGACAGTCACACATACATATACACACAGTCACAGAGTCACTCAGACAATTAGAGGCAGACAGTCACACACACACACACACACACACACAGTCACAGACAGTTACACACACACACACAGTCACAGACAGATAGTCACACACACACACAGAGTCACTCAGACAATCACAGGCAGACAGTCACTCACACACACATTTACATATAGTCACACACACACATACAGACACACACACACAGTCAAAGACAGTCACAATCACAGTTACACACAGCACACACTCTCTCACTTACAGTAAGCTGGGATGAAGGAGGAATGGATTCATTCCCTCCTGTGCTGTAGTTGGGGAAGCAGGGACTCCTTCCTACTTCCCCTCTGTGTGATCAGAGAGAGGCTGCGTTTAGCTCTGCCCCCGCATCCAACTTGGCTCTGCCCCCACGGCCATTCTAGCTCCGCCCCCAACTCTCCGTGCAGCCAGCTGAGCCAGGTCTTCTGCTTGTTCCCAGCCCCTGCATGTGTGAGCTGTGTCGGCTGCCCAGCACCCCTGCTGATATGGCGCCCGGTGCAGCCACACAGCTCACTGACTCGCAAGCCTGGCCAGCCCTGGTGGCACCCCCCTACCTGATCGCACCGTGGCGCACCACCCCCACTGCCCCCCCTTAGTACGCCACTGACGACACCCTCTCCACCAACTGCCACTGTGTCGAACTGGACACCTAAACTATACTACTGTAACTTACTCCCCCCCCTCTCTTTTTTTCAGCCCCTCTTTCTCTCCCTCTTTCTCCTTTCATGTCTTCTTCATCATCTCACTTCCCTCCCCCTCGAACCTCATTTATATCCCACATCCCTATCCACCCCTCCACCCACCACACACTTCTACCTTAACTGAACACCAATACGAACGCAATAGCTCACTGACTGCCCAACGACATCTACCCAAAGATGCCCCTACTGCTAGGGAAACAAGGCAGAAGGCACTGACTACCACACATCCATAGTCTATGGCCAAATCAGAGGCACACAAGATATGGCTCGACTCAGATATTAAGCTTCGTAACGCGCATTGCTCACTGTACCTTGTCATAGCACTCAACTTACCAGTAAGACAATTGATGCACAGTACAAGTGATCTATGTCATATCTTATGCTCTAAGTTTTTCTTTTTCTGTTTACCTCTTATGTGGAAAAAACATAAAGAAAGATTGTAAAAAAAATATAATTAAATAATGAAAAAAAGAATACACGTTTGTATTCATGACACTATAATATTTCTTTAAATCAGTCTGTATAAATAAGACACATTATGTCCTAAATTACATGTCAGTTGAAGAAATTGATATTAGTAAGTCAGCTAAAATTACTTGGAACAGTCCCACCCCTGGCCACAGCCTAAAGTTAAGTGTCCATCTTTGTTCAATTTGATTGTTGTGAAGTATGCCCCGGAAGCTCTTAATCTGACAGAAAATTGCTGGTCTACTGGGCAATGCTCAATTTTCAGTGAATATCTATGTTCAGTGCAACTTTGTCACAAATGTAAGAATCTTGTTCGCTAGATTCCAACCATTTTTGGGGTGGCCCAGATCACAAGTGCCATTGTCCTATCACTCTTCTTTTAGGAGAGGGCTGATCTTAGGTTTCCTCTTACAAGTTACTGCAGGAAATCCCCCTCCCTATATGGCAGCGCTATGACTGCTGGGTACTGACACCTTTTTATTCTGCACATCTTGGAATTCCACCAAATGGCATCACTGAATTTAAAAATGTCTTCAATTATTGTGTGATTAGTGAGTGGAGAGAACAAAGTGTATTAATAGCAAATAAATCCTCTATGGATCACTGACCCACACAATACAATGTACCTATTTCCAAAATACTTCTTTTAACATTTAATTAGTTTGATTGTATGCATCAGAATAAATACATTTTAATACATTTTTAAAAAGTAGCGTCTGACTAAATGAGCAAGGCATTTCCTGAAGTAGCTCTGCGTATTTCATAACCTTGATTCTCTATGTAATTTCACATATTATTGAGTGCTCTAATTAAACCCTTTAGTTTATTTATTTTTTAGTTTTGACTTTGCATTATTTATTATAAAATAATCCTAACTTTGAATTGTAGGCTTTTCTGCCTGAACATCTAGAAAAATAAATGTTCTTTGATGATTTTTTTTTAATATATATTCCCACTTCTGTTTTCAGTCACATTGAATGTCAAAAGCCTTTTTACTGTGATTTCGTACATTTACTTTGACCTAGGTTGTTTAAAGCAATGCTTTCCTGGCAGGTTTTTTTTTTTTTTACACTAATGAAAGTGATTCTTCTTTTTATGAAGGTCACAGAAGCACATGAAGTAACCCAACAAGCACAAATCTACAACTTTTCTGCTTTAGTTTTAAGATAAACAAACAAAAAACAAAACATAAGTGTGAAGTTTTTACTAAAGGTCAAAATAAACAACACTGCATAAATTGTTTTTGAATTATCCAGCTGGGGAATTTCTAAAATTTTGAAACAAGAATGGTATTTCTAAAGGCTCTAAACAGACAGTACAAGGCTAAAATGTCAGTATAAGATATCACAGTTTATCAAAGTAAGTCGAATTAATCTAAACACCTATTACAGATCACTAGATGTCACAGTTTAGTAGATAGAGCCCAGAATGCAGTAATCACCTGAGAACGTCCAAAGCAAAGTACAGGTAAGGATGCGGCAGAAGTGAGTTTAAGCAGGCAATAGGTCAGGTCAGACGGAACAGGTCCGTAGATGGGAAAGAAGCCAAAGGTCAGGTAATGGATAATCAGAACAGGAGCAAGGAAGCGACTGATCGTAGCAAGAAGCACAGAAAACTGAGCACAGGTGTCAGGTATGAGCAGGCTTAAATAGGAGAGAAGTAACATGCCTCCTTAGGTGTCCTACCTGCCTTCTTGATACCTACTCTTATAGGATCACCTCCTTCCCTATTAAGAAACGTCTGGTTTGGCTGGCGGGTGTCTAGTTTGGCCATTGTGTACGAGCATTCGATTGGGCCGAACACTCTATTGCGGCCTCTGCAATGTGCGCCTCTCTCCCCTTCTCAGCATCAGCAAACACAGTCAGAGCATTCACCGTTTGTGCAGCGAGTTCCGTGGGCCGATTGGAGCAGGTGAGTGTCGGGCAGGGTAAGGGCTTGAAACTAGGCTTGTTCAAGGATTTTTTGGTACAGCCAAATAATTTTTCTCAACGTTTTAATTTTGTTTGGGACATCTGATGCTCATTCACGAAACTGTTCAGCATGGGACTTTTTTGCACCATGGACAGAACTCCGAATACCAGATCTACGTCCATATGGCTTCAAAGATATGGAATTCGGCCGAGCAGTCGAATCACAATATGGCCAAGTTCTAATGCACAAGTCTAATTTTCCCATGTAATTCATGTAATGGGAGGTTACCTGCACTGACTGGCAGTGTCCCCCCTTACAATTCTGTGCCCTGATCTACTGCCCTGCAATTATTACTAATATGGCTGACGACAGCACTGAAGAATTGGCAAAACTGTTTTAGGAAACATAGGAGAGGCTGCCAATGCCTATGGGCACAAATTGGGGGAATAATAGGGTAATCAAAAGTACAGTGCTCCCACATATCATTGAGCTGCTTTATGTATTAAAACTTTTTTTGCTGTAGTTCTGAACAACTTGGCATTTACAGGTGAAAATACAGAGGGGTGAATTCCACAATCCAGATACAATATTTTAGAACTGTAAATGTCATGTATGTAACTACTGTAACAGAGAATATGCATTAAAATAAAAAATAAAAAACATCATAAAAGGTGATCAGTAATAATTAACAGCAGATTTAAAAAGATTCACATATTCTTCATACAGAGCATGTATCTTGTGGTTAATTCTACTAATTTTGTTCAGTCATGGGAAAAAGAAAGTACACGCTTTTGAAATCTATGATTTTACATATCAGGACATAATAACAATCATCTATTCGTTAGCAGGTCTTGAAATTAGATAAATACAACCTCAGATGAACAACAAAACATGACATATTACACTGTGTGAAAAACACTCTTACTGCTTCTGTAGGAATTAAGAGGTTAAGTAACAGACAGAGGCTGCTTATCAAATACCCTTGATTAATTGATCATTAACTAGTAAGTGTGACCACCTCTATAAAAGTTGAAGTTTTAGCAGTTTTCTGGTATGAAGCATTGAGGTGTGTATTAAAGGACCACTATAGGTACCCAGAACACTTCAGCTCAATTAAGTGGTCTGGGTGCCAGGTCCCTCTAGGGTTAACCCTGCCTGCTGTAAACATAGCAGTTTCAGAGAAACTGCTATGTTTACATATGGGTTAATCCAGCCTCTAGTGGCTGTCTCATTTACAGCCGCTAGAGGCGATTCCACACTTCTCACTATGATTTTCACAGTGAGAAGACACCAGCGTCCATAGGAAAGCATTTAGAATGCTTTCCTATGGATTGACTGAATGCGCCGCGCATGCACATTCAGCCGATGACGTCCAAAGGAGGAAGAGAGTCCCCAGCGCCGAGGGAGCTCGGCGCTGGAGAAAGGTGAGTGTGGGGGGACCTATTAATACTATAGTGCCAGGAAAACAAGTTTGTTTTCCTGGCACTATAGTGGTCCTTTAACACAATGCGAAGGAGGAAAGACATCCGAAATGGTTTTAAAGAAGCAATTGTTGCTTTCCAAACAATTTAGAGTCCATCATTCTACAGTGAGAAAGATTATTCTAAAGTGGAAACATTCAAGACAGTTGCCAATCTTTTTTAATTAGGTCTCTGTTTAATATCGTTGGACAGGCTTTCTAAATGATTAAATATTTTGGATAATCTTTAAAAATAATTTAATATTGTTAAAAAATTGTAGTATGTTAAAGAAGTAATTTGAAACGTTTATCTGAAGATCTTAAATAATTGTGAACGCTTATCCAGCAATATTAAATGGAGGCCTTAATTCACAGCACACTAACTAGTTGCTCAGAACTAAGGTATTTCCTTTCATTTTGTTGACTCATTTAAAAGAAAACCCTTAATTGAAGAGCATCTACCTTCAGCATGTGTCTCACCAGCTCTGAGTATCAACTACTGGTTAGTGTCTAGCTGCAAGCCTACAAATGGCCTACTCCTTTTTACTAAAACTTAAACAAACAAGTCCTCGGGATTTCGTTTCAGAACACTGCAGGGAGAGTGTGAGAGAGAATACTAATACTGGACTATTCTTACTGATTTAATAGAAGCGTTTGTTCATCATGCATGTGTTTGGCCTTTGTGGGCTTAACTGATTTTGGAACACGGTAAGCTCATTCAAACCCGACTGAAGTTGTGTTTACGCAGGGGGTTGCAAGGAATTTGTACCTACTGCATAATATTAACTTTCCTGCCAGTGGTTTAAATATGTATTTGTATTTCTTAACTAGTTTTAGAAGGCTTTCAAGATTGCTTTCTCCAAACTATGTAATATATATGCTCTGGCACACAGTTATTCACCTGGGGAATAAATTCTGACTTGAAAGATAATGTTCTTGTTCTTTCAATGATGAATGTAGATGATACATCGCTGAGATTAAACAAAAAATAAAATAAAATAAAGTCAAGGTAAGAAGCTTCAGATATAAAATGCCTCACAAAGGATATAAAAAGCAGACACCTGTGAGGGTTTGCATTTTCCATCATAAGACATACCAGCAGTGATCTTGCTATTGGCATCCTAAAATGGGAATCTTAACAACCCACTGGGGTAAAGGATTGAAAGGTGCTAGCACTTTGATGGAAGTTGAAAAGGGCACTATTTTTATCATGCTACCAATCATTAATATCTTACGTTCCTATTTCTTGTGCCTGAATTTTTCTTTCAATACCCCTTATTCTTTCTTCAAACACTGGAGAGCAAACTACATAAATCTGGACAAGTTAATAGCTGGGTTTACAAAGCCACTAAATCTTGGACTTTGAAAGCAACCTTAACAATAGCAGTAGCTCACACTTGAATTTGCTTTTTGTGTTTTGACGCCCCTTTATCATTATTAGTTTTCCAATAACACTGGCAGGCAACTAAGGGCACAATGAGCAGGTTACTATATTTCTTTGCAGAAATGTACAACAAAAATATAAAGGCTAAAATACTTCCACATTTAATGCTGGACTGCAGTATATAATGCCAAATAACAGAGGATTATTGATGAAAAGGATATCCACGTAACACAGCAGAATATAATTAACAATTATGTTGTCATGACTTACCTGTCGTCAGAGAGGGACTTTCATTTGATGACATTGCTACCTCTGAAGGATAATATTGGATATTCTGTTGTGTGTCATTTTCAGGGTTTGTGTGAATAAAATACAAAATGATTAATTGTCTTAATTAATTTACTTTATTTATAAAGCGGCAACAGATTCCACAGCTCTGTACATGGATGCAATTGGTACAAGCAAAAAGACAAAGCTACAATACATCTGAGACAAAATTTTACAAACCATTACAGGAGAAGCCGAGGGCCTTGTTCCTGTGGGGATAAAATAAGGCCTTGAGCAGCTATTCTTTGATACTTATTGGTATGTTGCAGTCTGTTTTTGAGCTGTTTATGATGTTGACACAATCACAATAACACCTTTTCAATTCTATTCGACAACACTTCATATCATCATTTGACAGAAAAGAGTCTTGTATTATATGTTACCCAGCCAAGCCAATTATGCCAAAAACAATGTATCAACACATTAATTGAACAATTGTTGTCTTGAAATTCAACAGCAGGAAAAAAAAAAACTTTATGCCACTGAAAACATTTTTCAACGAATTAACTAACACCTTAAAAATTAGCAAGTGTTAGTATTTTGGCTTGCTTTGGTGGCAGGTAGGCAGAGAGGAAAGTAAGGTAAGTCGTTGATACCCAGTGACGCAGGAATGCCTTGGATTTTGAGGTTGTATTTACGTTGGTGATCCTCCGGAGCCTCCGCACAGTTTGCGGGGCACAGTTGTTGCTGCTGGAGTTCTTTCAACTTTCTTTTCACTGTGGTAAGTCTAGTTTTGTGGACAATAGTTGAGGCCTCTAATAAGGTGACCCTTTTTGCTGAACTCTACCTGGCCTCCTTGATGAGAGCCATCTTAGAACGTTGCTCGGCAAACATACTTTTAAGTAGTGTCACAGTAACTGGGTCTTGATGTTTTGTCAGTGGGGTTTTTTAGCCACCCCTGTGTTGGGCCGCTAGAAGCTACTGCACCAGGCTATGATATGTGGTATTCTGAAGAGTAGGAGGATCCATCCTTAATGATCTCCATATTTTCCCAGACAGCCTTCTGAGAGCTCCGAAATCAATCCCCAATATTTCAGCCCGGGCCTTTATCCGCTCTGGGTTTTTTATTCTTGCGGCCCATGTTGCTCCTGTCTTGAGGAGAATTGGTTTCGTCACTAACAAATGTCAACCGGGTTCAGAAACTGAGTGAAATCAACAAAAAGGGCGCAAAATTTGGCGAATCGGTTTACTGCAAAATATATACATATTAGCATTTCCCACCATTTGGTTAATCGATTAACAGAGTTATTCACTAAACATCAGATAGACAAAATCTAACCAAAATGACCAAATTCCGACCACAATGGCAATGCTCATATTTACTAAAGTCAAATATGGTTGGAGTTTGGATTGGAACACGATGTAAAAGCTGACATAGCATTGGAAAACCTTTATATGGCTCAGTGTACAGTGAGGCCTTTTTTAATTTTATTGTCTCTGGTTTTTGACTCTGTCTTATTTTTTTGCAAATCTGTTTTTTTTTTTTCCCAATAGCTGTGTTGGCAATTTTGGATTTTTATTTGGCTTTTTTGATACTGAAGATTTAGAAGAAAAAACACTTCCTGTGATAATTATAATTTTGCTTAAACAGGTTTTAGTTTAATTGAACCCCTCATCACTATTATTAGGGTAAAGAGTGTAGGTAGGGACATTTGTTTCTTAAGGGGGCAGGTAGGGGGTTGGGGACACCTAGCTACCAGAGGTGGGAGAGAAGAAGGTTGACATGCCATTATTTGGGGGGTGAACAACAACAAGTTCAGCCCCCTTTGATTAATTAATTAAAGCTCCCACCCACCACCCATAGGTGGGGGCTGGGGGAGAACGACGACATTAGATACGCCATAAATATTATGATAAATCTCACATGGTGACCACTGACTGCTCAGTTGCTAGTTTTAAATGTGAAGTAGCTATGCTTCATGGCAGGTGGATAGATATAGATTTTTAAAACTTCCATTATTGTAATGTAGTGGTCTATTTGACCTCTGGAGGCTATTTATTTCCTTTTTAATGTAATTAATCTGTACCACCAGCAGGCAAAAAGTTTGGAATTGTTTAAGGAGGAGGAGTGTGTTTTGGATGGTTTCGGAGCTCGAGAATTAAATAGATCACCCAATTAGCCCAAAATTGGATGCATTACAGTTTGAATCAAAACAAATCTCCAAGTCTAACCAAATCTAACCAATCTATACTACAATTTGCTTTAATCACTGTAATGAACATGACTGTTTTCATTGTATAATTGGAATGCTGTCAAAAATATTAAAACCACAGACTTACCGTAGTTATTATTAAAAAAAAAAAAAAAAGGGCTAGGCTTGATTGCACAGGAACGTCACATTGGACAAGATTAGATATTAATTTTATATAGGGTTGTTGCAAAGTCAAATGGTTGTGAAAAAATATCTTATCCCATGTTACCATAATTTAAGATCCCACAGTTTGTGTGCCTTGCAAGGCCTGAGAAATAAAGACTTTCCCAATAATGGCTGTGTATCATCCAGGCTACTTGGAGATTCTTTCAAACTGTGATGACACTGTATAACCTGCGATACACAAATTAGAGTCTTAGTCCTATAGAAACCTATAGTAACTGTTGATGTAATTCATAAAGACACGTGCGTGGATGCTGGTTTATATCTAATAGTTCCTACTGGGTAAACACATTTGTAGCAGTTGGAAAACCCAGCAAGTTAGTAGAATGCAAATACTTAAATGCTTTGGAGAGTTTTGGAATGATATTTCAAATTGTCAGCTTCTTGTTCCTCTCTCATTAATGCTATATTGGAAATTTATTATTTACTATGACTGTTTCCATAGGAACTAATCTAGGATTTCAATTTGCAGGTGACTCTTCCTAGTCCATTGACAGCACTGTATGATTTTATAGCTAAACACGCCAGATCACAGTGTTAGTGATTATTATTGTGCTTTGTTCTGCTATATAGTGCAGCTGCACTTATAATTTGATATTGCATTTCATTGGTTTATAGCCAGCTGCATGTATTTAATTTTATATTGCGATAGGAATGATTTTATTGCTGGTTATTCTGCTAACAGTAGCCACAGAAATAATTTAATGATTTGTGTATTTACAAAGTTACATAGTTACATAGCTGAAAAGAGACTTGCATCCATCAAGTTCAGCCTTCCTCACAAATGTTTTTGCTGTTGATCCAAAAGAAGGCAAAAACCCCAATTTGAAGCGCTTCCAATTTTGCAACAAACTATGAACAATTCCTTCTTGACCCCAAAATAGCAGTCAGATGTCTCTGTGGATCAAGCAACTATTATCCCACTAATTAGAAATTACATCCCTGTATGTTATGTTTTAGCAAGTATTTATCCAATTGCAGTTTAAACATCTGTATAGACTCTGACAAAACCACCTCTTCAGGCAAAGAATTCCATATCCTTATTGCTCTTACTGTAAAAAAACCTTTTCTTTGCCTTAGATGAAATCTTCTTTCTTCAAGCCTAAATGTGTGGCCTCGTGTCCTATGTATAGCCCTGTTTATGAATAGATTTCCAGATAATGGTTTGTACTGGCCCCGAATATATTTGTATAATGTTATCATATCCCCTCTCAGGCGCCATTTTTCCAAACTAAAGAAATTTAAATTTTTTAACCTTTCTTCATAACTAAAATGCTCCATTCCTTTTATCAATTTTGTAGCTCGTCTCTGCACTTTCTCTAGTGCCATGATATCTTTCTTTAGAACAGGTGCCCAAAATTGCACAGCATATTCAAGATGTGGTCTTACCAGCAATTTATAAAGAGGCAAAATTATATTTTCATTTCGAGAATTTATGCCCCTGTTTATACATGACAAAACCTTACTGGCCTTAGCAACGGCAGATTGACATTGCATATTGCTGCCTAATTTGTTGTCTATAACAATTCCAAATCCTTCTCGTGTGTGGTTATCCCTAGTTCACTACCATTTAGGGTGTAAATTGCTTGTGCATTCTTAACCCCAAAGTGCATAACTTTGCATTTCTCTACGTTATTTCATCTGCCATTTTAGTGCCCAGTAAAGTAATAATTTTTGTTTTATAATTGTGGCCTGAGTATGTAAGTCTGGAGAACACAAACTCAATTATATGTGATCTCAAAAAAACAAAACACTTCTGTTGAAATTAAAAAATATGTTTATAACCCACAGGTCTAAAATGACCCATTACATTACACATTTGGAGAAATGTCTGTGTTTTGAAAAAAGGTATCACTTTCTTAATAACTACACAGACTTTTACCATAGTCTTTGACAAAGAGTCCTATGGCATTACCATGGCAATAACATGTAAAAGACTAATTTGGAAGACAAGAGCATCATCTTAGGAACCAAATAAAACCTGGGGGAGCCGCCTTTCATAACAAATATTATCTTCTTACGAAGCATATATTAAACCATGTGGTTTTCTTTTTGTTCAATGATACACTATCACTCGGATGCTATTAGTAGAATGGGATACATACTGATAAGCCACAACATTAAACCCACTTGCCTAATATCATGTAGGTCCTCCTTGTGCACCTAAAACAGCTCTGATGCGTGGAGGCATGGACACCACAAGATCTCTGAACATGTCCTTTGGTATCTGGAACCAAGACATAAGTGGAAGATTCCTTAAGAACTGCAAGTTGCGAGGTGAGGGTTAGATTTTAGACATGTGCAATTCGTTTTGTTCCGAATGTTAGTTCAGACGAATTTCGGGCAATTCGGACATTCGGATACTTCCGAATGTCCGAATAGCTGAATTGGCGAAGTTCTGAATTGCTGAAGAACCGAAGTTCCGAAACTGCTGAGTTTCCAAAGTGTCGAAGAGCCGAAGAGCCGAAGTTCCGAAGTGCTGAAGTTCCGAAGTTCTGAAGTTGCTGAAGTTCCGAAGTGTCGAGGTACCGAAATGCAGAGGTTCCGAAGCACAGTATTGCCGAAGTACTAATATACCTACCCAGTAGAAGAATTAAGAATGTTACACTGTATACAAGTTTAAAAAAAAGTATACAAACATAGCCAGTATTCAGCTGTAAGCATTTGCAACACTTACAACAATCAAGTAACACACATTCCTATAAAATGTAAGTTACTTAGCCAGTCAATGGACTGACAGGAATGAATAAGTAGATAATTCCCTAATTCCAACGATATTAGGGAGCTATCTATAAAAGGCTGAAAGACCTAAATTGGTCTTTCAGCCAAATTTACTAATACTAAGTAAAGATTACTTAGTACTAGTAAATTATTCCCCTACTCGCTATACCGCGTGTAGGGGCATGTCTAGTAAACAGTGAGCAGCCTGTGGCTCTGGGGTGGGGGCCGGGGGGAGGACAATAGGTCCCCCTCTTATTCTAATTTAGGGCACCCACCCGCCGCTCAGGGGTGGGAGCCGGGGGGAGGACAATAGGTCCCCCTCCATTATTTTACTTTATGGCCCCCTACCCGCCGCTTGGGGGTGGGGGTCAAGGGGGAGGACAATAGGGCCCCCCCTTGAAGTAATTTAGGGCCACCACCCACTGCTCAGGGGTGGGGGTCGGGGGGAGGATAATAGGTCCCCCCTGTTTTTCTGATTTAGGGCCCCCACCTGCCGCTGAGGGGTGGGGGCCGGGTGGGGGGAATAGGTCCCCCCTGTAGTTTAAAAGCCCCCCACTCGCGCGGGATGGGTGGGGGCTCAGGAGGGGGGGGCCCCATTTTTTTTTTTTTTTTAACAGTGAGCAGCCACAGGCTGCTCACTGTTTAACAGACATGCAGGTTTCCCAGCAGAACATTGCCCAGAGCATAACACTGCCTCCACCATCCTGCCTTCTCTCCATAATGCATCCTGCAGCCATCTCTTAGGTAAATGATGCACATGCACTCAGCCATCCTGGCAACCTTCTTCCATTGCTCCATGGTACAGTTCTGATGATCACATCCTCATTAAAGATGGACAAAGGTCGTCACAGTCACTCTTATCGGTCTGTGCCACGCAGCACCATATACAGGAAATTGTCATGC
Source organism: Pelobates cultripes (assembly GCA_933207985.1). NCBI lineage: Eukaryota > Metazoa > Chordata > Amphibia > Anura > Pelobatidae > Pelobates > Pelobates cultripes. The sequence continues at coordinate 319,144,904 of OW240912.1, read as the reverse complement.
ACGGTGTGTTTTGACACCTTACTGCCATGGCCAGCATTAAGGTTTTAAGCAGTTTGAGTGACAGTAGCTCTTCTGTGTGATCAGACTAGACAGGCTAGCCTTCGCTAACATGCATCAATAAGCCTTGGGCACCCATGACTCTGATGCCAGATCACTAGTTGTTTTTCCTTGCACTTTGGTAGGTACTAACAACTACATACCGGGAACACCCCACAAGGCTTGCCATTTTGGAGATACTCTGAGCCAGTCATCTAGCCTTCACTATTTGGCACTTGTCAAAGTTATTCGGATATTTTTGCTTGCCGATATTTCCTGCTTCCAACACATGAAATTCAAGAATTGACTGTTCACTTCCTATGTAATATATTCCACCCTTTGACAGGTGCCACTGTAACTATATAATCAATATTGTTCACTTCACCTGTCAGTGGTTTTAATATTTTGACTGATCAGTGTAGACCTCACATGCTAATATATAAGGAGGAAGGACTGGACATGAAGGTGAGTAATGTGGGAGAACTTGACTTGACAAAGGAAGTGGAGCTTGCCTTCAGCTCCACCCTTTGTCAAGATTGCCAAGCATAGGAAAAATTCTTAACACAAAGTAGTTCTTTGTCTTATGTTTTAATGAGAAATAGATCAGAAAGAAAGAAAACAAAAACAAATCATCAATTCCCTTCTACTTAATTGGGATCTTTTAGAGGACAATTTGTTTAGGCTATAACCTGGTCATTAGTGGATCCTGAGGGTCCAATGCATATTTTTTCCACTCTTGTTATTTTAAAGTTTAGCTGTCCATCAAGAATGTTAAAAACATATTTATGTAAGTTGTGTGTGTAATTCTTTATTGCTCACAAAAGAGCTGTTACCACAAACTGGGGAGATTGCGCAAGCTTGGTGACAATTTAAGAGCAAGAAAAACACTCTATTTGGGAATTTTGTTTCTGTGGCTTTCAGTAGAAGAAATTAGCATCTGACTTTCATTGTTTTTATCTCACACTAGAACATTCTGTGGAAAAGTACCGGTGACTGAATCATTTGTTGGTTGACTTCACCTCTTGGTGGTTTTCAATCCTGTTTTTGGATATTACAAAGTCATAAGATTTTGTGCACCAGCAGAGAAACACGGAGAAGCGTGTATACATATCTTCTTTGAAGAAGTGAATTTTAAAGGGATTTGTTGGGAATCAGTAGGAGACAGACCTGTCATTCATTATTGTCCTTCCCTATACCATTGTAGATGGGAAAATAAGTAAGATTTAACCCCTTAAAGACACATGACGGACATATTCCGTCATGATTCCATTTTATTCCAGAAGTCTTGTCCTTAAGGGGTTAAATAACTGTGGGCAGGATCAAACATGTGATGTCCAACAATAATATATAGACAATTCTAACCAAAGGCTGCATACCATGCTTACAGATCCATTGAACTGGTAATTGAATAATGACCTTTCCAGTGACATCTATGGGAAACTTTCTACTCAATAACCAGCTATATTATTATTTTATATTTTATTATAGACTCCACTAAATGTTCCCCATACAAATTATACATTGCACAAATAAACTACGTATTGCCCTGGAGGGGAAGGGGGGGGTGAGAATATATTCTAGCATGTTTTGATCAGATAGATTTTTTATACTAACAGCTAAAAGTATAAAATCATGTTTGCTATTAACTTGCTGTTCTGGTAAAATTTATGAACACTTATGAACTCGCTGTGACTTTTTCTTATTATTGCATAATAATATTATTATTAGCAAATGAATCACCAGGGGAATATTTCATACTTCGTGTCTTTCTTTCCATCAACCCATTTTATTATTCTTTATTATATGGTATGAACATTGATTACTTTAGCGCCAGGCTGGAGACATATTAGGAATGAAATAAAAAGTGGCAACGCTGACATTTTTAATTAAAATCAGGATTTATTTTCAGATTCTGATACACAGTCTGCTAATTACATTTACTGCGAGAAATAAACAAAGATAAAATTCAGATACCACCAGCTCAGATAAGTCATCTTCAGACGTCTGTGTACTGATTCTACTTCAAAAGCATAACTAAACAGCGAGTTTAACTTGGAGAGTTCAAACGAAAAAAACAGCTGCATGCTCGCTGAACAGGTTACTTCAAACCCCATTCTAAATCTACTGGGATATCTCTGGGTAAAGGAGAAAACTAAATGACACCGTTGATTTATGTCTGTGTTCACTCCATGCATCTTGATAATCTTTTATGTGTTGTGTTACATTACGTTCTGAACTAGTTCATATATTTTATTTTATGCCGGTTTATGAAGTGCTATAAACATAAATAAAATATACATGAAATGGACATACGCATTGAGCCTTAATGATCTGGCTGATACTCAAACTGCCAATAGACACAAGATTGACATTTAGTTTTTTGTGTACATGTGTGTGTGCATGTTTGGTATGTACACTAAAAACAACACAATCATTTATTGTGAACTTCTTGTAGGAGGGACATAGACAAAGCCTAGATAGTGTACAAAAATAAAAATCACATCTAAAATTACAGATACAGTAATGAATTAGTGCCCCAACAACAACCCTTACATTTTACAATGGGTTGGAATTCTCTACACAGATCTATTGAAAAGGTGAAAAGTAAATACAGTTCTTAAATGTACGTTTAAATAGGTTACAAATAGGCATGTGCATGGGGAAAATATTCGGCTCGGTTCTAAATTCGGGACTTCATCAATTCGGGAATTCGGCACTTCGACACTTCGGAACTTCGTCAACTTCGGCTTTTCGGAACTTAGACACTTCGGAACTTCGGCACTTCGACAACTTCGGCACTATGGCACTATGGACTTCTCTTGCAGCTGCTTGGTAGATACCTCCCTAATTCCCACGGTATTAGGGAGTTATCTACCAAAAGGCTGAAAGACCTAAATTGGTCTTTCAGCCAAATTTACTAATACTAAGTAAAGATTACTTAGTATTAGTACATTTTGCCCCTACTCGTTATACCGCGAGTAGGGGCATATCTGTTAAACAGTGAGCATGTTTGAATACTTTTTTTGTATAATTTTTATTTAAAATTGTATACAATGTAACATTCTTCTTCTTTCACTGGGTAAGTATATTAGTACTTAAGCAATACTGTGCTTCGGAACTTCGTCAGTTTGACACTTCGGAACTTCGGCAACTTCGGAACTTCGGCACGTCAGCAATTCGGCACTTCGGCACTTCGGCACTACTACACTACAGAAATTCGGTAATTTCTGCTCTTCGGCAGTTCAGCTATTCAGACATTTGGAAGCACCCGAATGTCCGAATTACCCGAAATTCTGCCGAATTTTTATTCGGACCGAAACGATTTGCACATGTCTAGTTTCAAATACATTTTTGACTGTATGATAACTACATGCTAAAAATTGACACATTATATGAGGCATTATGAATGGATCTAGTCTGGTCTCTCTCTCTCTCTCTCTCTTTCTCTCTCTCTCTCTCGTAGATCATGTTGCATTGAGCTATAGATTTTATCATTCGGTTTTAGGTTTTGATATATAATTAGATTATTTCTCCCCGCTAACTTAGACTTAGACATTTTTACTTCTCTTTACTCTTTCACCATGCTGGTGTATATGTGGCTACCGCATTGATTTTATCACAGCGATGATCTCGGCCGATCCAATGCTTTAAAGCATTTCGGGGGAGGGAGGTGGTGGGGCTAGTGCACATGCAATGCAGTAACAGAGTTGCACCGTTCAGCATTTCCTTATAGAGAGGCATCTATAAGAGTGTATGTATATGTATGTATGTATATATTAATTAGAGCCCTTATAAATTGCAATTTAACCCTAAAAGGATTCTCCAAGTCTAGTACACAAGTGAAAGCTGATTTGAAAACTATCCTTTAAAAGTCTGTTTTATTTTTTTATGAAAGAATTGCTTTGATGAACATGTTCTTTCACATTGCGAAGAAGGATGTTCTAGTAACTGCCGCAGTCAGCAAAGTTGCTTTTGGTTTTTTGTACATTTTACGTTTTTTATATCTATTACATAGTTATAGTACTTTTGTATCTTAAACTCTCAAATGCTGTAAGAGTCCAAGGCTGGTTGAAATTAGAGTTTTGTAGTAATTTTTTATGAACATGTGGATCCATATTAAATTCTCTATAATAATCTGGTTGTGACATAAATCATGGAGACAGCCTGAAAGCAGCAAATATTTATAAATCCTGTCTAACATTTGTGTCACTAAATCTGACTGACCATAAGATCAGACTGGTTATTTCAATCCTATCCTAAGTAAACCAGACATCCATGGTGCACATTCTGAGAGCAAAGGCAGGGACATGTCAAAATACATCTGCTTGCTTTACTGGGAACTTTGGATACAAGTGTCAATCACAAACAAATGTGCACAAATAATGACAAATATAATTTTCCTGTAAATTGAACTCTTTGCGGCTCATGGATTTGATAGAAGTTTATGGGTGAATATTTCATTTATTTTACGTGTAAATAAAATGTAAAATGTTGCAGCTGGTGCAGTGTTGTATTTTATTGCTGTCACATTTATGTAGAGACCCCGGCTGGCAGAGTTATTCACTAAGCACTGAATTTTGTACAGATAGACAAAATTCTGTGAAAATGTTCAAATTCTAACCAGAATGCCAATACACCTTTTTTTTTTCTAAAGTTACAGCTACCCAGTCTGGCAGTCTCGGCTGGTATTGGGCTAATGCTGCCCAGTCTGTGAGTCTTGGCAAGTATTGGGCTATTGATGCCCAGTCTGGCAGTCTCGGCAGGTATTGAGCTAATGCTGCCCAGTCTGGCAGTCTCGGCAGGTATTGGGCTAATGCTGCCCAGTCTGGCAGTCTCGGCAGGTATTGGGCTATTGCTTCCCAGTCTGGCAGTTTCGTCAGGTATTGGGCTAATGCTGCCCAGTCTGGCGGTCTCGGCAGGTATTGGGCTAATGCTGCCCAGTCTGGCAGTCTCGGCAGGTATTGGGCTAATGCTGCCCAGTCTATGAGTCTCGGCAAGTATTGGGCTATTGATGCCCAGTCTGGGAGTCTCGGCAGGTATTGGGCTAATGCTGCCCAGTCTGGCAGTCTCGGCAGGTATTGGGCTAATGCTGCCCAGTCTGGCAGTCTCGGCAGGTATTGGGTTAATGCTGCCCAGTCTGGCAGTCTCGGCAGGTATTGGGCTATTGCTTCCCAGTCTGGGAGTCTCGGCAGGTATTGGGCTAATGCTGCCCAGTCTGGGAGTCTCGGCAGGTCTTGGGCAAATACCCCAAATGTTGACATGCCTAGTTTCTCTCAAACAGCTCCTCCAGACAGCCTATAGTCAGAGCTGGGTATGGAAACTGCAAAGCTGCAGTCCTTAAAGAGACTGTTAAAACACTGTTATATGCTTATCATTTTTCAAATGAAAATTTGCTAATTAAACATCCCCTTCATCTTTAAATAAATGTCAGCACTTTACACCTTTAACATTGATAATAAAAATTATATTATTAATTTTATTATTGCAATTAGGGTACTGCCCTAAGTGCTCATACTGACAAGACTCAGTAGCTGATGTTATTATTAATAGAGATTATGTAAATTATCAAACCAATTAAAATAGATACAAATAGAATTTAGAAAAAATACTGCTCATAAAAAAGTGCAAAAGATTATGAAGTCATTACTTTAAGGTCACCATCAGTATATGGTCAGGGATACAATATATATGTTGTATTCAGCACCTTTCTTACTATTCCCAAACTAAAACCATTCCAAGATTTATAATAGTGCAATAAATCATAAAGAAGCCATGGGTACTGGTTAGGTAACTGCGATTATCTCTTGCATTGACTAATATCAGTGTTCACAAGACAACTATAACCAGGTTTTTCACTAAAGTGTGAAATGTTCAGAAATTAAACATTTTTGGCTGCAAAAGCTGAACGGGAAAAAATCTAAGTCAACAATGTTTTCTGTTCATCTAAAATGTAAAAATACTTTTAGTATTTAAAAAAAAATGCATAAAAGTCATTTAGTAACCACTAACTGTTTTGGAATAATGCAAAAGTCAATTTAAGATATAGGCAATGAAAGATGCTTCCTTTATACAGTGATTGAAAGGTTAGAATGTTTGAAAGTATTTTTTACTGGCTTTAGTTTCTTGTTTTTGCCAAGGATAATAAAATGCATATAAAAGTATCTAAGGAAAGGGATTTAGGGGTAATTATTTCAGATGACTTAAAGGTATGCAGACAATGTAATAGAGCAGCAGGAAATGCTAGCAGAATGCTTGGTTGTATAGGGAGAGGTATTAGCAGTAGAAAGAGGGAAGTGCTCATGCCATTGTACAGAACACTGGTGAGACCTCACTTGGAGTATTGTACACAGTACTGGAGACCGTATCTTCAGAAGGATATTGATACCTTAGAGAGGGTTCAGAGAAGGGCTACTAAACTGGTTCATGGATTGCGGGATAAAACTTACCAGGAAAGGTTAAAGGATCTTAACATGTATAGCTTGGAGGAAAGACGAGACAGGGGGGATATGATAGAATCATTTAAATACATAAAGGGAATCAACACAGTAAAGGAGGAGACTATATTGAAAAGAAGAAAAACTACCACAACAAGAGGACATAGTCTTACATTAGAGGGGCAAAGGTTTAAAAATAATATCAGGAAGTATTACTTTACAGAGAGGGTAGTGTACACATGGAATAGCCTTCCAGCTGAAGTGGTAGAGGTCAGTGGTGTATCCTGGTTTTGTGCTGCCCTAGGCAGGACAAAACTCAGGCGCCCCCCGCGTCACCCCCACCCAACCCTTCCCCCCGCCCCACCTTGTAAATACACACACACAGTCAGACACAAACACACACACACACAGTCAGACACACACACACACACACACACACACAGTCAGACACACACACACACAGTCACAAACACACACACAGTCAGACACACACACACACACACAAACACAAACACACAAACAGTCAGACACAAACACACACAGTCAGATGCAAACACACACACACAAACACAAACACACAGACAAACACACACACACAGTCAGACACATACACAGACACAAACACACACACACACAGTCAGACACAAACACACACACACACACACATACACAAACAGTCAGATACAAACACACACACAGTCACATACACACAAACACACAGTCAGACACACACACACACACAAACACACAAACACAGTCAGACACAAACACACAGTCAGACACAAACACACAGTCAGACACACAGACACAGTCAGACACACACACACATCAGACACAAACACAAACACAAACACACACACAGTCACACACACACAAACACACAAACACAGTCAGACACAAACACACACAGTCAGACACAAACACACACAAACACACAGACAAACACACACAGTCAGACACAAACACACACACAGAGTCAGGCACAAACACACACACACAGTCAGACACACACACACACACAGTCAGACACACACACACACATTAACTTTTTTTAAAATTTAAATCCCCCCCCAACCTCCTTACCTTTGCCGGTCGGGCGGGCGGCGCTGGCAGGCGGGCGGCCGGCGAGGGAGCTCTTCCCCTGAGCTGACTGCTCAGCTCCCTCGCGCGCCGGCTGCAGAGTGAGGCTGGGAGCCGGATTTCCGGCTCCCAGCCTCACTCTGCAGCCGGCGCGCGAGGGAGCTGAGCAGTCAGCTCAGGGGAAGAGCTCCCTCGCCGGCCGCCCGCTTGCCAGCGCCGCCCGCCCGGGATGTCAGTTAGCCGCAAGGCTAACAAGGCATTTGCCATGGGCATTTGGGGGCGGCGTTTTTTGCCGCCACCTGAAAAATGCTGCCCAAGGCAAATGCCTTGTTAGCCTCGCGGCTAATACGCCCCTGGTAGAGGTTAACACAGTAAAGGAGTTTAAGCATGCGTGGGATAGGCATAAGCCGCAGTGATGGCTAACCTTGACACCATAAATTGTTTCTGGACTACATTTCCCATGATGCTCAGCTAGCATTTAGACTAAAAGCTAGCTGAGAATCATGGGAAATGTAGTCCAGAAACAATTTATGGTGTCAAGGTTATCCATCACTGGCATAAGGCTATTCTAGACTTAAGTTAAGGCCAGGGACTAATGAAAGTATTTAGAAAATTGGGCAGACTAGATGGGCCGAATGGTTCTTATCTGCCGTCACATTCTATGTTTCTATGTTTCTAAGATGCTTTGGTTTGTGAGGAATCTGCTGATGCAGGAATGTATTACTCTACATATTATTTGCATAAAATGAATTATTAAAGTGACTCTCACGGTTGGAGCTGACTTTCATTTTTGATTTATAATACATTAATCTATAGAACATGTAAACATATAAATATAAATATATACACCTATGAAGTCCCCATGTTTTCTTAAAATTTTGAGTTTTACATCTTCTACTGTGAACCTTGCCCAGGAAAGGGCAGTCAGTCAGTAGCAGTGGTTCATAAAAAAAATGAATAAAAAACATATATATGGTTGTGTGAATATGATTTTTTTTAAAACCCAATTGTGCAAACTTTACTCATCGGTGTTTATTGTGTATGTGATATATACGCACACACACTTAGCTGAGTAGCTGTTTTATTTTCTGCCATTATGTCTTTATGGTGAAACATTCTATTATATACTCAAGGTTGTGTGATCTGAGATCTATGATGGTTCAAAGGTAAATTGTATTTAAGAAAGCAAAATGGAGTGATTTATTGACAAACTGACAACATGAAATTAGTTCTTTGTACATCTAAAGCTGAAATACCATTGAGACACACATTTTTCCTCCACAACACACTGCTGTGCCGCACATAATACCTTATATTGTAACTTTGATTTGATGGTGGCGTGAGTGATTGCATCAAGAAAAATGCAACCAATGCATCACATAATGAAGGAGCTTAGTTTTGTGTTTTACTGATGACCTAACTGAAAAGCATACTTTCTGGCCTTTTCCTTTTAACTTTGATGTCAAAGGGTGAAAGTGTTAAAACACCACCTAGCGTTCTCTTAAAGAACTACACTGTCACACAATGTCATATCAAATTGTATTGAATTAAATGGCAACCACTTGAATTTAATATGCCTTCACAATTAAATGAACTTGAAAAATCTATTAGTAGGTTTGAGGTCAAGATGACCAACTTTTAAAGTACGTGGCATGCATTGCACGTCAGTAATTTTTTTGATGGAGAAAAAGGGAACAAAAGCAACTGTAAAATAAATAAACAAGAATGCAAAAAAAAACACAAAAAACCCATGTCACATTGTAAAACTACACTGTGTTAATGCTTGTCTGACAGCATATCTTTTTTATTGTACAAAACTAAGAGGGGGACTGGCTTTAGATGATATGGTCAAGAATCAGCAGAAATAAATGTGCCCAAAAATCCTTAACCTAAGAGTATACATATTTTTCCCTAAGACAGACACACGTTTTTTTTTCTTTTAAATTAAATATTGTCTTTATAGCTTGTGTATTATTCTGCACATTTTAATCCACTTCCTATTTATATTGATCTGTTTAATCTGCAATGTTGCATAGAATGAACACTAGCGGTAAAATATTTTATTTAAATGATGTATGACTGAAATACAATTTCGATTTAAGTTATTTTTCCAGCATACTGTATGCTCTTTCATGTCTACTCACTATTTTATATCTTCCAACAGGCTTCCAGGCCCATTGGTATTGACCAATCGCACGTAGGTTCAGGTACCGATCCGATTTGTATTTCCCCTGCCTTTTGTACTGCTTCTTTAAAATGACTTATCAGTGACCATGGTGTTCAAGATTAAGATATTGTAACATTTGCGTATGACAGCTATAAAGAAAAATATGATAGTCTTGTAAAACTAAGGATCACTTGAAACCCCCTGATGGAGCAATTCAATAATTGTTTTATACCAGAGGGAGCATTAACTAAATAGTGAGAAGCGAATAACTCTGCAAGATAAACCTCCTATGCTCAACTACAACACCTAGAGTAATTGACATGATTTCCATCTTTAAAATGACACTCCTTAGAGCAACAAAGGATTGGAATATGACAGGTCTAATTCCCAAAAGAGACTCTCTCTCTGTTTATCTATTTTCCCTTCATTCTGGATATTACCGGTGGAATAAATGGTTGCTTTTTTTGTCTTAGCACTTTGCTAGAATGTTACTGATGCTCTGGAGACACTAAGTATACTTCAACACGTTTTGTTTTGTGTGACTGTGAGTGTCATTCTGTCTTTCTCATACATCTCGTGCAAGAGACATCTTCGCTAAACTCCAGTGTCATGATTCCTTGCAAGAGGCTCTGCAAAATAACACAGCAACAGCCTTTTGTTACTGTGTCAAAGCAAAGCACTCAAGGCCTATCGTTATTAGAAATGATCACTTTGTTCTGCAGTCATGGTTACTACATACATATGCAGGAGTCAAAGATCTACAGATATTGACAAACCCACAAAGTAACCAAGTACTTTTCCATTAGTGTCCTTTATAGACGGTTATACGATATATTAGAGTGATCTTAAATCTTGGCAATCTGGCTGTTGTAAGCATCGCTGGGGTATGGTATACTTGTACATTGACAATCTGTATATCAGCTCAGCTACGAGCTACCATTCCCACCAGGCATTAAAAGCTGCTTTTTGCTTGTCTTGTCAGAACATTACATTTTATCACTTTCTCTAAATCTTTCTGTTATGCTATTCTTCTCTATATTGCTCAGGCTTCATTTCTTATATCTTGTTCAGAATTCACATTCTGCAGTACACACCATATCTAATGAGAGGTTTTTTCGGCCTCTAGCAAAACAGATGTCCAGATGAAAGTTGTAACCCCCCCCTCCAATAATAGAATTATTGTGCTTCAGAATGATTTAGCCAATAATGGAACACGTTGAACTGTATTGTAGACTTCAGCATCACGGTAAATAACATCCCAATCATTTATGCAGGTTCTGTAAAATATAATGACCATTAGTAAAGGGGCACATCGGTGCTCTCCAATGTGTCATAGTCATGTCTTAATATGGTTCTCTACATCCCTCGAAAACTAACCAGCACTGTAATGCTTAATTAAAACGCTTTCTGCAATTAGACTGAATGTATAGACTAATGGCACAAAGGTTTAATAGTAAGTAAATTCTTTGCAGAGTTTTTCAGGTTAATGATTTTTACTTGTCCAATTCCCATCTCTCACCCTCTAAACACAGAGGATATTACCTCCTTTAAATCCAATTAACTGTAAATTGTAGTATAACGTGATTGTTTTTATATGAACAACCATATTGAATTTTATATAAATACTGATTAGTTGACAGTTTCTACTACTATGTTAGAAATACAGCCCTCTACCTATACAACAACACTGAGTACCCTGTCGGGGTACCATCGATCTAAAACTGATATGTTGATATTCCTTATGTATTACACTTGATGCCATGATGTTGTTATCTCCATACATGTATTGTTTATATTGCCATTCATGTACAATTCTCACTGTACGATAATCCTCCTGCAAATTCTTTACGTAGACCTGTGACAAGTCACAATGTATATCTGCCTGTGCTCCTAAATAAAGAATTTAAAAAGAATAAAAAAAATATAGCCCTCTAAATATAGTCCACTCACTCCCACTTTACAACAAACAGATATAGAGGATTTTCAGACTATTGTTTCTAAACAAAACTAAATATTAACATTTAGCCCTCAAGGACTAGTGGCAGTGACTTAGCATCATTTATTACTCTGCATTTATAAAGTTAATGTAAAAAACAATTGCAAATCATATAAATTAAAAAAACCGATACTCACATTTAAAGTTGCTGTTAATGTTATTATTATTTTTTGGCATTGATATAGCACCAATTTATTCAGTTCATTTAAATCAGCATTGTCCACTGTGAGCTCTGCTCATATTTGAAAATAACACAGTTAATTGTGGCCCTCCTTACATTTCTATGATGGTGCTGAGCTTATTCCATAAATTCTTGCACCGCAGGGGTCTCTGGAAAGGGTAAATTAGCAGTACAAAGCTAGAAGTCCTAGAAATCCTTGGTGTGCATTGGAGTAAAAGGAGTAACAAAGTCGTAAGGAGTAACAATGGTTGATTATATATTTTCTGTTCTATGTTAAATTTTGTTTATATTGTGTATTAATATTGTTTTTGTATTTTATTGTACCCTATTGTATCACTGCATTTTTTGGGGGAGAAAACGAGAGAAATCTCAATTTATCCTTCCTGGTAAAATATTTTATAAATAAAATAAATAAATTTCATGTTTGGAAATGAAAATGAAAACGATTAATAAGAAGTCCAGGAAACATAAAATATCACGTTGTGATGTTGCGCCTAACGTCCACACATTAGGTGCAACGCCAAAACGTGATATTTTATGTTTCCTGGACTGGATGCCTGATCGTGGATTTTACTGACTTGATTAAATCTTCCCGTGTGTGGCTGCATTAGATGTGCAGAGCTAACACACACTTTTCTTCTTTTATGAAACCCTATTTCACGTACAAAATGTAAGCTTTACAGTTAAAACTCCCATGTTACTAGACAGAATCTGCAATTGGTGTCCCTGTAAAAATAAATATATAAAAAAATATTTCTGTACTTAGATGTACCAGTAATAAGTAATTTGACTATAACCGGATTTAAAACACGTTGTAAAGGAACGCAATATGGGTATTTCTCTTAGAAAGAGGGTGAGATCCCTGCAATGCCCATTATATGGATTTACATGGTTGCTACAAGTGTGGTCTAATTCTTATATCAGAGACTTATCAGCACTTATATCTGCGTTAGTTTTCATACTATGAGAATGCAGACTATCTGTCTATTTATAAATATTTATATATCAATAGAAAGATATTCTTAGGTAAAGTGCATTGACTGTTAACCCAAGGAAGAGACTGAGTGAGGCTCATCCTCTAAATATTATCTAGTCTATTGTTGTTCCTAATAATTAATGGCTCAGTAGCTGGACATTCAAACTGGATTTTGTTTTTTTAAGAACTATGTAGTATGTACTTTAAGTGGAACATTTTTAGCTTTAAGGCTCTGTGTTAAACTGCAGCAAGCTAAGATAAAAGCATCCCTTCCGGATAATCTCATAGATGGATAAAACGTGATAGTATTTACCATGACATCTCAGTACATGAAAGGAGAGTCTAGTAACATGATTTAACAGGGCTATGAATTACCACAGCATGCTCTAAATCTTAACTTAACAGATGGCTTTGGGTCATGTGGAATAACACAGCCAGATCTCCTATTGGCCTTAAGAAAAGTAGGATTACAAACCTCTGAATGTAAACATGTAGGAGTTGGAAACCAGAATGGTCTGATTCTCTTTTGTCCTTGATGATATTAAGTCACATTGCTATAAAACAAACTACTTTGTAGCGCAATAAGCTGCAGGATCTGTCATAATTGTCAGTCGGACTGAGAGCATTGACAAAGAGTACATGGAGGCTATAATATAATGTTAACCTATGAAACATGTTTTATTATTATTATTACAAATTATATTTATTGTTACAGTTATTATTATTATTATTATTTACGCATGCATTCAACACCAGCAAATTTAGCAGCTCTAGACAGATCTGAAAAAAAAAGAAAATGACATGGTAATTCAATATGTTATTTAACATCCGAAATGAATAACAAAGCATTGCAATTGTTTTTTTTAAAGGCACGGTTACAAAATTCAACCCGTGGCGTTATCACAATGGCAACCAATGGAATGTTTTTGGCAATCAAAAGTCAGAAATTTACCCCAACATTCTTGTGTATTATGTTATGAAATGTGAAATACTGGTTTTCTATCATGGATTAAAAGTTTTTCAAGAAGAATATTTTCTGTTTCAGTGTATTGATTTTATTTACATTTATCTAGCCAAGTCTTTCTTTCAAGGTATTTTTGCGTTAAGGAAAACTTTAAACATCATTAGAGGTAAGATGATAAATTCATCTACAAATGAGCTTTGCTACAGCTGTAAACTATTACTTGACCACTGTCATTTCCTTGAAATATCATGATCTGTGGTGAGATCTCACTATTTTACTTGGTGATAAGACATAACCCAAGCTTTAGTCCAAATTTAGAGCTCACATTAGAAGTAAATACCATTTTGATATTTCAATAAGAAAATGCAATGGGAGATATTCATCAAGGATTTATGAATTTACTTCTACTTTTTTCAGACAAATAAGTGTTTTCTTTCCCTTATATTTTCCTTCAGGGTTGAAAATATTTGTGAAGACCAGCGCAAATTATTATAAAAAAAAATGTCACTTCTAGGTTACTTTTAGAACACTTTAATAAATATGGTAAAAATGATGACAGAATCCATCTCTTTTCAGAACATTTTGATAGATATTCCTCATTGTGCCATAAATATTAATACTGCACTATAAAGGTTGTGAAATTCTACTGCAAAATCTTTTCATAAACATAAAATAATTAGCAATGTCAGTTTTGTTTTTCCAATGTAGCTACTATGTCCATCATTGGGCTATACTAAAAGACTTAAACTGTCTTCTTGGTGTTTCTGTAAATCCCTTCTTGACTATTTGATCACCACACAATTACCAAAGTGCCCGAGCTGTATACTATCTCTCTTGTACCTGTAACCTCCATTCTAAAGCCAACACTTTGCATTCAGTCCCACACAACATAAAATGGATTGATTGCGCAGCATTCTTCTATTCTGTGAAAATGTGGAATAATCTTCCAGTAAATAACATGTTGTCCTTGGTCTAAAGTCTGCAAACATCTGCCTCAATATATCTTGAATAAAAAACAACTGTTGTGATTACTGTTACCATGAAATTATATAAAATATGTCCCATGTTGAATGTTTAAGGTTGCATCTACTATAGTCTTAGTGAAATACTTAAAACATGACAGAGATCTCAATATATTCTTAATGGTATTAAGAGAGAAACAACATATAGATTATGATGTACTGATGCAAGAAGGTATTGGGAAAGCTGGTCTTATATAATTTGTCAGGGCTGCCATCAGAAATTTTGGGGCCCCTAACACAGATCAAGGTCTGGGCCCCCGGGTGCCCGCCTCCAAATCCTGCCCACAGGAATACACACACACAGACACAAAAGTGTACACACACACACACACACACACACAGAATGATACACACATACTAACAGACACAAATACTGAAGAGACATACACACATACATAAGCAGACAAATACAGACACACATGCATAAGGAGATACAGATACACACACTAATGTACATACATACTCACATACTGACACACACACACATACATACTGACAAACAGACATACATACAAACTGACATACAGACATACAAACATACATACATACACATAAATATATACTAAATACATAAAGCATACATACATAATGGCATACATACACATACATACTGATATACATACAGACATACATACTGACATACACACACACACACATACAGATAGATATATACATACACACACACACACACATACATACAGGCATACATACTGACACACACACACACACACACACAGACATACATACATACTGACATATATACATACACATACAGATAGATGGATAGATAGATACATACATACACACATACATACAGACATACATGCTGACATACAGACATACACATACATACTGATAGATATATACATGCACACATACATACAGGCATACATACTGACATACACACACACACACACACACACACACACACACACAGACATACATACATACTGACATACACATACATACACACACAAACAGACATACATACACAAACAGACGTACATACACAGTCATACATACATACACAAACAGACATACATACACATACAGAAACATACAGACATACATACATAAACAGATATACATACATGCAGACACATACACATATACACACACCTAATTTTTCAGCCACCCTCCTCTTTCTTACAGGGTGGCTGGGGATGATGGAAGCGGATGCCTCTCCTCTCCTCGGCTGTCTCTCTCCCCCGTGCGGAGTAAGCTGGGAGGAAGTGACCGGACGTCACTTCCTCGTAGCAGCACTAATTTTTTTAAAGGGGCACGGTCGCGCTGTTACATGGCCGCAGCGCTGACCGGGCCCCTGAAGATATAGGGCTCATCAGGTGGCCCTAAATGCAGGGCCGGATTAATATAGGGGCTGATGGAGCTGCAGCTTTTTTTACCCCCTACTCTTAGGTTTTCCTCCTGACTGGTATTTTACTGGCACAGATGGTATTTGAGGCTGCCTGGCCGTGCCGGTAATGCAGATATTTTTCTCAGTATAAACTGAGATTACTCTGCAATACCAGCGCCTGCCAGTAGGGGTCAGTGTGTGTGGAGAAATGCAGGGATAGGAAGTTACAGCATATCCCTCCCTCCCTACCCCAACACACTATGTGTATTAACACTATGTGTGCTGGGATAGGCTGGGGGTAGGGGTATTAAGGACTATGTGTGCTCGGGTAGGCTGGGGTAGGAGTATTAACACTATGTGGGTAGGGGTAGGGGTATTAAGGACTATGTGTGCTGGGGTAGAGTATTGACACTGTAGGGGTATTAAGGACTATAAGTGACCCAAGTCCCTCACTTACCTTTTGTGAGATGGACTTTCCAAGGGTTCTTCAATAGCTTCAGTAGAGTGGCGACTGGTCCAAGATGGCGCCTGCATTCCTCGTCGCTCAGCACGCAATGCCATAGACGTGCGGCATCTAGGTATTTTATGTCTATGAGCAGCTACACAGCACAGAGAGTTGAGACAGCAGCTCCCAGCCTGCAGAGACAGACTACAACTTAGGGGAGTGAGGGATGAGGGGAAAGGCAGCAGGGAGACATTGGGACACTGAGACACTTGGGGACACTGGGAAACATGGGGAAACTGAGACACTAGGGGACACATGGGGACACTGAGACACTATGACACTGGGAGACCTGGGAACACAGACACTAGGGGATGCTCTGAGACATAGGGACATTGAAAGACACATTGTCTCCATGTCTTCCAGTGTCCCCATGTCTCTCAGCCAGTATCCCTAGTGTCTCAGTGTCCCCATGGCTCCTAGTGTCCCTAGTCTCCCAGTGTCTGTGTCCCCATGTCTCTCAGTGTCCCTAGTGTCTCAGTGTCCCCATGTCTCCCAGTGTCTGTGTTCCCATGTCTCTCGGTGTCCCTAGTGTCTTAGTGTCCTCAAATGTCTGTGTCCCCATGTCTCTGTGTCCCTAGTGTCTGTGTCTCCATATAGCTGCTCTATATGCTGTAACTTCCTATCCCTGCCTCTCTCCACACACACTGACCCCTACTGGCTGGCGCTGGTATTGCAGAGTAATCTCAGTTTATACTGAGAAAAATATCTGCATTTGTATTGTGGTATTACCGCAATACTGGCATGGCCAGGCAGCCTCAAATACCATCTGTGCCAGTAAAATACCAGTCAGGGGGAAAACCTAAGAGTAGGGGGTAAAAAAAAAAAGTAAAAAAAAAATGTTTTTTTTTTTTTTTAAATGGGCCTATTCCATGGGCCTGGGTCTGGGCCTGGAGCTGCAGCTCCATCAGCCCCTATGTTAATCTGGCCCTGATTGTGGTGGTTAATTAAGCATGATATGTACGTGTGGAGCTGGCTGCTTTTGATTGTGGGGCCAGCTTATTGTGAGTGAGGGCTGACTAAAAGTGATTTTGTGTGAGGGATGACTGAATTTGACAGGGTGTACAGTTGTCTAAGTGGAGGGTTTGGCTGATTGTGATTGTGTATGGAGTTGGCTGAGTGTGATTGAGTGTGGGAGTTTTGTGTCCCTCCTGCTTACCTTTTTGCACCAGGAATATATTCCCTGGTGGTCCAGTGGGCTTATGATCCATGAGGACCTAACCCTGTGGTCCAGTCGGAGAGCGTGTGATCTGCACCTCTGGCCAGTGCAGACCATATAAACACTCTTTTTCTCCAGCACTGAAGGAATAAGTCAGAGCGTTGCCACAGTAACTTGACAAGAACACTTTATTTTAGAATCACTATATTACCATACTATGTATGGCTTTAGGATATTGTTTGTTCCAAATATAATCTCTCTTCTGAACTTCTGGATTTCCACCCATTACTCCATTGTGAGGCAGTGGGTTTTAATGCCAAGTTAATTCTGAAAGATTATCCTCCTTCAAACTCAGATCTGAACCGCTCAGGAGACAAAAGGTCCCCTTGATATGCAGGGAAAATGAAGAAGAAATACAGGCTTTGACACATAGATAAGTAGGAAGTCCAGTGATGCACACTGGAGGTGATGTTTGACTGATTTTCAATGGATAAACATGTTTTATGGAAAAATAAGCAATTAATATGCTCTGGAGAGATTCTAAATAGAGCAAAAGTAGAGAGGCTTATGCATATCTCAGTAAACTCAATATGGCCTACTTGTTACTTAAAATATTAACATTCACTGTTATCACAGAGCATTATTTTGTGCTTAACACTCTAAATTGTAACAACTAAGCTCTGTGCCCTCTCTATAATAGACAACATATAACTTAAATCATGGTTACACAAAATGGCACTCGCCAACAGGAGCTAACAAGCCAGAGCCAATGGATGAGGGAAACCTTTTCCACTAAACTCTTAAAGGACTGCGAACAGCTTGCATCAATCCAAAACATTAGTGCCTTAATATTCATATACTCCCCTACTTGCCAGCCATGGCCTTTTGTACACTAACAATAACTACAATGCTAGACTTGTGGAAAGAGGAAGGAATAAGTCTTCTCTCCTTCTCAGAATGACATCAGCCTGATAGTGGATGTCAGAGCAGAATTGTGCGAGGGGAGGGGAATGGAAGAAAGATTAATTGTCTTCCTCCCATGAGAAGCACCCCTGAAAATCCCTGTATGGTTTATGTTGAAAGTTTACTAAGCCCCCTTAATTCATAGTGTGACTCCATAGTATAAACATTACAATGAAACTCCTGGACTGTGTAGCTCCCATCTAAACCCCAATTTCAATCATGGAAAATACAAATTTCAACACTGCAACAGAAAAGATTTGGTGGATTATAGATGATGCAGATGGTGATTTATTTTTCAAATTACTTCATTTTGTACATGTTTTATGAACAAGCCCCTGAGATATAAACATGTATATCCTTTAACTACTGATATAAGCAAAATTCCCTTTATTTCTATAAGTGTATTAAATTATGAATGTGTTCTATAAATGTTGTGAAGAGCAACAAATCCTGCTACTTAAAGAAGTAGTGCCTCTGGCATGAGTGAAAAATTCACTCAACATTGCTGCATTAGAAACAGAAAGGACATTTCAGTTAAAAAAAAGCAGGCTTTAATGAAACATGGCACATGTGACAATTATTTGGTCACATACTGTGACCTTTGTCAAGGTACGACAAAAGTCTCATTGTGTGAATGAAACGTTGTCCTGTGTGCCATGTTCTGTTATAGCTTGCATATTTTTTTTTACAGATTTATTGAGGGCCAGGACGTTTTCAAAACTTTTAAGTGGAGCACTCCAAGGCAGTGCTGTTGGGCCTGGTGATTAAGATGAGCCTAATTGCCAGTGGCGTCACTAGGAAATGGCCAGAGGGGGCCATGCTTTTGCCCCTCCAATTGAAATTGATGTCGGGAGCACTGCGTCTCACTACACAAGCTGCAGCAGCACTGTCACTTTGGCCATTTACACAAGCGGCCAGTGGGGGCACTGTGCTGGGAGGACTTCCTCCTGGGTCATAGAGAGCAGCGCAGGGGAGAGACAGGGAGAGGAAGCTCAGCTCTGCACAGCGGCATCCAAGCAGCTGCTGGTAAGTGGGAGTCAGCTTGTGTGGTTCAGTCTGTGTGTGGGGGTGTCAGTTTGTTTGTATGGGTTAGTCTGTGTGTGTGGAGTGGGTCAGTGTGTGGGTGGGGTGGGTCAGTGTATGTGTGGGAGGCTCAGTCTGTGTGTGTGTGTGTGTGTGTGTGTGGGCCAGTCTGTGAGTGTATGGATGTGGGGTGGGGAATCAGTCTGTGTATGTGGGGATCAGTCTGTGGGGCTTCAGTCTGTGAGGGGTTGGTCAGTCTGTGTGTGTGTGCGAGGTCAGTCTGTGTGTGTGTGGGGGGGTCAGGCTGTGTATGTATGGGTCAGTCTGTGTGGGGAAGCAGTCTCTGTGTGTGTGGGTTAGTCTGTGTGGGGGAGGCAGTCTGTTTGTGTTTGTATGGTCTGTGTGGGTCAGTCTGTGTGTGTGTATGGGTCAGTCTGTTTGTGTGTATTGGTCAGTATGTGGATTGGCAGCCTTCTCAACCACTATGGATCTGATTGTGACACCCCCACCCTGAAAGGTAAGGGAAAGGGGAATATTATTTTTTAAAATAATTATTAAAGTAAAAATTATGAAGCTCTTCTCTATCGCACTCTCTACACCTCTCTGAACACAGTACACCCTCACAGACTGCGAGCCCCCCACATACAGTATACTCCCACCAACACAGACTACACCTTTGCAGACACACCCAGTACCCCTCACACACATCATCTGTTCACACATACACACTTCTTCCCCACATACCTTTACCCCTCCACACACACATACATAAATACATACATACATGCTTCACCCCATTTCACACAGAACACATATATAATAACTACAGCTCCTTGATAAGCACACAATGCAACCCCAATACACATACACTCACACTACAGCACACACACACACTCTCTTTACAGGCCCTTTCAGCACACGCAGAATCTCAAAAGCTTCTATACATGAGCACCTGCTCACAGTACAGACTCTAGTTACACATAGTACACCATAAACAGACTCCTCTATACACACACTTAGCCACAGCCCCTTCTAAACACCATGAAAAATTATCATGCATCTCCTGAAAAGGTTTTCCAGTTTCTGTGAAAAGGTGTCTTGTCTGTGGTAAGGAAGACGCAGCAGTGGAAATACAGGGAGTGCTGGGGCCCATCGAGTGGCCCGTGCAATTAGGGCCACCCAATGGACATGTGTCTTCAGGAGCCCAAAACTGTTTTTGCACCAGGGCCCACTCTATGTTAGTTCCCCCACTGTGCAGTAGCTTACCCAGCACACAAGCTCTGTGTAACGGATCACCTGGCACCCCGACTGGGTACCTCCGTTAAAGGATGCTCCTAGCGTTTCCTGAGGACTCCAAGCACTCTGGCAGACACCACAATCACCGAACCGGAGAAGCATATGAGTACTTCTAAGCATATGAATGTTGTATACAGCCGAATAGTAAAAACCATGCGAATAGGTTTACACTCCTAGCAGTCAAACCGGAACAGCATACAATAAATCCTCCCCCAATAATGAGATGACACTTCACTTTGAGGGTTAAGCAGGAACTCCACTGTAATGGCCACACACTGGCTTTTTTGCAAGTCCCCATGCAAGGGGACATCCCACAGGGAGGGACACAGTACAACCAATCATTTACAGGAGAACCGTAAAACACACCCAGCACAAACATACATCCCTCCCCTCTGCCTGTGATATAATTACTGAACACAATGGGTTAATGTAATTTATCACAGACAGGAAAAATACACTTTTTATACATACACTGTAGCTTTAAAAATATGCATCATATTCACATAAAACATACATATTCAGAATCAGCATACTTTAAATATAAACATAACCAAAATTCAGCCAATTCCATTCAGGGGTTAAAAAGTTAAGGAAAAGTCCTATTTGACTAAATGCAGCATGGCTTTTCTGCCCAAAACCAGTTCCACAGAGTCTTCTATCCTGGAGATAATTGGGAAGTAATCCAATTATCTCCAGGACAGAGGCAAAACTCCACTGAACACATGGCAGACAAAGGACAATAAAAGACATAAAAATACATACTGTTACATTTATCACATAGAACATACACATTCTACCTATCCCCAGATAGCTTAAATCTGAGCGCACATTATTACCGGATGGTGCTCAGATCACATACATACAGTTCAATCGCCATGGAGCCAAAGTCTTTCATACAGTCTTTCAGTATACGGCTGGGCTCCATGGCATAGCTATCTGGGGTAGCATGGCTTTAACAGTCCACAGAAAGTCACGAATAAACCTTTCTGCAGGTAAAATAAAAGTTTAAAATGCAGGACCATAGTCTAAAGGGAGCAGGCGAGCAACCAGGCCTCTCCAGTGGACAGTGGCGAGGTTGGTTCCGCCACACTCTGCCCTTGCATGGAAGATCGCCTCCCCATTCGCAAACTCTGCCTCCAATCTCTGACTGAGATACACACAGACAGATATACACACATTCTGACAGGCATACAGTGACAGGCACACACTCCCTGACTGAGACACACACACACACACATTTTCTCACACATTTACAAATTGCTTTTTTAATTTAAATCCACCCAACCTCCCTACTTTTGGGAGACCTGAGTGGATCTTTCCCTGGTGTCCAGTGTGTCTCATCTCAGTCTTCCGGCAGTTTCTCTCTGCTCCCCTGCGCGCTCTCTGTAGTGATGCCAGGGGCGGAGTGACGTCATGTCACTAAACAGTGTGCAAGGAAAAAGAGAGGAATTGCAGGGAGGTTACTGCTCCCTCACGCGCCGCCTCCATGCTCCCCGTGGCGGGCAGCTTTAATGTTTCCTGCACGGATTAGCAAAGGGCTGACAAATGCCAGGCACCAGGGCGAAATGTCTAGTCGCCACGGAGACCTGGTGCCTGGAATTTTTTGAGCCCTGTGTATGTGTGTGTCTATCTATCTATCTAGATAGATAGATAGATTGATAGATCGATATATATATATATATATGCACACAAACACACACACACATATATACACGTTTTATAACTGTCCCCCTGGCCCCTTATGTGGGGAGAGACACAGGGAAAGGGGGGAGGGAGAGAGATGGGGAGAGGGGAGAGACACAGGGAAAGGGGGAGGGAGAGAGATGGGGAGAGACACAGGGAAAGGGGGAGGGAGAGAGATGGGGAGAGGGGAGAGATACAGAGAAAGGGGGGAGGAAGAGACACAGGGAAAGGGGGTGAAAGAGGCAGAGGGGGAAGAGAGAGACAAAGAGGGAGAAATGAGAGAGACACACAAGGGGAGGGGAAGAAAGAGGCAGAGGGGGAAGAGAGAGACTGGGAAGGAGAGGGGAGACATTGACACAGAGGAGCAGTGAGGGGGAGAAAGAAACATACAGAGTGACTGGGGGAGACAAAAAGGCACACAGAGGGGCTGGAGATAGAGACACACATAGTGGCAGTATATATCACTGGTGGATGGGGGGGCAACGGGGCAATTTCCCCTGCCGGCCGATCTCCCTCCCTGTTCCACAGGCACCATGCAGGCAGCCGGCAGGGGAGGAAGAGAGGACCTGGGGCAATGCTCCGGCTCTCACGAGGGTGAACTCTAGACCTGGAGCTACGGGCTAGAGTTCACTCTCACCACTTCCTGGTGGTCGCAGTAGTAGGAGTGAACTCTAGCCCCATACACACACTGCCCCCACACACACACACACCATACACATTCACACACTGCCCCCACACACACACCATTCACATTCACACACTGCCCACCCACACACTGAACCTTTCACACACATTGCACCACTGCTCCTATACCCTACTACAACCCCATATTCCAGCAGACTCCAGGTAAGTTGTCAAACTGTTCTTAAACGGTTTGACTACTTACTCTGGGAGGGGGTGCCGACGCTCCTGGCACCATAACCACTACACAGAGGAGTAGTAGTTATTGTGCATGGAATATTTCTTTAAATAATCTACAAGTTCCCCTGCCGGGCTCAGGCTCTGGATCCGCCACTGGTATATGACATGTATTTTAATGTGTGTATTAGTTATATATATATATATACCTCTTATATTTACACATATTAATGTACATTTATGTATGCATAATACACAGAGAAATTTCATTAATATGTACCTTATGTAATGGGCAGATATTGGCCCAGTCTTGTTGCTAGGTGCATACTCCAGCACAATAACATATTTGAAGTGAAAAGCACACCCACAGGACTTCAAAATAAACATTTTTACAGTTGTGCCCTACATACATTCACCATTTCAGTCCCATTAACAAGCTTAATATGTCAAGGTAGTTGGACTGAAACATTGACTACATGCAAAGGCACGTCTGCTTTTTACATTGAAGTACTTTTTAATTTTAAGTTATCTGTTCTAACTCTGTATCAGCACACTATGCTGGTGCGACGCATTATGGGGCTGGTAAATATTTTTTTCCAGGGCTGCTTTTAATTCCCAGTCCGGCCCTGTGTGTCAGTGAGAACTATACACATCTTACAAGCACCACAGCTTTTCTCACAGTGAGTCTCTGACTCACTCGTCTACCCCTCTCCTGTTATGCATCTTGGACAATATAAGAGGTGGATCTATTGAGTTAACACTCCTACACTCTGGCTCTTTCCTCTGCAAAAGTATATTACTTAAACATCCTCATAAGCACACTGTCACCCCAACCCAAATGCCTATTTCACACTTTTAATGCGAATTTCACACTTTTAATTCTTTAATTCTCCATGTTGCTCCTCCTCCTCCTCCTCCTACCACCCTGTCTGCCTTAAACTTTGAAACTCACTTCACTGAGAAGATTTCTACAATCAGGGAAGATATCTCTAACCTCTCTCCCTCCCCTTCCAATACATCACCCAACCACAATCACTCCACTATTCTATGCTCATGCTCCGGTCCTCCCGCTCCACCACCTGTTCACCTCATATCTCATCTGCACCCTGTCTCCCTCTCCTCTCACTAAAATTTTCAATCTCTCTCTTTCATCTGGCATATTTCCTTAACTTTTTATGCATGCAACCTTAACGCCGATTCTGAAAAAGCCCAACCTTGACCCCAACTCCCCATCCAACTACCGCCCTATATTGCTACTGCCATTTGCCTCCAAGATATTTGAGAGAGTTGTGTATGCGAGATTGACAGACTTCCTCGAATCCAACTGTCTGCTTGACCCGCTTCAGCTGTGACCAAAGGATCCAACGATTTAATCGCTGCTAAAGCTCACGGCCATTACTCTATCCTAATTCTCCTTGATCTTTCTGCTGCCTTTGACACTGTTGATCATCAACAGCTCATTCTCCATAATCTCGGTCTGCTGCTCTCTCCTGGTGCTCCTCCTACCTCTCCCATTGCTTTTTCAGTGTTTCTTTCTCTGGCTCTGCCGTTTCTCTTTAACCCCTCTCTGTTGGCATTCCCCAAGGTTCTGTCCTTGGTCCCCTACTGTTCTCCATCTATACTTCCCCCCTTGGTAAACTTGTCAGCTCTTTTGGCTTCCATTGTCATTTATATGCAGATGATACGCAAATCTAACTGTCCTCTCCTGATCTCTCTCCGCCCATCTTGACTTGTGTCTCTGACTGCCTCTCCGTGATTGCCAAATGGATGGCTGCTCACTTCCTTAAACTAAACCTGTCCAAAACAGAACTTCTGTTCTTTCCTCCCTCAAGTGTTGCTACTCCCGTGTCTGTCTCCCTCCAGGTCAACAGCGCCACCATCACCTCTACCTCGCAGGCTTGCTGCCTAGGTGTTCTCTTTGACTCCGACCTCTCCTTTACCCCTCATGTCCAGTTGATTGCCAAATCCTGCCGCTTCCATCTCAAAAACATAGCTCGCATCCGCCCCGATTTAATACCAGACGCGACTAAGCTGCTGGTCCATGCCGTTGTTCTTTTTCGTTTTGACTACTGCAATCCCCTTCTCAGTGATCTTATGTGTTCCCAGATTGCACCGTTGCAATCTATAATGAATGTGGCGACGAGGCTCATTTTCCTGTCCCGGCACAGCACAAGCAGCATTAGAAGAGAATACAGTCTATTGGGAGAAAGACGTCCAGATTCCAGATCCCTTTGTGAGTGACTTTTATTGAATTTTCTATTACATATTTCTGAGTGATATTTATTCAGAGACCACCTGTATCTCTGTATTTTTTACATTCTATTTTACCGTTTTTTTTTTTTAATTAAAACCTTATATCTGGTTATCAATCTTTATGTATCACACTATTATCTATGAGGATTTTAGTCTGTTACTAGAATATTTAGCTCATTAGGCAAGTTCCTTTGCTGTACAATAGCAAGGCCTTTTGTACTTAGCCTTTTTAAGAGCTAACATCCTACTGTTTCGGACTATCCTAGCATATATCTGTGTACATAATTAAACAGATAAAATCCCTGGTTGTGTGCATACAAAAGGATTTCTGCCAAACCTGGACTAGAATGGATACATTGTAAACTTTCTACATAAAGTTACTTATCATCAGTATTCTTTTTGTGTCAATTGAGGCTGGTATTTGAATAGATAAGACAGAATCTTCTTTTTTATACCAATTATCCAATATTCACTACTGCGTAGATTCCAATCTTTCTTCTATATTTATGTATATAGTTATTCTTCTCTCCCCTATATATATGTGAGTGTTAATATCTACTCCTGATTTAGGCATTGGACTTGATTCATTTGCCTTTTTATCTTGTTTTTCTAATTTTCCTGTCCGCCCGCACCTCCCACTCCTCCCCCCTCTGTCAGTCCCTACATTGGCTTCCAGTTAGATATAGGGCTCAATTTAAAATTCTGGTGCTTCTTTACAAGTCCCTACATAATGCTGCTCCAACCTACCTATGTTCATTAATACACAAGTATGTCCCGTTGAGGCCAATGCGCTCTGCCGAAGACCTACGTCTATTCTCTGTCCGTACTCCCATATCTGATGCTCGCCTCCAAGACTTCTCCATGGCTGCACCTTTTCTGTGGAACGCCCTTCCCTTCTCCGTTAGACTTTCACCCAGTGTCCACTCCTTAAAAAAAAAAATTGAAAACTCACTTCTTCAGGAAAGCATATCATTTAAACTTTTAGCGTGTTTTCATTCCCCCCTTCCCATGACTCCTCTCCTACAACTGTCAAAAACTAACCTAAGTTCTCTGTGAATACTTTTCTAGCAACCTATTTCATTACCCCTACTTCTCAGTGAATACTTTTCTAGCAACCTATTTCATTACCTCTACTTATACCCTTTGTGTCACTATACCCCACTCCCTCCAGCACGTAACTCATTGAGCAAGGCCCTCAACCCCTCTGTTCCCGTGCGTCCATTTGTCTGGTTACTATTACGTGTCTGTTAGTCCACCCATTTTACAGCTCTGTGGAATTTGCTGGTGCTATATAAATAATAAAAAAATAATAATAATAATAACAGGAAGGGGATATGCCACATTACCACATGTTCTCAAGATGAGGCTGGACAGGTAGAAAATAGAAGCAGCTTCAGGAGCATTTGCATGGAAGTCAATGTCAGCATTTACTGTTCTTTTGGAAGGCCAGCCACACTCCTCTACATCCCTCATAAGTCCCCATACTCCTATTAGTCTGCATAACATTATAGACAAGAGCATGGTAGGGAGTTGTGAAAAAAAAAATTGTGTTTCTTTTTTTGTTTTTTTGTTTTCGGAATCCACGGGCCCATTAAATGGGCATGAACCAGGATCTGCAGCTCCATTAGCCCCTTTGCTGGGTATTGGAAACAAACAAGGGAAATTCATGTTCCTATTATTCATGATAATTTTGTTTCATATTTAAGGCATTATCTCTATAATGTATGGCAGGGTGTCCATTTACCATTCACATTATTAAAGTAACAAAAACCGAGTTAGACATTTCATAATAAGAGAGTAAAAAATTGTACTCATTAATACACTGATAAAATAGTACAGAAATACGTAACCTGTATTCTACCCCTGAGGATATGCCATATACCTACATGTCCCTGTGCTCTGTCCACAACAGACATCTCGACAACTACAGACATTAAAACATGCTTAAATACCCCACAAATTAAACTCCATATATTATATATGTATAAATAACATCCAGTCTCACAGTCTGTTTGTCTCCATTCTTTCTCAGATTGTAAACCCTATGGGGCTAGGACCTTTTATCCTCAAATATCCATGTGTTTTATATTCCATAATTTAATGTTTGTATAATCAGTGAATTTACTATATTTCCCCTCCTGAGCCTGTAAAGTGCTAATTATATCTATAAATACATGCACACATATACTACAAATATTGATAAAACCAGACGCACATTAGAATGCATTAAATAGACCACAAAG
Source organism: Pelobates cultripes (assembly GCA_933207985.1). Taxonomy (NCBI): domain Eukaryota; kingdom Metazoa; phylum Chordata; class Amphibia; order Anura; family Pelobatidae; genus Pelobates; species Pelobates cultripes. The sequence goes on along the minus strand of OW240912.1, from coordinate 319,116,714 downwards.
GAATGTACATGTTTCATTCATTTAACATTACAGGGCTGAGTGGCAGTTTTATATTAAAAACAAAATTGTACCAATTGGAGTACCCCTGGTATTTAATTTATTATGAGTTTTATGTTTCTGCAGTTTGAGATGAAAATATGTGATCACTCTGTAATTCGTTAATAAGGTCATTGATGAATGCACTAATATCAATCTGTACTTTAGTCACCATAACTGTAATGATTGAATTATTACTACTAATATTAGTTTGGGGTTAAACGAACACTGTTTATGCATACTGATGGATTAGCGCATGCAAATGTGTTTCAAGATGCTAATTCTGGGAATTCAGACTAACAGCTGCCACCCTGGTTCTTTAATTAATCAGGTTCCAGTGGAACAGCTACAGTGTATTTGCAATATGGCAGTAGCTTTGATAAACTAAGCGGCTGAATTAAGCAAGCCATGAAACAGAAAAAGAAATCAGCACAATAAATGTAAGAAATGTATCTCTGCAAATAGGCTTTACAATCTTGTTCAAACAGAGGATATGTGTTCTTCCAGAAATTGGACATCTATGGCAAATAAAATTTCAGTGTCATGTAAATTCGTGGTATGTATCCTCTTACCTTCATATTGGCCTGTATTTACATCATTTTAAACATAGAGCAAAACAAACATTAAATTATCATTGGGCTAGTTTAATTTTTGCTAAGAAAATAAATTAACTAAAATAATATGCAATACATAAATAAGACAGTTGAATGTTTTTTCTTGATAAATAAAAAATAAACAGTATAAAAAATGCAAATACGCATTTGAGGACAAAACAAAGAACAAAGTACAAAACAAAGAACTCCAGTAGAGAGTCTATGATTTAACAGTCAGTGATTGTGGATTGGAACTATACAAAAAGAATGCTGTGTGGTCATTGTGGAGCATTCTTGGGAACATACACTCATCAGCCACAACATTAAAACCACGTGCCTAATATTGTGCAGGTTCACCTTGTGTTGCCAGAACAGGCATGGACCCCATAAGACCTCTGAACGTGTCCTGTATTATCTGGCACCAAGACAATAGCAGCAGATCCTTTAAGTTCTGCAAGTTGGGAGTTGGGGCCTCCAAGGATCAGATTTGTTGTTCCAGTACCTCCCAAAAGATGCTCACATGGATTGAGATCTGGGGAATTCAGAGGCCAGGGCAAAACCTTGAACTCTTTGTCATGTTCCTCAAACAATTCCTGAACAATTGTTGCAGTGTGGCAGGGGGCATTACCCTGCTGAAAGAGGAAAGTGCCATCAGGGAACAACATTGCCATGACGGGGTGTACATGGTCTGCAACAATCACTAGGTAGGTGGTACATATAAAAGTAACATCCACATGAATGGCAGTTCCCAAGGCTATCCAGCATAACATTGCCCAGAGCATAACACTGCCTCCACCAGCCTGCCTTCTTCCCATAGTGCATCTTACCTTTATCTCTTCCTCAGGTAAACAACACACACATAACCAGCAATCTATCTCATCTAAAAGAAAATGTGATTCATTAGACCAAGCAACCTTCTTCCATTGCCCCATGGTCCAGTATTGTCCCCATTGTTGATGCTTTTGGCGGTGGACTGTGGTCATTATGGGTGCTCTGGTCAGTCTGCGGCTACGTAGTCATATACACAGCACACTGCAATGCACTGTGTATTCTGACACCTTTCTATCATGGCCAGCATTACGTTTTTCAGTAATTTGAGCTACAGTAACTCTTCTGTGTGATTGACCATAGGTGCTAGCCTTCGTTCCCCATGGGCACCAATGGGCCTTGGGTGCCCATGACCCTGATGCCTGAGTCATTCAAAGGGCATTTAGATTCTGAAGGAAGCTTTCACAATGATACATTTTGGCTTTCTTAGCCATGTCTTCTCATGTCTGAACTATTGTCAAATCAAATATTACCCGTGCTTTACTTCATTTTGGAATCAAATTGGTCTGTCAGTATACAGTCATACTAAAATGGTACACGCATATTAAACTGCAAGACTGCACCAGGTACTTTAGTTAGGAGGAAACAAAGTTATGGCTATGAGACAGACAAAATGTATCATCACAAAATATTTACTCAAGTAAGCAACTAGGACACCTGCCTTCAGAAGTTAGACCAATGGTACAAGTTTGTGGAAGTTACATACGTTAACCTGCCAAGACTTTCTGTGGCTGTCGAATTACAGAATTCCCAATGCAGCCCAATGAGAGGTGTTTGCAAGGCAGGTGTTCTGGACAATCATGTGAATCATGGGTTTAGCTTCACTGATCTAACCACACCAGGAATTAACTGGTCCGGCTGACTGATTGACAATTGGGCAGGGTTGGGGGCTTGTAACAAGGATAATTTATAAATCTGCCAATTTCTATTATAATCTTCACTTTTTGTAAGATTAAATAAATAGCACACAGACTTCAAAGCACTTCAGCAAGCTAAAGTGCTTTAGGAGTGTTCCTTTAAGTTATGTGCACCTTGACAGAGACACTTTAAAACAGCTTCAGTGTAAAATATATTAAAAACAAACTTTTATTTAGAAACCTGATGTTAATATAGTGACACACTATATACCAAACATATTACACAAAATATAATACTATACTTTGTGTATAGAACTATTGGCAGTCAGTTCTGTTTTGTATTTTCAATTTCTTTCCGTAATTTACTTGTTGGGAATTTTCTCAAATGTACTGGTCTATTTTGGAGTTTATTTACTTGTACTGAGTTGAGAACTGATTTTTAAAATTTAGGCTGAAATACAGTTGCTAAATAATAATAATAGCAAAATATTTACCCAGGAAAGCTACTTTCAGATATATACAGGTAATATTTTGATATATGTTTAAGTTTATGTCTATCCTATAGCATACAGTTTGCAGTTCAGTTCATCGTTAAAGCAAAACTTTCACTGTCTGCAGAATTTTCAAAGACCCATGACGGTGACATTAATGCTTGGGGTGCAGTGGCTTGGTGTGCCAAGGAAAGGTGAGTTCTACTTACCTGAACTTGTCCCTCGCGGGTGCCACAATCTTCTCCAGTCAGGTCCACTTCAGCTCCTGGGAGTCTACATCACTGCTGTCCTCTTGCGCAGTAGTGCGGCATTTAAGTCTATGGAGATCCCTCGAGACTGCGGAATTCTCCATAGATAAAGCAAATTCTCTGCAGCAATCACTGGTGATGGCCGGGTGGATTGCCTCTTCTAGACTCAGCAGCCAAGCAGTGTCGGGCGTAGGAAAAATACAGAGACAAAGTTTTACCTAATTTGTCTTGTGTTTTTAGTTAGAAATAGAAAAATGAGATAAGAAAGACAGAATAGGAGATAGGAAGAGACGAGGAAGCGATTGAGAAAAGGTCAGTATGGCGTTTATTAGAGGATCTCATTGTTTTCCATCAGATAGACAATGCATTGAAGTTTTTCTTTCAACACTATGTGTGCTGCAGTAGTGTCCAATTCATTTACAGGGTTAATAAACTATTATTATTTTTCCTTGTCAATGCCCTATTTTGCTTGTATCCACTCAGAGTAATTTATAGTTCTAGGATTGCTTGTGGCTACAACAATACTGCTGATTTCTGTGCTACAAGGGCAATTTAGCAGCTGTCTTTTTCATATTAATGGTACATTGTAAAATAGCTTAATTATTATAATTGGCTGTGTTCCTCCAATACATTTCTAAATGATTCTTCTATCTGATATTGGACATGTTATGATGGGTCAGGAATTAATCATTCTTATTTAAAAGGTGTCAAACAACGGCTTATTTTCCTGTCTTGAGCTTTTAATCACCAGCTTTACCCACTTATATCAATGTTAGTAATGCATTTATTTATGAAATAAATTACTTGGTTAACAAATACATGGAAAGTGCTTTTTATATAATTGTAACTTATCATTCTGTTTCCTGTTTTTTTTCTGACCTAACTCATTATCCTAATTAATACAATCTTTCTGCTCATGAATACAAGCATCCCTACACCTCTGATCACTTGAGCGTTGTTTTATGTTAAGCCTTTGGTTGTCAGGGGGCGAGTACCATGGATGTTGGGGACAGATATCTCAACTATCTCAAAGTGCCTCAACCGCGACGAGTCCAGCAATAGCTAGGTCATTTCTATAGAATAAATTAAGTTGTGGGTGTGCAGTGTACATCCATCTTAATGAATGTTTTAAAGATGTTTCTTTTCATTTTATTATTTTTGTATAATTTATTTTTTGTTATCTGTGTAATGTATTCTATGATTTCTGGGGACAATTCCAGTATAGTTCCTTATTACTCATCACTGCTAGTTTTATTGCTATGAAGTGCTAATACATACTTATAAATAGGGATTTCGAACCAACATAGGGAGTGCTCCTTCTAAATATGGATGTTTACTAGGTATAAAATGAAATTATTTCCCTAACATAGATGTATATAAAACCGGGTATACACTGTATTTAAAGGTAGTGACAGTGCGTAATGATTGGACAGACACAGTTATATTTTTCTTCATTCCCCTCCTTCCCAGGCTCTTAGTAGCAGCCCATGGAATATACATTCTACATAAGGATGTCTGCTTCCTAGATATGGTATGCAGGAATATTTACTAAAATATACATTTAGAGAATTAACAAGGGGGATTCCAAATTTTAGGAGAAAATTGCAGAATTGGAAAAAAATATCCTCATCTGTATTCCAGTTTAGAATGATTGGTTTATTTGAAATCTCTTGGTCACTTCCCAATGTTTGCAGTTTCAAAGTCCCTCATTGCATGTCTGTTCTCGTTCGCATCCATTTATTAAATTGGAAATTGAAGGAATTGAGGAGAAAATTACAATTTATAGGCCTACACAAATTACCTGTAACATTTTCCTTCTCTGCTGTTTTTCCAGGTTGTCTGTTTTGGCTTGAAACCTGAAATATCACTGTGAATTCTGGTTTAAAATGTGCACTCTATGGAGATCACATATGTTATGTTCACAAAAATGTCAAGTTTGGAAATTGGCCATGACATTTCAAATTGTCAGGAATCAAAGTGAATTCAAATTTAAAACCAGAATAGACAAATTGGAGAAGCTGTCTAGGTCAGCTATGCTTTCAGTTTGGCTACTTTGGCCTTTAATTTTAAATTCATTTGAGTTCAGTTTTGAATTCCCAACTATGAGAATACTCACGATAGTGAATAACCCTTCTATCTCAATATACCACTGTTTCACAATGCTCACGAATAGTTAGTTTAACTCTCCTGGACCTCCTAAAGGCTGCAAGTATGAATACAGTAGGCATGTTTACATAACCCGGCAAATCCCCCACCCCTCCAACACCCCCAGACACCCCCCCCCCCATAAAACCAAAACATTGGTGAAGTACAAGAGAAAATAAATAGAACAAAGCAGGCACATGCGTACACACACATGCAATATTTATACAATGTTTACAGTAAGAATATATAACACCATATGTCTGTGGCAAATATTCACAAGGGTTAATAGGCAAAGTGTATGATCAACAATATAATTATGTTTTTCTGTTCGACTTTCACTTGTTGTACATAGGAGTGTTTCCACTCAAGGTCAACAGATGTTACTCCCCCCTCACCCTGCTTGCACAATGCTAACAAGGTTATGTGTATTGTATTGTGAGAAGTGGTAGAAAGGGAAGGGTAACTCACATGACTTTGCTTGTACCTGATATATATGCATAATTTTAAACTCTATGCCTCTCTGAACCAACTTTTGACTGTTTTTCTCTCTAGTGCAAGATGTGATCCAATACTTCTATTACTCCAGCCTCTAACTGGTTAATTAGAAAATGTATTTTTTTAGAGGGCATTGGCTATTTAGCCTATCTCCATAACAACCAAAAAATTAAGAAACATAATTTTATAAACTTTTCAATAAAGTAAAGAAAACCTTAAATTTATTTTTATTAATTTTATTTATTTATATAATATTTTACCAGGAAGAATGCATTGAGATTTCTCTTGTTTTCAAGTATCTTATCTTAGTCTTATTCAAACGTTTGCACCGAGTGCTGGAAGAATATATAGGAGAATCTCATCTCTAACATTCAGATGAAACCAGAGACAGGTGTTGTCTTTATCTGATATAAATTGGAAAGAAGATGTGCCACCTTGATGAATTCTCTAATAGTGGCTAGCTTCTGCCTTTCACTCCTCGTTCAAGATTTCATCCCATATACTATCACCGAGGACTTTCATCTCTATTTGTCTGCTATATGTCACTCTTTTACTGTTACTGGAATCAGGTGGCTGGTGTCAATTGAAGAATAATGAAGACCATCTTCTGTGCCACTTCTTTACTTGTTGACTTAGTTCAATATAAATGTCTTTTACAAAGCTGGAAACCACTACTGTCCATAAAACAGTTTACGTTGCTTGTTAAGAGAAATGATATTGCACAAATGTTTTATTTTATCCCTTCACTAAGGTCTGTTTGTGAGGTGTCCTGAAATAGTTAAGCAAGGCGTCCTAAAAATAAAATAGAAAGGAATAAAAACCCTGTAGGGTACATAGGAACAACTGGTACTCATTGTAAGAAAGGTATGGTTTATAGAGAATAACTGTGTAACCTCTTCAGTTCTGAACAACTCACAAAAATAATTAGAGAGCACAGTAGATGTTATGTATAAAAAAGTGAATTTTTTTCATAATTTTCAGACCAGACTACTTTTCTTTTGTATAAAAACCTTTCCATATTTTCATATATTGGCGCATATTTAAAAAACTGTTTTGCCTGCATGCATCCTTGAAAAAATTTTATTACTTGCTTTGAAAAAATGTGCCAAAATGAAATAACATTGTAAAATGAGACACAAAATATAAAAACACGAAAATATTGGCAGAAAAATGGTGACTTTATTTTTTTTTACATTATTCACACTATTTCTATTCCACGCAATCTAAAGAAAATACATTGAACAAGTTCTAGTGAAGCTTTGACAAAGTTGCTCAGATCCAGTCCTTTGTCACAGTATGAAGCAGAAGACTTGTAATGCAGCTGGGAAGATACAAATAACACCATTTATCAAAGTGATACTCTACACACATAAATTGCTTCAGCTTGCTGAAATGTCTTATGTGTCTGGAGCCAGTCACATTTGTAACAATAGAAAGCGGCAACTTTATAACTGGGGTCGATCAGACAGCCAGGGAAGATTTTGTTCTCTTCTGTTAGCTCCATAGAGCTAACTGAAGCAGGCGGCACACTATGCTAAAAGCAGTTTGCAAAATTCTGCTGATCTCTTATTCACAGCCTCTGTAAGACCACCTCTTTTTCCCCTAGGAAAAACTTTCAGAAACTTCTTGTGGTTTTTCCAATGCTTCTCAATGAGCTGTTTTATGGCTTAATGAGAAAGTTTTGACAATGAGCCTGATTTTCAATGGGGGTTGAATAATTTTGATTACAATTGTAGCATGACATGGAAAATGGAGGAATAGAAACAATAAAATGTGTTCGCTTTAAAAATGTAGAAAGCACAATGCAAAATTTAAAGGGAATGCACAATGAGAAAGCCATCTATATTATGCGTCATTCGTCAGCTCAAGCTTTCATAGATATCCTTAGTGCTATAAAATATATTGATGCAAATATGAATGTGATATAGTGGTTTAAACCACACAAAATATCATACACATATAAAAGATTGTCAAAATAAAAGAAGTACGCATCTATTAAACCTGACATATCCCTGAGATGAATGTTTCCTCTGATATTAACTATATGCATAAAAGCAGATGATAATCAATGCTTGTTCTTGAGGTACAATAAAAAAATGAGTAATACAAAATGAGTCATTTCGAGGTGTTATTTTTTTATATTTCACTATTTCCGCAGGAAAAGGCCACGACATTGAATTGGCCTTTTGTGAAACTGTCTCTTTTGTAATAATATTTTACAATTATTTTCTCCATACGATTATATGTATTCATTCCATTTGCTTTTATTGAATAACACTGACAGGAGGATTCACTAACGTGAGTAATCGAAGTGAATTCAAAGTGAATTTAAAATAAAGGCCAGAGTAGCAGAACTAAAAGCAGAACTGGCTTAGAATTTCAGAATTCCACAATTTTAAGAAAACGCTGCAGTGATCATTTTGGGTCTACAAGGTTTGGGGAACCTCGACAATTTAGTTCCTAAACCAGTATGAGTGGGGACACATTAAACGTTTTGATTCTACTCAAACTTGCTTGGGATTCATTGAATAAACAGCACTATTCTAATATCATTCAGAGATATGTATAAATAAATGCTGCCTGTATTTATTTCGAGTGACAGGATTCAAGAGAGATATCTGAATAATGTATTATAATGAGATGTATTGATTTTCTTGTTTGCACCTACATTGTTCCTTGTTAGTGACATGTTTGTTGTGATTTTAGCTGCATGAAAACTGCATTAAATAAGCTTTGATTAAATACATCAAACAATATGTTGTGACAAAAGAGATCTACATTTAGCATAATCTTCTTTACTGCATGTTACCAATGCTTTAATGACACCTGATTGCAAGCATTGCTGCATTTTAATTTTATATAAGTGTTGTATTTTTCAGTGTATCAAGCTGTTTATTTTAATTAAAAGCAGCACAATTCTCAATGACATTAAGACTGTGCCTACGCTAGTTATTACTCGTCAATTTAGCTCTCTGTCATATTAGTGTCTTGTTGACTCACTGGTTTTTTGACTTGATGCTTTTCACCCTGCAGGATCAATGCTACACATTTTAATATGGCTTGATAATTTTCCCCTACATTTGCTTGTCATTTACACTACATTCACTTCACAGTTTCTAAATTACAGTAATTCTGCATTGCATATTTCTTTTTTGCATGACAGCATCTATTATATTAAAAAAAGAAATGCCATTACAAAATGAAAATCTACACTGGCTTGTTACAAAATGAAAATCTGTAGTTTGTTATAGCATAATGTAAATTTCCATTTAACCAAAAGGAAAATTTATATATGGGTGAGAAGTACCAAATCCAAAATTCTCACCACAAGTTAAATAGCGACATTTATTAATAGTAATGGAATTGCAATATTTTTTTCTGGGTGTTGTGTATTTCTTTATAAGGGTGGAAAAATGACTGTTGTGTGTCACCTACGTATCTTAAGTTGAACTTTGGAAAGTCCCCCTTTGAGCACAAAAACTAAAAAATTATGTTTCCACAACTATGCCATAGTTTATAGTTTGACATGCAAATGAGCACAGACAGGCATCACGTTTCAGATTTCTGCAGATACTCCTAACAATGGGATCCTCTTTTAACATAGCTTTTATAAAACCAAAGCAAGGGTAATGATCCAAAAGGGCCCATGAGCAGAAACTAGCCATGTACAGTTTATAAGATTACTGAAATCTTATTTCTTATTGAAATCTTATATCTTATTGAAAGTGCATGACTGCTTAATCAGGAACCCATACCTGACCCATGCCAAATCAATAAAATACTGACGCATCACTTATGGGTTAAAAGCAAAAACCACAGCATTATTATGTTCTATAAACAAAATCAAATTCCAATGGCTTCCTGGAGCAGTGCAAACTTTTATTCAACGTTTTGGCGTCAAGCCTTAATTATGTATTAAAGCTTTACGTCGAAACATTACATAGAATTGTGTTCACTTGATCCTGAATAAAACTCCTTTCTATTTGCAATACTCCGTGAAGGCTTTGGAATTTGTTTTTGAATACTTTAAAGGGACTGTAGGACCCTTTCACGATGCTCCAAGTTTGGTAGCAGACTCTACTGGGTTCCTTTAGTGCAACACTACCTTTGGACTTGGATATACGTTTCATAACCAATTAAAATTACCTTTTTCATAAACATTCAGGTTTGTCCTATCAAGAAGTAGACAGGTAATTGGTATCCATGAGCACTAGCTCTGTTAGCAATAGGGGTGCTGCAGAGCATATCTACCCAAAGCCCACCAGGGGTGTTGTGACCACATTCCTACAGGTCTGGCCAGGAACTCCTTCAAGTTGTGATAATAAAGACTAAACAAAACCACAAAAAACACAGCAACCTAAATGGGGAGGAAGGGAGGGCAGAACAAGGTGGAAGTGCTGATACTGTGCTGCCTCTGTGGTAAGTGAAAGAATCCTTCACAGAAAAGTATACATTGTAAGCTTGCTAGCCTCTTCCCTGTGCTGTACTTTTCAGGACCCTGGCCAGCAGTCATGGCTTCCTCCAGTTTTGGGGAAAATTACCATATTTATTTTATTATTATTATTATTATTTTGTTATTTATAGAGCACCAACAAATTCCATAGCGCTGTACAATTTTACTTTGAAACAAATATTTCAGGGTTTATATAACTGACCTAGAAGAAATCTTTAATTTACTTTAGAAATAGATGATGGTGATTAGAATATAAAAATAAAATGTCTATCAGTAAGAATTTTTCTCTGTCGATTAGCAGGGACACAGTGTGGTTTTCATATCGATAGTTCCTGATATACATGACCTCTCGGAACATGACAATTGCCTCGCACACCTAGAAATTTGTTTAAAGGGCAATAGGACTGAGTCTTGAGCTCCTTTTGATGAGATGCGTAAAATACCACCTGGCGAAATCAACTTCAAAGAAACTATGGCAATCACAATTTTTGATAGAGAAACTAAGTACATAAAAATATGTGACATCAAATAACCTTTTACAAATTATGCATTATTCTTTGCTCTTTTTAATGTTCAGAATTTAAAGTCAAATTACATTTTTATCAAGCTTCATATAGAGGTCTATTGTGTGATAGCATAATAGTATATCATCATGCATAAAGTATGATTAAAAATGTTATTGCACCTTAGGAAATTTCCTTGTTAATTCACCAATTCCAAGTTAGTTTTATTTTCCGGTGACTTCTTTGCGTTCTAATTACAGTTCTTAAATACAACACATAATCAGTAATATCATAATTGACGCATATCAAAACAAAATATAATCTTAATAGCCATACCAGATAAGGAATGCATTGGCAAACTTTATTTGACCCCACTTGTAAGCATAAGCTTTTAATTATCTCATATATACAAGTGCATTTAAAAATGTAATTCTATTAATTTTATAATTTTGTTGTAGACGTGCCTTTACTTCCTCCAGAACTTATTTTCCACATTGGAAACACATATACTGTATTTGACTATTAGAGCATTGTCTGCTTTTGGAACATTGTCATGCACATGTCCAGCAGTCTCTTCTCGAATTTAAACCTTTTGCAAGAATATTGCTGCCGCTGTCCTGCATTGAATGTGTTAGGGGGCACTCTCTGGTACTTGAGTCAATGTTTCTTGATTATCCAGCCAAAAATGGGTGCAGTTGATAGGCTGAGAGCATCAGTCAACTGAGTGGCCTCAGCCTATCTCTACCACCCATCAGTGATATGGCTTGGTACAGCTAAAGCAGAGGTACACTCTTTCTTAGCCACAAGCCTAGGAGGACAGAGCCACGGATGCCAGGGGACCCTCATTATTGTCAAAATGTTAAACGCTGAACTGTAGAACAGTGCCAAGGGACTTAAGGAACCATAACCACATCAGTGAGGTGAACTGGTTATGGTGTCTAGAGTGTTCTTTTAATGTAAACAGTGGTAAAAAGTTCTCAAAGTCAAGCAATCACAATGGAAAATAATAATGAAAGATTCATTTTTAGCATTCATACCATATGATTATTTTATACATTACCTTTTCTTCATCAACTCGTACTCCTACTGTATTCGTTCAAATTATGCAAACTAGCTTCTTATGTAGCACTAATTAGATATGAGCCAAATTATAAAGACAATGTATTATTAAATAAATTAAACCGTGTGTTTTCAAATTTTAAATAATTCCTTTCCTTTCTCTGTTCCAGTAGGATGGTGAAGAGTTATGGGTAGGCATTTGGAGTTCAGGTAATTGTCTATGTCTACAAATGGGCTTATAGAATAATGTAATAAAAAAAAGAGATGAGTGCCATCATTAAATATTATCACTCTTTTATTTTTAACCATGCAGTTCAGAGGATATTATATACTAGGCATCAGCTCTACTTTATCCTTTCTTATTTAATTAAAAATCTTTGTCTGCTGGGAACCATGTTATTGTCAAGATACTATGGAAAAATGACACTAATTGTTAGAAAACGCTTAGGGCTATTTCTGTATCACTCTCCCCACTAATTACCCATATGTGAACAGTGTTCCACAGAGTCGAACTCTAGCTGCTAATCAACATACTGCTTTGAGTATTCCATTAAAGGCTGAACCACATGCTCAGCTGTTCTAGTTATTAGACAGATAACGGGCCACAGCTACAGCTAGATAGTTGCTCTGATCTTGCTAAATCTTTATAGACTAAAATTCTGGGGTTCTCATAGAAAAAGTTTAGTCGTAGCAGCAGTACCCATGTTCTGTCCAATACACTCATAACATGAGCAGTTAATCTGACCCCCCCACCCCCCAAAATCTATTTTTTTGTCAATATTTTATTTTCATATATTGTTCTGTATAAAGTATTCTTGTTATTGCTTATATAATTTCTTGATAAAAGCTTGTAATAATATCATGGGGATAGGGGGTAGCAGTATTGCACACTAGATGAAGTGCTACTAAACATACTTTGTTGTTTGTTAGTGGTAACTGATTTATGGCGTACCATTTTATAACCCTCTTATGGGTCGGTAAAAGTCTAGGATGTCATAACAATCTGGTCTTTAGGGATGCTTTTCCAGAACGAATGACCCACTCATGTAACCTTACTAGAGCTGTATAAGGCTGCTTGTGTTCCGTAAATGGGAAATTTCATGTGAGCAGTAGATCTTTGAGGATTAAAAGGCAATCGGTCATTAAAAGCTTATTCCCTATTATTTAAGTTTATGAAATAAATTTGTAATAAAAGATTTTTTTGCAAATTATAAGAATATGTCCATAAATCTGTGATACGGTATAGAAAGAAATTTACTGAATACAAGCATTTTCAATCAAAAGGAAAAGAAAGGTATCCACAGGGCAAGTGGTTTTCCAGTAAAAGTTATAACAGCAGGTAATAAACAATTCAAGATGTACAACAATATAGAGGTGCAAGCAAAGTCATCAAACCTCAGATCTTTTACAGAAAATCAAACAAAAAGAAGCATGTATTCATATCCTACTAACTAAACTCATTAATTAAGGGTTCAGGCTCACAAAGCATTATGTAGGTCACAAAGAGGCCAGATGACAACTCAAAGTCAAGATCTTAATACAGGTGTTTCTAAATAGGGATCCACTCTATTTGTCCTATCTTTGTATTTTGGAGAAATCTTTTTTTCCAGTTGGTTTAAATAAGTGATGTAGAAACAGACCAGTAAACATATTTTGAATACTGTAATGGGATATTAGTACAATGTAGAAGAACTGAGTACCAGGGAACTGCTTGGCACAATATATACATGATGGAAGATCAAACTCCCACACCCTCCCACCTCCTGGACAGCTCACTAAGAATGCAGCTTCAAAATGGATGCTGTCCAGGAGGTGGGAGGGTCTGGGAGGGAGGGTCTGCTGCTGATTGGCTGGAATGTGTCTGCTGACTGGAGTCTGTGGCGAACCGTTCGTGGCGAACTGTGGCGAACCGTTCGCGAACCTTTCGACGAACCGTTCGGGACATCCCTAATTATGGAACATAGAATGCATAATCTGAATAAAACATACCCACCCCTAAACCTGCCATTTCAGATTTCAGCTTGACAAAGTGGTCAAAATATTGCATTTTTCACTATGGTCACTTAAATTAAGGGACACTGTTTCAATAGGTTGTGCTGGAATTATTATTATTTTTTTGTGTGGGTGTTTACTGGTTTTAGCAGAACCGGATTCTTTGCACCATAACAGACAGTTGCTAGCACTAATTGTATAATGTTAATGCTTCAGGAGATAGAGGTGAATAAATAAATATATATATAAAAAATATCGTTTGCGCTCTCACTGTCCCAGCAACACCATGGAACAGATTAATAAGGTCCTCTAGAACTTCCTCCTGTACTAATACCTTGGCCCATAAGGCATCCTTATCATAAATTAATAGTAGCCTAAAAACCCACATATTGCATAGAACAAATACATTTGCCGTGTCTATTTAGTAGTACAACACTTCAAACAAGATAATGGCTAATGCATATGCCCTGTTATTCACACATTTTATTCAAGTCATATATATAGCAAAGGTGGTGGGTCTTTGCACTTGAGAAAGCTTTACTCACCCTTGATTGCCAGCTACTTTGGACTTTTATTAACATAAAAAGGCTACTGACAGATTTGTTGCACAATTAACACATTTCAAAATACTCTGTCAGTGAGAATTCAAAAGCGAATTTCAAATGTTAGGTCAAAGTAAATGAATTTGAAGGTTAGCTGACATAGATATTTTTTCCAATCTGCCTATTTGTTAGGATCTACTCTGCTCTGTTCTGATGTCTGACTTGGCTTCTGGTATCGAGTACTCTTTTTACAATCCTTGCTTAGTTTCTCTTGGTTTTTCTGGTTTTCTATTCTATGTCTGGTTTTCTTTATGCTGGGTTTCTGGGTTCATTCTTATATTCCGT
>OW240912.1:319072962-319092081 GCA_933207985.1 Pelobates cultripes | reverse complement strand
AAAGCAGTTACAAAATTACAGGAAAACAGCAGTGTCATTTCGCTGAAACAGCATTGCTTCAACTGCAAGTGCCATCAAGATTAAGTGATTTTGTTTCAGAGAAAAGCATGTCTCCATTGTCAATGTATGATTCAAAATGCCCCATCAAAGGTGTTTTGACACTGAGGAATTTATTTGCTAAACAGTTGAGAACCTAAAACCCACAATGAAAAATCTAGACCAGGGGTTCCCAATTAATTTTTCCTGTGGAACACTTTGTGTATCAACGTTGTGGAACCTCCCCACTCCAAAAAAATTTTTTGCCATAGCATAAACCTTTCAATTAGCAGAGCATAATGTTTTGGGTTTTTTTTGCCAAATTTTGTCTTTTTGCTAGATATACACTAATTTCGACAGATAGTAAACAAATTGTGGTATTTAGGAGCAGGTGTGCTTCTGTGTGTAGAGTTGGCATTTGTAAATAATTTTAGCATTTTAATACAGGGATGGATGTGTTTGTATGTAATGTTTGCATTTGCGTGCAGAGGTGTGTTTGGATGCAGTGTTGGATTAATACGGATGTACATTTGTGTGTATTATTGGTGTTTGTATATAATTTTAGAGTTAGAGTTTAGGGGTGTCTTTGTATATCATGTTTGTGTTTGCAGGAGTGTGTGTTGTGTTGGTGTTTGCTGGGATGTCTGTACGTCTCAGCAATCAAACACACCTCTGCAACACTACATCCAAACACACCTCTGCACAAAAAATCCAACACTACATCCAAACACACCTCTGCACATCTTCCACATACATACTTACAAATTTACTTACGCATACACAAACACCACAACAAAATCCCTCCCGAAACATGCACAGTCATATATACAAACACACACACGCACACACCTTGACACACAGACACACACACCTTGACACAGATACACACACTGGCACATGCAAACAAATATACATACATCTTGACACACAGATACAAACAAGCACAGATACACACTGGCAAATACACACATATACACACTGGCAGATATACACACACACTGGCACAAACACACATAGGCACACAGATAAACACAGATACATACCCTGCTATACAGATACACACACACACACTTTTTCTCTTTGGTTTTTACCATATGTATTTTGGCTGATGTGTACTATGGTTGTTGCTGCCGCACAGGAGTAATGGGAGTTTGAGCGCAGGACTTGTTTCTTTGTATTTGTACACACACACACACACTGATACACAGATACACATACTGACACATACACACACACAGATACACAATGATACACACTGACACACACAGATACACACACTGGCACATACACACACTGACAGAAAAACTGACACACAGATACACATACACACAGATACACACACCTTGGCACACCGATACACACACACACTGGCACAATGATACACACATTGGCACATATACACACACGTAAACACACCCACTGACACACACTGGCACACTCTAACAGATACACATAGATGACACATATATGCATACACTGACTGGTACAATGACACACATATGAACAAGCTGACACATACACACACACAGATACACACTGACACACACAGATACACACACTGGCACATACACACACTGACAAAAACTGACACACGGATACACATACTGACGGATACACACACCTTGGCAGACAGATACACACACACTGGCACAATGATACAGATATTGGCACATATACACACACACACAAACACACCCACTGACAGATACACTGACACATACACACACACATACACGCGATTTTGTTTCCTGCACCTGGGCAGCGGCACTTGGTCGTCGAGTGCCTGGAACTCTTTTCGGCTAGGCACTCGCACGAACCACGGTAAAGGTTATACCGCTGCCCATTCTACCAACTATATGAACGACGTTCGGGAGATGGAAACTACCTACTAGAGGGAGCATTCATACATCGAAATCAAGAGAATCCCTTGCATGGTTTTCGCACAGGAACCCCCGAACAGAGACAGGCCAGGACACTTATTTCCATGGAACTGTATTGGGCTATCCCCTCGTGTCCGGCCGGTCAATACTTTATCCCGGTGGCAATCCAATTTCACCGAACCGATCTGAGTGATATTTAGATATGTTATACACTCAGACCAGGGCTATCCGGGGATATAACTTTTGTGGAATTCCTAGTACATTTGGGGTACTGTATATTTTGTATAGGTTTTTGTACCTGAGAAATAATTGAATTATAGGTTTTTCCTCATGCAATTTCTCTCAGGCTCAAAGGACCCTGGGAAGAGAAACCCTATATTGTTGTGTGGGAGACCCCATGTAGGGGTCTGTGCATAAAAGCATTGTATGGCCTGAAATAAATCAGTTGACTCTATGCTTCATCTGGTTACTGGGGGAATGGATGTCTGCAGGTTTTAATGGTTCAAGTTTGGCTCAGAGAAGGAATTAGCAGAGGTAACCAGTCAGGTTACCCATGGTCTGCTACAACACTGACACATAGATACACACAAATACACACACTGACATTCAGATACACTGATACACAGATACATATACTGATAGATACAAATACCTTGGCACATATACACACTGGCAACTACACACACAGATACACACATTGGTACATACACACACACACTGACAGATACACTGACACACAGATACACACAGATACACACACTGACATACACAGATACACACACTGGCATATACACACACACAGATACACACATTGACACAGGTACACACACTCACACAGACACATACACATATGTTTATATATGCAGTCACCCTCCTGTTCACTTATCTTTTTTTCTGCAGGAGGGTGACTTCTTTTAGTGCTGCTGGCTGAGCCTGGTGTACTGCTCAGTCCCTGCTGCGCTCTCTTACCCTCCAGCCGGTGCGCTCTGTCTGAGAGGTGCTGTCACTTCCTCCCAGCATCTCATACTACAGGAGCCCGGTTGCTGTCTCAGACGGCCACATGCTCCTGATAGGACCCCTGTTTAAGGATACCCATCAGGTGGCCCTAAATGCTTGGGAAACCCGATGGGCAAATTTCAGCAGAACCGCCATATCGCGGAACACCAATTGGGAACTATTGAGGGCAGTTATCTTGGGCCTGATGAATATGTTGTCCTCACAAAGGGGTTGACGAGCACTGAGTTAGTAGAACCATAAGAACAGATTGCAGGCTCAAGTTTTTTAATTAAAAGATATGGCAGGGAAATCATTAATCTGTTTTAAGTAATGAAGAGCAAAACTTGTTATCACAAGACTTTCTGATTTCATCTGAAAAAGTTAAATGTCTTTTTAGAGTATTGTATTTAAAGTAATCTTTGTTTGTTCTTCTCTAACCCCTCTTTCTATTTTTTTTATTTTTAATTTTTTTTATTTACTGACACGATGAGAAATAGGGATTACTTTGGATTGTGTAAAGAATATTTGGCAATCTTTGGCAATGGATGGAACTTCAGGAAAGTTAAATTTCAGTCACCATGGTAATTTACCTACAATCTAGCTATCAAAAAAAAAAGTCACTCAGAAAGGCAAATGGCAGACAACATGGACTGAAGGCAACAAAATGGACATTGAAATATTGCACTAGGAATGCAAGATAATACATATAAAGTGACAAGGCTGTTGTATAATCATTAAGATACAAGGGACATATTGAAAGGATTCCCCACTTAAAAAAAATGACAGGGCTGCTTTAATGAATTTTTAACTAACTTATTACAGAAATGGCTGCTTTAGTTTTTTTTTAAAAAAAACCCACATATTGTTTCACCCGATCCAAGAAATAGAAGATCAACTAAAAGACTAATTTTATTTGTAACTACCACATAAAATTTGAGTGTAAGAGTAGTGTATGTATAAAAAACTCCAAAATAATTTGATTTTATTTCATCACAACTTTCCATTTAGTTAATAAACCCCTCTTTACGTAACCATTTTCATTTTTATTCAAAATTATAAACGCACATTTATTTTAACATTTTCCAAAGAGATCAACTCCAGTCAGATACGTGACTAAAGAACTAATTGACTCAGAACTAATTAACTACCTCTGAGATTGCATATTCACAAGATGTAATGTATGATAACATTGAGGTTATAAAAAAGTCATTAACATTTAAAATAGCGTATATATTTTATTTAATGTAAACTTTAACGATTAACAAACACGAATATTATTTTCTAGTTCCACCCTATTTTTTACCATGGGCAAGCATAATCTAATTAAAATTGTTTTCACGTGTTCTCATCGAATTCTCAGATGTAAATAGCAAACAGCCTTAATAATTATTGCCCCTTTGCACAAGTTCACATATGTGATTTTTAAAGTAATGTGTATCAGACATGCTAATTGCTCTGAAATTTTTTTTTTTTTAATGTGTTAATATCAATTGTATGTCTATCTACACACTATTCAGACAGGGGGATTCAGGATGGGTGGGCAAGGCCATGGACGTGACCACTGACACAATATTTGTCACTAGTGAAGCCCTTAATGGGCTGACCTGCTCGCAAAAGGGGTTGTCCCCTGCCACTGACAGCCTGCCTGTCCAGCCCACAGCCTTCAGGACCAAGCAAGGGGCACTGCTGAAATACTCCCTGCATGGTCCTAGCGCCTGCAACTCAGCGTCAGCTAGTCTAATAATGTTCTTGCACTGTGTTGCCTGGGGATGGTGAGACAGGACCGCAAAACAGAGACTGTGGAGAGTCTTGTGTGTTATTATATTATTATAGGTCCATTAGGAGAGAGTTCTACTTTATCTAGAAATGTTTTTCTATTCATTGCTTAAGTTATTGGTTCTTAGCACTTTTATAATATATATCACCTTCGTAAAAGCTACTGACTATCAATGATACAGCAACAAGGGTTTCCTGCTTTGAACTAAGTGCAAAGCAAGTGAAGCATGTGCAATGCCTCTCAGTAAGGAGTACTGATTGGATGATGATCAATGATGATGACTTCACATAAGGCAGATTGAAGCTGCAGTGAGGAGTCTCTCTTAGTGCTGGAATAAAAGTAAAGTTACTTCATTTTAACAATTTTAATGATGAAATAACCCCTGTTCAAAAGTCTGCATACCCTTAGTTCTTAATACTGTGTATTGCCCCCAGTTTTTTGTAATAGTTGAAGATTATATTAGCTTTAGTGTACTAATAATCTTAATTTTAGTAATGACAGGAGGCGAATATTTGCATATCTTTCTTTACTGAAAACTCCAGCAGCATAGAAACATAACAACCAATCAGAAAAAAGTTATGATGCCCATAAAAGGCCCTGTCTATGACATCACTTCCTCTTTCTTTGAAGCGAAACAATAAATAACAACAAGAGACATAATCATATTACGTCAACAGTTCAACAACATATTAGAATATCCAACTCCATTAGTTCCGCGATGCAGAGGTATGGAAGGTGAATCTTTGTCTCGATGAGAAGCCGTTCACGCTGCAAGAAAAAGAAAAAGGTGAAAGGTATCTGGCGTGATAACTTGTCCGCATACAATAAGCATTAAGCATCTGATATACCAACGAACATTAGAATGTGAAACATATCAATATATATTTATTCTAACGCAAAGATATTTAAGAATCTATAAACACAACATAATGCAAGGTTCATGTCTAATATTCAGCCAATACAAGACCCACAAGATACAGGTCTAAGTAGCAAACATACAAACCATACGTACTTACCTTCCTGAACATAAAGGACATATTCTGTTCAACACGAGAAACATGGGAGGGATCCTATAGGGTGGGAAATATTCGCCTCCTGTCATTACTAAAATTAAGATTATTAGTACACTAAAGCTAATATAATCTTCAATTTTACCACATGACAGGAGGCTTCATATTTGCATTTTTAAAGCTTTGAATTGACCAATGTGAAGGAAGCATGAGATGTTTGCCGAAAATAGAACGTTCTAAACGTACTCTCTCGCGCTCAGTCCGCGCAGCGTATAATGTCGGCTAGGGAAGCGTCGGCCGAAAAGGTTTGTGAGGCCGCCGCTCCCCTGACCGAGTGGGCTCCGAAACAAGGTTCGACGCTAAAGACAAAAACCAGCGGACCCATCTGGCCAGTGTTGCGGTAGACACCGGTCCATGAGGGTTCACGTAAGAAGTCAGAAGGTGATCCGTCGAATGAGTTCGAAGGGGGTAGAGATATTGGTGTACCCCATTAGCGTTCTGACCACGCATAGTGTGGCGTCTGACACAAAGCATGGGTATGACACTGAAGACGAATCAGACTTAGTTCGTCTCTACATGGTAAAGGTAACCCCGTCTGGTGTGAGAGAGAAACCATCCATATCGCAAGCCCTAACGTCCGCCACCGTCTAAATGAGGCGAGGCATAATAAGAGGGCTAGTTTGGCTGAAAGTTGCTTCAGTGACAAACAAGGATTGTCCGGCCATTCCCTAAGGAATCTCAGCACCACATCCACCTGCCAGAGGCGTGAATATTTGGGTGCAGGGATCTTGACAATTCAGCACCCCGCAGTAGTCGACAAACCAGTGTATCTTGACCTACTGGTCTGCCCTGTACCAGAACGTGCGCCGCCGATATGGCGGATCTGATCACGTTGAGGGATCGATATGACCGACCCAACGAGACCAGGTGTGACAGATAGTTGAGGATCAGTGGGACAGGTGCAGTAAAGGGATCGGAATCCCTTTCCACACACCAATCACTCCAGGCCGACCAGGCAGAAATATAGCCTTTCCTGGTGCCGGGAGCCTATTAGTCCCATAGGAGGTCTTAGTTGATGCAATAGGTCGTGAACTGACCAGGAGCCCCTGAAACCGTCCAGGCAACTAGTGCCAGTTGTCCTTCCATGACAAGGGAGTGGGCTTCCCCTCGAGGTCCCGTCAGAAGTAGAGGGAAGGTAGGGAGTAGTAGAGGGTCTTCGCGAGACATCTCCAGGTGATCCGGGAAATCACGGTTGGCCCTGCCCGAGGGGTGTCATGAGCAGGAGCGATATCTTGTGGGTGTGTGTGTGTATCGAAGCACCCTTGCTATTGTGGAGAACGGCTGGGTCACGTTTGCAGGGGTTCATCCATCGCCCCGTATCCGAAGGAAGAGTCAAAGATCGTTTTGCCAATCCAAGTTTGTATGTGAAGTAATCACCATCGAAATTCCATCCTCACTTCCGCTGACAGTGGGATCCAGTGGTCGTATGAGTGACCGGTGCGTACGTATCTCACCATCAGTCGTAGTGGGCCAGGGAATAACGCTTGTATGGAGGAGGAGAGGAGGAGAGGAATCCCACAATCCGACAGCTATCCTTATAGAGGAGCTCTTTGCCGTAGACGGACGCGGAACGTAGTTCTCCAAGCCGATGTCGAAACCGAGGAACTGGCCCGATTCAGATGGAGAAGCGATCTTTGTCTGTGTACAACAAAAAACCCATGGAGTCCCGAAAGTGAACGACAAATTTGTCTGCAAACGTAGCCTGGATTCGTAAAGAATCAGCAAGTCTTCCAGGTATACGAGGCATCGCACGCCCAAATTTACGGATGTGTGCCCTCACTGGTTACAGTAGGTTCGCGAGCACCACGGAGTCGTAAACTGCTGTGTTTGTCCTCACCATTGGAATCGGAGGAAAACTTTGGCAGTCCAGGGCAACGGGTACTGACAAGCGTGCGTCCTTGAGGTCCAGATGTGTAAACCAGTCGTTATCGCCTAGGAGGTCTTGTAGAAGACGAATTTCCTCCATCTTGCAGCATTTGTAAACCATGTAGGAGTTCCATTGATGTAGTCTCCTGGCTTCTTCTTGACCAGGAAAAATTTGCTGGGGAAGCCTTCTCCTCCGGTGCATGTTGAATTGCGCCCCTCCTGAGGAGAGTGCAGATTTTCTTGTCCACGAGGCGTTCCTGTTCCGCCAGCGTGCGTAATGGAGGTGAAGGGGCGACCTGCACGGCTGTGATAAAACTCTATGACATAGCCTTGTACTGTCTGGAGAACCCAGGTGACTTTGGTAGTTGTTCTGTAAAACAGAGACAGGTTGCCGGTCATAATATTGGAAACAGTTAGTTATGTAGGTTGACACACTAGTAGATGAAGCGGATGGGTTCCTTTGTGTAGTAGATGGGAGAAATATGAGGACTGTGTATACGATCTGGAACCTGTCGCCCAGAAGCAGCTGGTGGCTCGGTTCAGCTACCGACCAGTCCTCCCAGAAGCACCTTTCCCCGTAGGGTTGTGGAAGACTTGTTTTAGCGAGGTCTGGGTTTAATTTAGTGTGGTGAATAAATTCACGTGTTTCTTGAGTACTGCAATGAACACTACGTCGAATAGTAGGCCTTGTGCTTTTGGGCCGAATTCTTGTCGTTCCTAAGTCCAATAGTGTGTTGTCGATGCGGCCCAGTACAGATTTGCGTCTGTCGGCGCATAGTGCGTCATTTACGTTGCCCAGGAGGCATATCGAGCATTGAGACCATTCTTTGGAGGTGGTAGGGTTGAGTTGTGTACCCTGGGGTAACTCGGTCTTGAGGCGTGCGCATCCTTCCATCCCCCGAGGGTTGCGCAGCCAATAGTGTTCGTCCAGGAACGTTCCGTCTTCGGCTACTCTGGTTTAGTGCCGCTACAGTTATCTCTGCCTCAGCCGCCGTCACAGAGTAAGGTTTCCCTAACGTACTTCGAGGAAGTGTGGGGAAGGTCTTGCCGTTCCATTTCCTCAGACGGTGAGCTGTCTTCGTGTCGCTCATCTACCATGTCCAAAGTACGTGGTGGGTAATAGTCTTCTTTGTCGGAAGATTGTGGCGGACGGGGTTTGGATTCCCGGTGCTCCGCCTATTTGGTCTGTTCGATGGGCGTCTTGCCCTTGACCTTAGTGGCAGGGGGGCTGGAGCCCTTCCCTTGCCGTTTTGACTTGAAGGCTTGTGGGCCTGAGGTCTCCATCAAGCGGTGTGGGGTAGAGTTCATAACAGAACCTTCTCCACTGAGGGTTACTGTGGCGTTTATCATTGCCTAGAAATCTTGGGAACGTTGAGAGTGTCCACCATGACTCGTTCCCGTCCTGTTGGGAGATAGTGTGAGGGTCAGCACGTAGGGGTGTTAGACTCCTGGTAGAACTGGGGATCACCCAGGTAAAACGGTTTGAATTGCCTGCTTTAGTATGTCTGAGAGTATGAATACTCGTGCCAAGTGTAGAGGGGTCACCTCTATTAGTTTAATCTGGCTACTGAGAGCCGTGGTGCAGGCGCGACTGACTGGTAGTGGTGTCGGTCTGGCTAGCCGGGTTCACCACAAATGTACGCCAGAGCTGTATGCACAGTTTTTAACTATACAGGCTTATTATATAGGCGCATGGGGCCTGTCTCCATAAGGTCTGCAGCCGCAGGACCCATGTCTATTAGGCTGGGTTCATCCCAGGTGGTGTCCCAGAGGACACCCATATTATAATTATTGGCACCTTACAAGCATTGCATGCATATCTGGGGGTCATCCCAAGTGGTGTGCCATGAAAAATTACCCAGAGGACACCCACGTTCAATATGTACACTAGGCACAGTAAATATACATATATGTATCCCTGTGAAGGGTACACCGCAATACACTCAGTTTTCTTAGTGATCCTGCCGTCAAATCGCATCCGGCATGGTACTGTTGCTTTAATGTAAAACTGACAGGCAGTGTTTAAACATCCATATATGTCTGTAGTAATCAGTGGTAAAGTTGAGGCGTAGGCCTCCGTGCATATGATCGGGGTTCACCCCGGGTGGTGTGCCATGGTAACCCAGAGGACACCCACATCAAAGGTAATGGTCTGTCAGTTGCATGCATATCTGGGGGGTCACCCCAGGTGGTGTGCCATGAAAAAATACCCAGAGGACACCCACATAAATTTGCACCGTCAGGTACAGTAATATAATATGACCCTCTGTAGGGTACAATAATATAATATAATATGCCCCTTGTAGGGTACAGTGATATAGTTGATCTTGTTATAGGTACAGTATATGTTTTGTATAACGACTGTGATATTGTTTGGCTTCACAATAATACATAGATTGTGTGCCTGCTCAACATATAATCATCCAGTGTAAGGCACCATGAGAGATATATCCATGAGAATAAAAAATAATAATTGTATCAATAAATGAATGTGCCGAGAGAGGGGGACCCCTGAAGGGGTTAATCCAGATGCAGGGCGCGGTATAGTATGACCCTGTGCAGGGTATAGTAATATGGTATGACCCTGTATAGGGTATAGACCCTGAGTAAGGTACAAAGACATAATCTCCTTTAATGCCTGCATGTAAGTATTTGTTTGGCAGACACTGTTGGCAGGCACTGTGGCAAAATACATCGAAAGAATACATGGAGAAAAAACTGAAATCCAGCTTGCACTCTCCCATTGTTCACTTGGGAGAGCATACACTTGTGGAGCCCGGCGGTCGGGTGAGTTCCCGATCCGCCGAGCGAGCAGGGAAGGCGGCCGTCGGGTATCTCGCGAGCCGCGAGATCCAAGATGGCCGCCGCCCACATGTGAAGGTGCGCCGCGGATCGCGGTCGCGCGGTGCAAAACAAAGGGGATAAATGCAACACAAACGCTGACCCCAGCCTCCCTCCACCCGTCCCCATACAGTCCCCTGTGTAAGTGAAAGGGCCGGTCCGCGAGGCGAGCGCGACATGGGTAGTCGTTGCGCCCGCGGATACCAGGCAGTAAGGTGGAAATAAAAAGGGGGAAAAAACAGAGGGATACAGTGAAGGGACAGGAATAAGGGGGGCCAAGGTAGCAGGTGTTAGCAATAAATAGAGTAATATATAGTGGTATGACAATCAAAAAACAGAGTAAATTAAGAATCTACCAGAGAGGTAAAATACTCTGACCTGATGTATGGCTGGAGCAGCAAAGAAAGAGGGAGTGATGTCATAGACAGGGCCTTTTATGGGCATCATAACTTTTTTCTGATTGGTTGTTATGTTTCTATGCTGCTGGAGTTTTCAGTAAAGAAAGATATGCAAATATGAAGCCTCCTGTCATGTGGTAAAATTGTCTATAAGGCCCCTAATTCCTGCAGTTGGTATAGCTGGCCATTCACCTCGGCAAAATGTTTCCAGGTTATTTCTTTGGTCGTCTTGCATGAACCGCACATTTGAGATCTCCCCAGAGTGGCTCGATGATATTAAGGTCAGGAGACTGTGATTGCCACTCCAGAACCTTCACCTTTTTCTGCTGTAACCACTGGAGTGTCGACGTGACCTTGTGCTTGTCATGCTGGAAAGTCCAAGAATGTCCCATGTGCAGCCTTCGTGGAGAAGATTGCAAATGGTCTGCCAGTATTTTCTGATAACATACTGCATTCATCAATTTTCACATGATTCCCTGTGCCTTTAGAGCTCACACATCCCCAAAACATCAGTGAGCCACCACTATGCTTCACAGTGGGGATAGTGTTCTTTTCACTGTAGGCCTTATTGACCTCTCTCCAAGCATAGTGCTTACGGTTGTGACCATAAAGCTCTATTTTGGTCTCATCACTCCAAATTACAGTGTGCCAGAAGCTGTGAGGTGTGTCCAGGTGTGCTTGGCATATTGTAACCAGGCTTTTTTGTGGCATTGGCACATTAAAGGCTTCTTTCTGGCAACTCAACCATGCAGCTCATTTGCTCAAGTATTGTTGTATTGTGCTCCTTGAAACAACCACACTGTCTTTTTGCAGAGCAGCCTGTATTTCTCCTGAGGTTACCTGAAGGTGTTTCTTTGAATACCAAACATTTATTCTGGCAGTTGTGGTTGAAATATTTCTTGGTCTACCTAACCTTGGCTTGGTATCAATAGACCCCCAATTTTCCAAAGTGATTGAACAGTACTGACTGGAATTTTCAAGGCTTTAGATATCTTTTCATATTCTTCTCAATCTTTATAAAGTTCCATTACCTTGTTATGCAGATCTTTTGACAGTTATTTTCTGCTCCTCATGGCTCAGTATCTCACCTGCTCAGTGCATCCACTTGAGAGCTAACAAACTCATTGACAATTTATACACAGGCACTAACTGCAATTTAAAAACTACAGGTGTGGGAAATTAACTTTAATTGCCATATTAACCTGGGTGTTAAGTTGTGTGTCTGTAACAAGGCCAAAATGAGCCAAACAACTTTGTGATCATAAATGTCTGTCAGCATATGTGTCTGAGTATCTGTTTGCTGTCATTGTGTATCTGCATGTTGTTAGTTTGTGTATCTGTATGTGTTTGTCTCAGTGCCTGTATCTGTGTATTTGCATGTGTGTCAGTGTGTGCCTGCATGGTTTTTAGAGTGTGTGTATCTGCGTGTGTGTTTGTGTGGCAGTGTAAGTGTATATGTGCATACATCTCAGTATCTATACACTAACACGATGCACAAATACACCCCAGCATTCAAACGTGAACACTTTATACACGCACACTCATTCATTGAAACGTCAACAATACATACAAAAACACCTATGTGTTAAACATCAAAATTATATATAAACACAGCCTGGCATTCAAAGATCAACACCACTCATAAATGCATACATGCGCTCAAAAGCCAACAACACATACTAACATACTCCTACATTCACACTAGCATACACCATGCAAAACCATGCTAACATGCAAACACTCAAACACAAACAGAATCGCCATTAGGGTAAAGTTCTGACCGACTTGCCACGAAGCAATAGCCCAAAATTGTTCCATAAGAATGAGGGTGATGGCCAGTCGGCTTTCGGGGGTTCCTGTGGGAACACCGATGAATGATCCCCTGGTTTTTTGGAAGCGAATGCTCCCCCCAGTCAGTAGTTCATATCTCCCAAACGTCGTTCGTCTAGGTGGTCGGGAAGTGGTACAGGCAGCGGTTCGACTCCGTCCGGGCTTGTGGTTCCAGACGTTCAACCATTGCCTGTGTTCGGGACACAAAATGGCGAATGGTAGGGATGTACATGGGCAAAGAATTTGGTTTTGTTCAACACTTCCGAAATTCAGGACTTCGGCAATTCTGGACTTCGGCACTTTGGCTCAGCACTTCTGAAATTCTGGACTTCGGCAATTCGGGACTTCGGGTTCAGCACTTCGAGACTTCGGCAATCCCCTAACCCTAACCCCTACACCTAATCCTACCCCCAACCCTAACCCCCAACCCTAACCCTACCCCCAACCCTACCCCTAACCCTAAACCCTAACCACCACAACCACTTACACATCTAGGGTTGGAGTTAGAGGTAGGGTTGGGTTAGGGGTAGGGTTAGATTCCTGTCATTATTCCTGTAATTTTCCCTCCCTCTCTCATTTTGCCACTTTTCAGAAATCCAAAGCACTTCGGCACTTCGGCTCGACACTTCCGAAATCCGGGACTTCGGAAATTCGGGACTTCGGCAATTTGGGACTTCGGGTTTGGCACTTCTGCAATTCCCTAAACCCTACACCTAACCCTACCCCCTACCCCTAGCCCAACCCCAACCCTACCCCTAACCCTAACCACCACAACCACTTACACATCTAGGGTTAGGGGTAGGGTTGGGGTAGGGTTAGGGTTAGATTCCTGTCATTATTCCCGTAATTTTCCCTCCCTATCTCGTTTTGCCACTTTTCAGAAATCCGAAGCACTTTGGTACTTCCTAAATTCAACACTTCGGCATTTCGGTTCAATTCGGCACTGCCGAAATTCGGGACTTTGGAAATGCGGTTCTGTTCAGAACTTCAGAAATTCAGCAATTCTGACATTCAGAAGCATCCGAATGTCCGAATTGACAAAATTTGGCCGAATTTACATTCGGAACGAAACTAATTGCACATGTCTAGTGAAGGGCGGCCACCCAGGGAAAGTACTCGAATTACTGTGTTAAGGTGTTAATTTGGGGTTAACAGCCAGGGGAGGTCGGTGTTTGGGGAGGTTTAAAAAGGGTGACCACACACCATCCATTCGGGAGAAGAAAAAGGGGGTATGGACAACCGAACACAAGGGAATAAAGTCTGCTACAAGCAGTTTTAGTAAACAACCTCCAGAGCAAGGTTTGTTTGGACAGGTCCTGAAAGAAAGTCAGGAAATGTTGTTCAAACTGTAAGGAAGGTTGGCTTCAAGTTGATGCCATGAAGGTCATTTTGACTGACCTTGTCTGAAATTATACAGCAACATCTCTAGGTGGCACTGCATATGTCATTACTGCTTTTTGAATGTGGAACACTCTAACTACTATGGCTTGTTTGGTTTGCCGAGAATACAGTAGCTAGTAGGTGTATAGTGTTGTGAGGCAATTCTTCTGTGTCTGAGTCTTCAGGTATCTCTGATCAGAGTATGTCTGATCGGAGTATGTTTTTCATTGCATCTAAGTGGTTTTTCACTAGTGTTTGACCCTTTTGAAGCTCTGCATTTAGGTTCACTATATTTAAGCATTCAGTATGTAGGTCTATTGTGTCTTGTTCACCTGCTTTGACCCACCCTTCAGTGGTGCAGATCTCTTCTCGTTCCATGTCGATGTCTGCTGCAAAGATTTGTTTTATGTTGTGGAGAGCATGAAGGAGACATGACTGGTCAGCTCAGTCATCAGTTCCGCTACCCAAAAAGCTATATTTTTACATAATGATCCTTTCATCAAATTTTGAAAGAAGATTTTTTTTTAAAATAAGTTTTTGTAAAGAAAATTAGAAAAACTCATCCCTGTCTTTAGCATATGGCAGGATCCTTCAGTACATAAGGTCAGATAGTGTTTGAAAACCACTATCTGTGGTCTTCCCAACTTTTGCTCTTTGCATAGACGATGGAACCTGTGACCTCATAGCACCCCAACAACTTATTTGCAATGACGTTATTATGCTGCATAGAATGGTCCTTTAATACCCCTAGAGGTATTTGAGGAATAGCTCAGTTTACTGAAACTTACATACAAATATTGTATCTTTCATTTGGTCAAGATTTTAGCTGTAATATTTGCTCCTCAGTTCATGAGAATATCAAGTCATCATTCAACGTTTCAAATAAAATCTGCTTTCTCTCCTTTTTATAACATCCATTTAGTTATGTACATCTATTACCCAACTATCCTACCAAAGTTAACAAACAACAATTCTTTGCAGCATATGTTTTATCCAAGGCCTTTTTATTGGACCTGTTCCACTAATTAAAAAAATAATGTAAAAAAATGTTTATAGAAGCAGAGGGACAAATCTGATTCTAACTATTGTTATACATGAAGAGATCCACTTAGTCACAGCTGGTAATTATGAAAAAAGACCCCTATAAATAATGCAGAAAATATTTTATCATCATGTTTTTCAAACATTACAGGCAATTGCTGCAATTGATGGCTTATGAATAACTTACAATAGTTCAGTATAGTTCTATTCATAACAAACAAAACAAAGGGTTACAAGGTTTAATTACAAGATAATAAGCTTCATTTTACTGTTAGCTGACTGTAGCTGTGTACTGTACATTATTGACAGAGAACCTTGGCTTTGCACTCTAATTATCATGGTTTTATTTGAGAAACATATTTGGAAATTGCTATGTCCTAATTGAGAACCATATTCTTCAAATATTAACTCTTTCAGAAACCATTTTAACTTTTATCACTATCATTTATGCAATATTACCACTAAAGACAAAATATACATATTAAATTAAAGCAGATCTGTTACTTCTCACGATATGTGTGCATGATACATTTAATTTATAAGGATTACCATGGCTGTTTCTAGTTGTTCCATGGCTGATAATTCTAGAAAAATAAAAGTGCAACCCATAGCTAACTTTTAGATATCTATTTGTTAGCTTAAAAACTTTAGTAATTGTAGAATTATTTAAACTACAATTTTAAAATGTGTCAGGATGCTTCATATTTTGCAGTTTTAATGTTCCAGCAAAAGAGACACTGGAGAATGTTGGATCTGATCCAAATAGAAGGAATCAAGAGATAAGTGATGCGTCCAATCTGCTGACTTCAAAATGTCAGTCATAAAGTGTCTACAGCACAAGAATCTGCAGACCCACGCACTGAATGGTCCCCGCAGAGAGAAGGAAATGCCACCATAAGAAGGGACCAGTATACCCAATTGGCCAATGTGGCAGTGGAAACTGGGTTTAATGATTTCACATAAGAAACAAGAAGAGAAACGGACTGTGAAGAGCACACAAAGACATCTCTTTCAGACAGTGCTAAAGGCCATGGAGAGGCAAGGTGTGTTAATAAAAAAGGATAAAAATGGAAAAGTATTGAACTTAGTTTGAAGCCTGATGGAGAAGGTAATGCTGAAAGGAAACCAGACTGAGGATTAAGCCTAGCGGAAAGCAGATGCAAAAAAAAAAAAAAAATCGGAAATATCCAGGCCAATCCTTCAAGTTAAGAAAAACCACAGCTACATGCCTCATCAGATGAGGCAGATGAGTTAATCGCAATACCAGCAGTTTCTTGAAACAAATGAATAGTACAGTAAGATTTAGCTACCTCAAAGAAACCAGATGAGAAATTTAGGACAAAATCCAAAACGCACATAAAGGGATTGACACGCCGCTCCACACAACAGTCAACGCAACAGAGACACCGAGTGGACCAGGCACTGAAGTAGCTTCATTGAGTGCCGAGAACCCCGGAATCCCTTAATATGTTCTTGTGACCTGAAATCCAAAGACATTCCATGACTGTCCAAAACACCAACTGTAGGTGGTTCTGAAAGAACAGAGGGTGTGGGTTCTCCAGAGGGTCCTGTAACAGGTTCTGAGATGTTAGAAGAAGCAAATATAATTAAATATAACAGATTAACCAAATCGGGGAACCAAGGTTTAATCCTACACGAAGAACCAAGGTTTAATCCTACCTGACTCTGCTGTTTTCATTTTCCACCATGGACAGACTGGCACAAGATGCAACCCATTCCAGGAGGCTTGTGTCCAACTCAAGGATAAAATCTTGATGGCAACTATAGCTGGCATGGTGCATCAACCACCATAGCATCTCTGTCTTGACTTAATCCATTATAGGATGGGAGCTGTTGAAAGTACTTGGACTTGAAGCGTTGCATTGCCCAGTAGTGGAATGGTCCTGGAATGGTCCTGGAAATATGTCCTGTATAGAGAAGAGACACAAAATCCTCCAAACCTTCTTTTTGATTAAACTGATCTTGGCTAGGGGAAGCTTCATAAACTGAAAACCTCTTTTCTATCTCGAAACAAAGGAACTGGACTGAATGAGACGGAGTCAGAACTAACTTCTCCATGTTGATCAGGAAGTTTCCCCCCAATAGGAATGGTATCTCTTACCTGAGGAGAACTTTGTATGGTCTTGCCCTCTAGACCCACATTTTTAATCACCACTAGAAAGCTGACCATCACGGCTGATGGGAGGAGTCACTGAAGAATGAAGAGTCCCTGGAGCCCAATGGCCAGAAATGGCTCAGGAGCCAACATCTCCTTATACAATTCTTCCAAGTTACAATACTTATAGCTCAATGAGGATCCAAGAAGGACCCATAGACTAAAGCCTCATCGGGTAGAACCGAATTTATGTCTAAGGTACAGTCACCTACAGCATATTGTCTTAAATAGGATTTTTTGTCTTCAGTAGGATTTATTTTAAGGGGTGGCACATGGTGGGCCATGGACCAAAGTAGGGGGGCAATTATAAAACATGTATGTATGTGTGTGTGTATATATACACATGCTCCCTTAATCCCTCTGCAAACTGCAGTCTCAGCCAGGTCGGTATGTGTCACACCTTAGATATAGCCGCACTGTCCATCAGATCGCATCTACCCCATAGATTGAAAAATCCATGTCTTTTTTGCCTCCATGTCTCTGTTCTCTTCCCTTTCATGTCTTTTCTCTTCCCTTCTTCCATGTCGTGGATGTCATTTGTATTGTATGCAGTGTGTGTATTGACTACATTGTGTGTTTGTGTGTAGTGAATGCAGTTTCTGTGTTTGTTTAGTGTAACTAGTGTTTGTGTGGTGGATGCAGTATGTCTAGTGGATGCAGTGTCTGTGTAGTGGATGTAATGGATGTGCATGTAGTAGTGTCTGTGTAGTGTTGGAAACGTGCTGGTGGTTTAACCCCCTCCCTGCCTCTTACCTGTGGACTGGAAGGGGAGGGACAGTGTGTAGGAAGGTAACAGTGTAGGGGGGCAGTGTGTAGGAAGGTGACAGTATGGGGTGCAGGGTGTAGGAAAAGTGACAGTGTGGGGGGTAGGGTGTGGGGATGACAGTGTGGATAGGCAGAAGACAGACTCCCCTCACTGATACACACTTAGTTACAGTAATTGTCTCACAAACTGTATAACTAACACACATGTTCACTGACAGACACACACTGACACAAACACACTCTCAGAGACACATGCACTCACTGACATACACACACTAACAGACACACACACACACATTTACTGACACACTCACGGACAGACACACACCTACTGGCAGATACACATGGACAGTCCCACACACATTCAATGACATACACACAGACATCACTGACAGACACAGATAGTGATGTCCAGAACGGTTCGCCAAACGGTTCGCGAACGGTTCGCCACAAACCGTTTGCTGCGGACTCCTAATTGAGTACATTTTGACCCTGTACCTCACAGTCAGCAGACACATTCCAGCCAATCAGCAGCAGACCCTCCCTCCAAGACCCTCCCATCTCCTGGACAGCATCCATTTTACATTCATTGTGAAGCTGCATTCTTAGTGAGCTGTCCAGGAGGTGGGAGGGTCTGGGAGGGAGGGTCTGCTGCTGATTGGCTGGAATGTGTCTGCTGACTGTGAGGTACAGGCTCAAAGTTTACTCAATGATGAGTCCGTGGCGAACCGTTCGTGGCGAACCGTTCGCGAACCGTTCGGGACATCACTAGACACAGACTCTCACTGATTTGACACACACATTCACTGACAGACACACATACACACTCACACATTCACTGGCAGACACACACACTCATTCTCTGACACATACTCACAAATTACTAATATTATTATTATAATTTGTTTACCCAGCTTCCCTACCTTTGGGAGAGCTGGATTGGATCTGAACCTGGGGTCCAGTAGGGCTGCTGTGAGGCGGGCAGCAGTGAGCACATCAGAGCTGTAATCCTCCTACTCTGCTCCCTCGCGTGGTGTCTATCGATGCAGGAAGCCACAATATG
>OW240912.1:319062695-319072862 GCA_933207985.1 Pelobates cultripes | reverse complement strand
GTGTAGGACCTGCCGAATATGGGGTACATTGGCGTTGTGGCAGGCTGATGCAATGTATGATCATATAATGTAACTAAATTCCCATACTTTTCATATATAGTGCTTAGTTATGTCTCCTCTTGTTTTGCCTATTGTATCTCTTGTCTTGTATTCCCAGTCCATGTACAGTCCTGTCCTGCCCTGTTCTTGTTTTCCTCATGTCTTGTGTACATGTTCTGCTTTCTGTCCTGCTCTGGTTCTGGGTTCTCCTAGTTTTGTCTTGTTTTCATGTATGGTGCCTATCTCTAGTCTTGCCTTGTTTCTGTACTGGATACATTCTTGCTGCAGAGCCTCCCTATTCAGCTCCTGGGAGGTCTGCTTACTTCCTAGCTTCAAGTTCCTGGGATCCGCTGTAGCTGCATCAGGGTTCTGGTATGTGGCTGCACAAACGCTGGTGCTCAACATCAGGGGGCGTGTGGTTACCCTGCACCAGGCCCTGATAATCCACTTCCACACTGAAGACTCCTAGCTTTTCATCAGGCACTCAGGGGTCCCGGTTTCCGTACCGCCACCCTGACACTATTTTGGCCTTAAATTTGAAAGTCACTTTAAATTCACTCTGAAGTCTTACTTTAGTGAACAACCCCGTGTGCTTCATTTATCTGTTTAAAACTATTGAGTAAAGAATAACATTGATACATCTGTTTCCAAAGCACTCACTTAATGTTTTGTCACCTCCACTACTGTAAAACAGGATGTGTAAATGTTTATGTCACTTGTTAATAAAGCTTTAGAATATCTTTATTGAAGACTTGCAATTTCATTCCAAAACAAGCATTATACTGATTGTAAATGTGTGTCTGACATTTATGTAGTTAGTATTTATGATATAGTTTAGCTTGTATATTCTATTTAGGCTTTTAATAAACTGAAACAATTTTAAAACAATAGGAAAACAGTTATTAATAATACTAATAACCCGTAATGTCTGCAGATTACCAAGTGCAAGTTAATGATGCCTACAAAACTCCAGCTATGACTCATTGCACCAAATCTCAAACATAGTTATAGCAGGGAAAAGATAGCTTACAAATTCCAAGATGCTACTTATCTGAAAGCTTACAGTATGTATCAGCTTGATGCAAAACTATGATAGAATATTGGCGTGAGTGCCATTTTTTTTGTACTATATGGGCCCTATTTTTGTGGGCAATATATAAGTTTTAAAGGACTTCAGCAGGCATAATGAAATAATTTAAATGTGGGAAGTAGATATTCTAGACGTATTTATGTTAATGAGTCTTTTTAAATAGATATTTTCAGAGAAATTAATAATTATGTGAAATTCAACATGATGATAACTTCAGTGCAATCACCTGCTGCTTTTATTGATGCACAAATACTTCATGTGTTAGTGAACATGTCCTCAGTAGTACAGGCATGAAAATGACAATGAATGATGGAGTCTCCATTGCAGCACTCGTTACATATCAGGGGTACTTCGACACTTCAGATGCTCTTACAGTCATAATGCTGGCTAAATATCAAAGGAATGTATTACAAACTAGAAAAGCTACAATTTCTGGGGAAATTGTGTGAAGTGTTCTTGCCTCCACCAGTAGTCTACAACTGGAGTGGGCGGAGTAACTGTTATTATTTATTTATATAGCTCATCTAATTGCAGCGTTGTTTCCCAAAGTGCTTCACAGTTACATTAAAACATACATTTATAAAAACATTAGCAGGTGTACAAAAGGCCCTGTCTATGACATCACTTGCTGCTCCAGCCTGGCACAGGTCAGAGTATTTTGGCGGTTGCCATTTTCAAACGGTCGTATTTTAAAAACTATAAATCCTACAGCGAAGAGCTTTATATTGTGAGAATCACAAGACCCAGACCTACATTTTGATGCATAGTATGTCTCTGAAATATTAACATTGAAGGCACAGTCACAGTTTAGAAATTGCCCTTCAAATTTGAGCTGGCTAGAGTGGAGTTTCAGTGAATGTCAATGGATGGCATGAGTTGCAAACAAATGGTCATAGTGTGAAAACCATCAGAACAATGGCTTAGCCATGGACACATGGCAGCAGGGATAGCTGAACGTTTTGATATAAGATTTGTGTAGGTGGGCTTGAAAATGAGGGAGTGGTGGCAGTTTAGAAATCATATCCTGATTTTTCAGCTTTTGCCAGCTCCCACTCTAGTTTTGAACATTTTGCTATTCATTCCTATTGGACCAATTTCGCCACAAGAATGACGATATTCCGTGAACCCTTCGGCAAAACGTTCCACAAAGTAATAGCACACCAATCGGGAATAATCTGCACGTTTCGGTATGTTACTGTCTATGTAGTGTAAAAACTGTGGGAGGAGTTAGGGTGGTAAAATTGGCTATAATAATAATAATAATATATATGTGAGATAACATTAAGTGGTCTTGCTATGCAAGAACACTTAAAAATGTGGAGTGTTATGACATCATTACGTATTGTTATGATGTGTGATACCTGTGTGATTTTATATAAGGGCCCCAGGGCTGCAATCAGAAATTTTGGGGCCCCTGACACATCTCAAGGTCTGGGCCCTTGAGGGACCAACCCCGAGTCCACCCACATTGCCTGCCCCAAGTCCACCCACAAAGATGAGGTGTGTGTATACTGAATGTGCTGTGTGTATAGTGGATGTAGAATGTGTGTAGTGGATGCGGTATGTGTCATGGATGCAGTGTGTACAGGGCGACCATCAGAAATTTTTGGGCCCCTAACACAGCTCAATCTGGGCCCCACGGGGACCGCCTCCAAATCCCACCCCCAGGTCCCGCCTCTAAATCTCCCCACAGGAATACACACAGACACAAATACACGCACTGATACAAAAGGACACAGATATACACACAAAGATGCACACAGACACAAATGCATGCACTGAAACCAAAGGACACAGATGCACACAAACAAAGATACACACATACTGAAACAATATGTGTGCATATATGTGCATATGTCTGACACACACATACTGAAACAGACATACACACAGACACATACTAACATACAAACTCACATGCATAAGGACATACATGCAAACACTCACATACATACATACTGAAATATATACACATACATATACATACTGACAGACATGCGGGCGTGCGGACAGACGGGCGTGTGGGCGGGCGTGCGTGAAGACAGACAGACGGACGGGAGTGCGTGCAGATGGATGGACGGGGATGTGTGCAGACAGAAAATCTGTGCTATAAACTCTGAAGTGACCTCTAGTGGCTGTCTAGTAGAGGAGGAGTTAACCCTGCAAGGTAACTATTGCAGTTTATGAAAACTGCAATATTTACAGTTGCAGGGTTAAGGGTAGTGGGAGTTGGCACCCAGACCACTCCAATGGGCAGAAGTGGTCTGGGTGCCTGGAGTGTCCCTTTAAGTGAGTGGTGTGTAAGTGGGATGTGACTGGGTAGATGGCACATTACTAGGGGGTTTTCTCTATGTAACCAGGTGAATGGGCGAGAGTGTGGGGGAATGTGACTGTATGCAACTAAGTGGGGAAAGAAGACCAAATAGGTTTCCCTCTCTCAATTTATACTAATCCTATCCATAGCTAAAATGAGAGTTCTTATCATACAAGTTGTATAATGCCTTTATCTGCAAATGCGTAAGCTTCTGTTAAAACCTTTTTTAATCAAAACATGTCCTTGTATATTTAGTTTACATGGCTGTAAAACTGAAAAGTCTTGCTGGCTGACGAAAACTGCTTGATGGAATAAATTACTGAAGAAAGTATGAAGTGGATAATCAAAACTTGTAAGCTTGGATGGGAACACACTTGTTAAGATAAACTGTATCATTACAAGTCTACGTAAAAATCAGTACGAATAATTTAACTACCACTACCAGAGTGGCATAAAATAGTAGACACCTTTTAATTATTTAAATAAAAGAAACCTCTCTCTTTAAAAATGATATCTAAGGCAAGTTTATCTAACCCCTTGTGCTTCGTTTCCTCTTGATCTATGATTCCTATAGTGACTGGTCTGCCAAGAGTCAAGCTGAGCATCATGAGAGTTCTAGTCCATATAGACTTAACTGGCATGAGTTGTATATGTTTACTTTGTAACTCTGATGTTTATTTGTGATTACTTAACAACGGAAATGTTGGTCTCAATACATGGATTGTATATAGTGATGATAGTGATATTTATACTCTGTGAACTTTTAGATCCATTGCAGACATGGGGAGGCAGCAACAATAAAAGAAATAATGATAAAGAATAAAAAGATAGAACCATACAGATGATGACAAGTGTAAACCATGCTGAAAGCTGCAATGTAAGAAACATACGCACATACCTCCCAGGCGCCCCTATTTAGAAGGGACAGTCTCTATTCTGGGCCAAAATCCCTCTCCCAATCTTTTCTGTCCTTAATAAATCTAGTGTGTGTATAGCAGTACTCCACAGCAACAATACACGCAGTAATTTGTCTTTAAACTACAATATACGTGTTGATCAGTCTGTGTAAATAAGAAACATTGTTCTTGTTCTAATTTACATTTTAGATACATAAATTGTTATTGGCAAGTCACCCAATTTTCTCAGAACAGCCCACCACTGGCCACAACCCATCCCTAAAATGAAAGGGTTCTCTTGGTGTTGGGAAGCACGTTTATTATTTTGCTTTTCTCTCCAGAACAGAAGGCTTTCATCAACTGTGTTGGGAATATTATCGAATAGAAGAATTACATTGGGAAACCAAGAGAAGCTTCATTTGAGTTGAGCAGCGCACCAGCAGTAGATGAACATGGAGTCCCAGCTGCTGTGCATGGCCTAGTTGTGTAGCCTGGAAGCTAGAGGATGTAATTAAAAATCTGAACCCAGAATTAGAATTAGAAAACTGAATCCAGATTTAGAATTCTGAACCCAGATAAAGAAAATGGCAGAAATGGCATCATACACACAACACACAATTCTTCAACACCACACTGAACTTCAGGCACAAAAGGCAAATAGTGTATGTATCAACCACTACTCAACTAATGTGCAGTCGTATCGTTGATATATTATTCCTGGAGCATTAATTTGTGTTTCCTGCGCAAGGTCACAACATCAAGTCAATCTCATAGAAACATAGAAACATAGAAACATAGAAACATAGAATGTGACGGCAGATAAGAACCACTCGGCCCATCTAGTCTGCCCAATTTTCTAAAAACTTTCATTAGTCCCTAGCCTTATCTTATAGTTAGGATAGCCTTATGCCTATCCCATGCATGCTTAAACTCCTTTACTGTGTTAACCTCTACTACTTCAGCTGGAAGGCTATTCCATGCAACCACTACCCTCTCAGTAAAGTAATACTTCCTGATATTATTTTTAAACCTTTGTCCCTCTAATTTAAGACTATGTCCTCTTGTTGTGGTAGTTTTCTTCTTTTAAATATAGTCTCCTCCTTTACTGTGTTGATTCCCTTTATATATTTAAATGTTTCTATCATATCCCCCTGTCTCGTCTTTCCTCCAAGCTATACATGTTAAGATCCTTTAACCTTTCCTGGTAAGTTTTATCCCGCAATCCATGAACCAGTTTAGTAGCCCTTCTCTGAACCCTCTGTAAGGTATCAATATCCTTCTGAAGATACGGTCTCCAGTACTGTATACAATACTCCAAGTGAGGTCTCACCAGTGTTCTGTACAATGGCATGAGCACTTCCCTCTTTCTACTGCTAATACCTCTCCCTATACAACCAAGCATTCTGCTAGCATTTCCTACTGCTCTATTACATTGTCTGCCTACCTTTA
This sequence comes from Pelobates cultripes, assembly GCA_933207985.1. NCBI lineage: Eukaryota > Metazoa > Chordata > Amphibia > Anura > Pelobatidae > Pelobates > Pelobates cultripes. The sequence goes on along the minus strand of OW240912.1, from coordinate 319,067,074 downwards.
AGTCATCAGAAATAATCACCCCTAAATCCCTTTCCTCAGTTGTTGAGGTTAGGACTCTATCAAATATTATGTACTCTGCCCTTGGGTTTTTACGTCCAAGATGCATTATCTTGCACTTATCCACATTAAATGTCAGTTGCCACAATTCTGACCATTTTTCTAGTTTATCTAAATCATTTGCCATTTGGCTTATCCCTCCTGGAACATCAACCCTGTTACATATCTTATTATCATCAGCAAAAAGACATACCTTACCATCAAGACCTTCTGCAATATCACTAATGAAAATATTAAAGAGAATGGGTCCAAGTACAGATCCCTGAGGTACCCCACTGGTGACAAGTCCAAGCTTCGAATATATTCCATTAACTACAACCCTCTGTTGCCTGTTACTCAACCACTGCCTTACCCATTCAACAATATTTGAATCCAAACTTAAAGATTGCAGTTTATTGATAAGCCTTCTGTGTGCAACTGTGTCAAAAGCCTTACTGAAATCTGGGTAAGCAATGTCTACTGCACCACCCTGATCTATAATTTTAGTTACCCAATCAAAAAAATCAATAAGATTAGTTTGGCATGATCTCCCTGAAGTAAACCCATGTTGTCTCTGATCTTGAAATCCATGTGTTTAGATGTTCATCAATCCTATCCTTTAACATGGTTTCCATCACTTTCCCCACTACTGAAGTAAGGCTTACTGGCCTATAGTTGCCCGACTCCTCCCTACTACCTTTCTTGTGAATGGGCACAACATTCGCTAACTTCCAATCTTCTGGGACTACACCTGTTAACAATGATTGGTTAAATAAATCTGTTAATGGTTTGCTAGTACACCACTAAGCTCTTTTAATAACTGTGGGTGTATTCCATCAGGTCCCATTGACTTATTTGTCTTTACTTTTGACAGTTGAAATAGAACCTCTTCCTCTGTAAACTCACGTGTAATAAATGACTCATTTATCCTTTTTTCTCAACTGAGGTCCCTTTCCTTCATTTTCATCTGTAAATACAGAACAAAAATATTAATTGAGGCAGTCAGCTAGACCTTTATCCTCTTCTACATACCTTTCTTCTTTTGTTTTTAATCTAACTAATCCTTGTTTTACTTTTCTTTTCTCATTTATGTATCTAAAAAATGTTTTATCCCCCTTTTTACTGTCTGTGCTATTTTCTCTTCTGTGTGTGATTTGGAAGCTCTTATAACTTGCTTAGCCTCTTTCTGCCTAATCTTATAGATCATTTTGTCTTCCTCACTCTGGTTTTTTTTATAATTCCTAAATGCTAACTTTTTGTTTTTAACTATTTTGGCCACATCTGCGAGTACCACAGTGGTTTCTTGAATTTTTTGCTTTTACTGACAAGCCTAATGCAAATTTCTGTTGCCTTCAATAGTGCAACTTTTAAATAATCCCATTTCTCTTGGACTCCATTTAAATTGCTCCAGTCTGATAATGACTCCTCTACCCATATTCTAATTTTAGAAAGTCTGTTTTCTAAAGTCTAAAACACTTTTGTTTTTGTGTGGTGTGACTCAGTCACTGTTCTTATATTAAACCACACTGACTCATGATCACTGGATCCTAAACTTTCACCTACAGTAACATCTGATACTAAATCTCCATTTGTTAACACTAAATCTAGTATGGCCTCTTTACGAGTTGGCTCCTCAACAACTTGTTTTAGAGACAATCCCAGTAGGGAGTTTAGAATATGTGTGCTCCTGGCACAAGTAGCTAATTTTGTTTTCCAATTTACATCAGGAAGATTAAAGTCACCCATGATGATAACTTCCCCCTTCATTGTCATTTTAGCTATTTCCTCAACTAGTAGATTATCTAACTCTTCAATTTGTCCTGGGGGCCTATAAATCACACCTACACGAGTTACTGTGTGATTACCAAATTCTAACGTAGCCCAAACGGACTCTATGTTTGCCTCACTAACTTTTATTAGGCTAGATTTTATGCTATCCTTCACATACAGGCCACCCCTCCCCCTTTCTTGCCTTCCCTATCTTTCCTATATAAAGAGTACCCTGGTATTGCTATGTCCCAGTCATTTTTCTCATTGTACCATGTCTCAGTAACAGCGACTAAATCTACACTATCAGTTGCCATTATTGCCACAAGTTCATGGATCTTATTCCCTAAACTGCGAGCATTTGTAGACATGACTCTAAGCTTATCATTTTTTTAACACACTTGCTACAGGCACCTTCTGTCCTTGTTTTGGGGGACAATTGGATTGATGTTTTATCACCCCTTTGCCCCCCCCTCCTAGTTTAAATACATCCTAGCAAAACCTCTGAACTGCTCACTGGGAACATTTGTTCCCTTTTGAGAAAGATGCAAACCATCTTTTTTGTACAGCTTATATCCATTCCAAACAGAGCTACCATGAGAAATAAAGCCAAATCCTTGCTCCGACACCATTCACCAAGCCACAAATTAAAGTCCCTAATACGCATCCGCCTGTCGTTCTGAGTGTTATGCACAGGCAGAACTTCAGAGAATGACAGTGTGGAAGCAACCTGCCGTATATCATTGGCAAAAACACTAAAAACTTCCTTAACCTCTGAAACCTCATTGCAAGCCAAGTCATTTGTCCCTAGATGGACAAGTACATCCAATTCCCCTTCCTGCTTTGCTTGCTTAACAATATTACAGATACGTCTCCTGTCTCTGTGAGCAGTAGCTCCGGGAAGACACCTCACAAGACCACCATTGTCCATCTCCACACCTCTTATAATGGAATCACCCAACAACAACTGCTTTCTATTAGGCCTCACCATAGTCTCCAAGCCGGTCTCCACAACACCACTAGTCTCAGTGCCTCTCTCCACAACAACACTAGCCTCAGTGCCTCTCTCCACAACACCACTAGCCTCAGTGCCTCTCTCCACAACACCACTAGCCTCAGTGACTCTCTCCACAACACCACTAGTCTTAGTGCCTCTCTCCACAACACCACTAGCCTCAGTGCCTCTCTCCACAACACCACTAGCCTCAGTGCCTCTCTCCACAACACCACTAGCCTCAGTGCCTCTCTCCACAACACCACTAGCCTCAGTGCCTCTCTCCACAACACCACTAGCCTCAGTGCCTCTCTCCACAACACCACTAGTCCTCAGTGCCTCTCTCCACAACACCACTAGCCTCAGTGCCTCTCTCCACAACACCACTAGCCTCAGAGCCTCTCTCCACAACACCACTAGCCTCAGTGCCTCTCTCCACAACACCATTACACTCTGAAAGTGCAGAAAATGAATTATGAAGAGCAACAGACTGTGCAAAATGCCTTTTATCCACAACTCTAAGTCTACCAGATCCTACAGTAATCCATCTGCCTTTCCTAGCATGTCTCTGCGGCAGTGGCTTTGCAGCAGTTCCAGTCTGAGTTTCTACACCAGATAATTTACAAATCTCAGACTTCAAAAATACAATCTCCTGCCGCAAGATAGAGAACTGTCTACAGATAAGACAACAACCAAACCTCCAAAAAGTGGAACGTGAAACAAATGCATAGCAATTGTTACACTGAACTAAGCCTGCCATTCCAATTATGAGAATAATTTAAATCTAACAAATCTTAACTTTTTTTTTTTTTTATCCTCCTGAATACCTCAGATTACCTCCAGGTTATCTCCAGAATATCTCCAACTAGACACTTAGAAACAGCACTTGGAAGTAGCACCAAGCTATATTAGACAAGCTAATGAGACCAAGCCTTATCTCAGTTTTGGAAGGGACCTGATGATCAAAAAAATAACTTTACATTCTCCCTGCTAAGGTTTTAGTTGCTGTTATCTGAGGTTAGCATCAGGACACTATTTATTCCATGTGAAGCCAGTCTGTCTTGTGCTGTTTATAGTGAGCCACAACCAAAATCGGAATTAAATTTTTTTTTTTTTAATTAACGTGTGGCATTGATGGTTGATGATTGCTATTGACTAGCAGATACAGATACAAAACACCGGGAACGTTTATAGTGATTCAGATCTGCTTCAACAAATGTTAACTCAGCTTGACGAAGTCTCATGTGAAGAAATAAATATTTGTTGAGATTTGCCCAGCATGTTGCATGTCAGAGAACATAAAATCATACAGTTATATTAGATGCCTACATTATGAATGAGACATTCTGCATTATTTGTATAAACTGTAAGAAAAATGTATTTGAATACCAGAAGCATAAAAAAAAAAAAACAATAAAACCAACGATTTGTTCCATACAGTGGTGTACCTAGAGCATTTAACACCTGGGGCGGACCTGTATTTAGTACACTCCCTTCTCCCCCCCAAGCAATAAAATGTAAAATAAAAATAAAAAACTGCCTTTTTTATGTTTTCAAGAATTTTCTTTATTTTTTAATTCTT
>OW240912.1:319030688-319062595 GCA_933207985.1 Pelobates cultripes | reverse complement strand
TATTTTTGCAAGTGTCTTATTACAGCATACTGAGCATAGACAAAATGTAGTATGGGCATAAGAGAAGATATTATCTAGCAAAATCACCCATTTTTTTATACATCGAGAAAATATATATTTGGTATATGATTTCTGCATATGAGGTTGCTTTCAAGTAAGAAAATCAATAACAGAAACATAAACTGGGATGGAGTATATTTCTGAACCAAGTATGGGCACTTTATGCTCTGATGCATAGTCACCATGAGTGGTGCTGGATGTCTGCTAACAAGGGACAGTGACTTCCCGAATCCCTATTGCAGGAGATCATAGTGTGTGAAAGTTACCAACGAGCATTAGCGATCAGCATTGTGCTTGTGCTCAGAGCGAGTGTAGCTAAGCCCAAGAGAGAATTAGGTAAGCTCTATAACCGTGGAACTTGTAGGTGGGGGAGTGCATTTTAGTAGCGACTCCAATTAGTTTTGCGTTATGTTAAATTGTTGATGACCCGTAAAGGTCTAGGTGTCCTGGAGGACTTATCAGGGTTATAACATGAACCGTAAAACAAAGTGCAGATGTACAATAACTCAGAAAACAAATTCAACGTAAACTATACATATAAGGTAGTCGGCATGGGAAGGCCATAGGGAGTTGCGAGTGTAAAGACAACAACGTTTTCCACATTCCATTGGTGTGTAGCTCTGCCATTTCGTTCTGCCACTAGTGCCATGGAGCCCCCCTCCTGTACTGGATACCTGCTGTTCACAATTGAGAGGTCACCTCCTTCAAAGTTGCTCAACACTGTAGTGTGGACCTGCTAAGGTCTTGAAAGAATCATAGTGAGTGCTGCTCGAAAATAAATGGTGTTTGGCCCTTAACTTGTGCCAAAAAAGTGTCCTTGTCAGTTTGTAACCAAAAACAAAGCATAAAATCTCAGGATCCACTGGGCTTGTTAGTAGGGTGTCCTGGGAGGCGGTAGAGCCTATCAAGCTGCAGTCCCTTTGCCTGTTTAGACGTGAGGGTAGTGGAGAGTAGCCTCCGAATGAACTGCGGGAGCTCGCCAGCATCAACAGTGTCTTGGACTTTCAAGTTGTGCTGTCTTGCTGTATCCTCCACTTTTGCGGTCAGCGCTGCACATTCTAGGGATACTTCATGCAGCTGAGCCACTGTGGTGTCTTGTTTAGCTCTGAGGCTGCGAACAGTTTCCTCCATGGAAGTCATTCTACCAACCAGAGTGCTGAGGTCTGTTTTGAGGACCACCATTTCGGAGGCGATGTAGGCTTTGATCTCCATTACCATCACAGCAATGTCAATTTTCGCAGCCCACTGTGGTTTGGGATGCTGCTGGGGAACCACTTTGCCACTGTGGTCAGATAGAGGAAGCAGGGTCAGCTGTTGCTCTAAGCCAAACAAAAAATATGTAAGAGCAGGTAGCTGAACTGAAAGCATAGCTGACTTAGAGTTTGACTACTTTTACCTTACATTTGAAACTCCTTTGAATTCTCACTTTAGTTAATAACCCAATCAGGATCACTCACTAAAGTAAGAATTCAGGGTGAATTCAATGAGAATTTCAAATTTAACCCCACAAGGACCAAACTTCTGGAATAAAAGGGAATCATGACATGTCACACACGTCATGTGTCCTTAAGGGGTTAAAGTCAAAATAGCTGAACTGGAAAAATGATCTAAGTCAGTTATGCTGTCAGTTTGGCTACTCTGGTCTTAAGTTTAAAATTCATATTGATTGCTCAGTTTAGTAACTAACCTTGTGGTTGTTAGCCATTGGGGATGCTTCTAACTAAGGAGTGGTTATAAACATGAATCAGCTAGACATGTCCTTAAATGCACACACTTCCTTTTTTCTTCCTTTTTGCTTCCTTTTAAGCCTTTTAATATATATTACTAGGCGTGCTGTCTTTGCATTCTGGCCAGATTTGATCTTTGAACTTTCATTTTTTTTTTTTTTTTTACCCTTTTCCCATATGCCACACTGTATTGAGCCTCTGCAAGGCTTGTTTATTCCATCTGTTTTCTTTTTTTTCCCTTTTTTTTTTGTGTGTGTGTGTGCTAGTTTATATGGTCCTTGCTTTAACATTTGCAAGCTCTTATGTTTCACTATTTTACTTTATCTATTTTAGTATAGTACATTTTACTTTATTTCTGAGCCACATGAATAACTTTGCTTGTATGTGCTATATATGGTTTCTTTAAAACATTTTAATAAGTTTTGTTTCTATTTATGCAGCCATAGATACACCTCCCCCGGCTTTGACTGGCATAGCCTGCATGAAATGTATTTTTTTTTTAATTTTCAACCAGATGTTAACTTACTTTACAAGTTTTTATTTCCTGCTCTGTATATTGTATATAAGTTGGTGGCTCCTGCAAGGTCTAGCAGGATATTAAAAGTGGAGGAGATACAAAATTGTAAATTAAACAGACTGTGCAACGGAATAACTTTAAACATTAGATCTCACTTTACAGGAATAGTTTAGGAAGGCTGTGTAAGTCAGGTGTGAGTAGGACTACATAAACAAATTGATTTAACTTCTCAATGGTAAAGAATTAGAAGTAGTAGTGAGACTGCACGGCATGATCTATACACCAAAACTGCTTCATTAAAGGGATTTAATAGTATTAGGAAAATGAAAATCTGTATTCCTAACACCATAGAGCCCTCAAATCTCCCCTCCCTCACAGCCTCCTTTCCCTCACATAATGTTACCAGTTAAAATAAAATCACTTACCCGAATTAAAAAAATAAAAATCACTTACCCAAAACCAGCACTGACTGACAATGTCACCTGATGGAGGGGGGCTAATGCAAATGTGTGGCGAGTGCTGCGAGCGCATTAGGCTTTCCTATGGGGATTTCACTGATGCTGGATGTCCTCATGCAGAGCGTGAAGACGTCTACTTTCATTTAGATGACTTGGAGTCAGTAAACATCGAGAAAGTGCCTATAGTGGCCATTTGATTGATAGCCACTAGAGGCAATCTTAGTCCTGCAAGGTAATCATTGCAGTTTCTCTAAAACTGCAATTATTTACATTGAAGGACTAAGTGGGACAGGGACACTGCCCCCAGACAACTTAAGTAAGCTGGAGTGATCTGGGTGACTATAGTGTCCCTTTAAGCTAAACATGGTTTTTGTAACTATAGAGTCTCTTTGAGTGTGCCCCATTCTTTCTTGAACTTTGTTAATTATACCTTGAACTTTATAGCCCATCTAAGGCAGAGTGTTTGCCTAAAATTGGCCTTGATTTAATAAACTGTAAAATCTTTGAATATGACTTATCTGCAGAATATATGCACCATTAAAGTCTATGGGTGTTTTTGTAAATAAATGATTTGGAATGTTTTTCTAACATTATTATTATTATTATTATTATTATTACTGCCATTTATATAGCGCCAACAGATTCCATAGTGCTTTACAATATTATTACAGGGGGGATTTAACTATAAATAGGACAATTAAAAGAAAAGTTACAGAAACGATTGGTTGCAGTCAAACGAGCTTACAGGCTATAGGACTATTGAATCATTTGAAAAGCTTATATACAGACAGACAGACAGATACACATACACAAACACACACAAAATGTTTAAGTCACCCTCCTGTTTCCTACCTTTTAGGTGCAGGAGGGTGACTTTCTCTGGGGTCCAGTGGAGGCTCAGGTTGATGAGTCAGAGTTCCCTTTCTGACTCCCTCTCCTTCCTCCCGCACGGGCTCTGTGTATGCTGCGAGGAGTGACTGCGGCAGTCTCTTCCTCCCAGCAGTGATCTCATCACATGGGGCCTGGTCATGTTGTTAAAGCGCCGCAGTGCTGACCGGGCCCCCTGGAAATCCATACCCATTGGGTGGCTCTAACAGCATGGGCCACTACAACATGCGGCCCCGGCGGTTTGCTGCGCGGGCAGGGGGTCGCAAAACATGGGGGCGGGTACCCGGTCGCAGAAGTCCACAGGGGGACCAGGCTCGCTGGAGTGAGGGGCCTGGTAGCAGCTGCGACCCCTATATGTACACCACTGCCTTTTAGTTCACCTGCTTTATTTTTTCTACTTACAAATTTTTCTGGCAGTACTTCCTAAAGGGACAAGGGTCTGAATATGCTACTCAGATTTATTATTACCCAGGGAACTTAATGTAGTAACAGCCACACCAATACTTTTTTATTTTGCTGGTTTCTTTTCTGAATTATGCTGAAGGCATGGTGTTGTGGCAGTGTAACATTAATATTTAAGAATGAAGTCACATTATGAGCTGGGAAATTGCAAATGTGTGATTTTTAGCATCTGTGGTTGAGATTCGATAATTTTTAGGAATACATTTTAAACATCAAAACAACCTGGTTTTATAAAGGACTGATAATGTCAAACTGACCTAATTGCTTTCTGTGTAGAAGTGAGTTTACCTATATCAGGGTATTGCAGGGGATGTGATCTGCTTAGATTTAGCTAAAAGCATTTAAAAAGGTCCCACACCAAAGATTGCTGTACACATTGAAAAAGAAAGGTTCAAAGGAATCAGTTTGCACTTGATTTGATAAGAGTCTTTAAGAGAGAGTACAGATAGACATTATTAATTGAAGATTCTCAAACTAGACTAAAAGGGTAAGTTAAGTCCATCAGTTCATCAGTTTTGTGTCCAGTGTCCACTTGGTATTAGTAATCTTGGAATGGGTATCGAAATGCACATACAGGGTAAGGAAATACAGACAGACATTCACGTTTCTGTGCAGACTAATTGGTGTAAACCAATATTTTTTTTTCTCTTTCGATTGGGAGTTTTATTACCTATATTAGCTTGTCAAAAAAAAGAATTAATTATTGATACTAATAGTTCAAATGGATTCCTCACAGGTTAAAATATAATTTAATGAGCTTCAATAATAAAATGTTCCAAGATGTTTCTATAATACAATTGTACTAAAGCTTAATTAAAGTAATGTTAAAATGTGACATTTAATTTTACTGCTTCCTAATCATTTTTATGTTGGTCCAATAAAAGGTATCATAACCTGGAATGAGTCCATTTACATTAAATTCTGCTAATAGACAGATAAATAGACAGACACACTGACAATTTTGTTTGTCCTAATGGAAAACCCACAGTCATTCATTTTAAGGAACACAAAAGTGTTAGAAATACAAAGTTGGGTTCCTAACACTATAGTGTCCCTCTGCTGCCCCTCCATTGCACCCCCCGTGGCAATTAAAAAAGGGTTAAAAAAACCTTTTACTCATGCACCTTATTCCAGCACCGAGGTCCCTCGGCACTGGCTCTGGCTTTACGCCATCAGACGTCAGCGCTGAGGTTATAAAGCGCATATGCATGTCTCAAATTCTGTGAAACAGCAGCAGGAAGCACCTCTAGTGGTTGTCTCATAGAGAGCCACTAGTGGCAATCTTAGCATTGCAATGTAAAAATGTTGTGTCTCTGAAAATGCTATGACTTACTGTCATACTTACTATGTGACCCAGCACGCAAAACTATATTAATACAAACAACGTATACTGGACCTTAGAATGCCCGTACTTAAAGTAAAAGAGCCATGGGTCAGGATACCAGAAGAAGGGAAAGTCAAAAACAATAGCCAACGTCAAATACCAGAAAAATATACCAATAACACCCTCTCTGACAACCAACAAGTGGAAACCACTGCAGGGAACTCAGAAAAGGCAATACAGGGTTTAAATATGCCTCTTAGTGCTGTGATTGGTTAGCACATGGCCTTTGACCCCAAAACGTGCGTGTGCATCAATAACATGTCACACGTACGCTGGCGCCATCTTTAATGTGGGCAGGGCACCCTTTAACAGTAAGAACGGGACCTCAATGGCTGGTGTCCCTTAGAACGCTGCACCAGCCAGGACCCGTCTTCTTGGAGGATCGGGCAGCACTCCGCCGCGATCCAGGTAAGTTAAGTTTACATTTTCCACTCAACTGCCCTGCTCCTGTATGGCTGCACCGATCAGGGACTTACTTTTATCTGAAGTATTGGCGCGGCCGCACTGGTCAGGCACGACCGCGTCGAAATAGCCCCCTTGCGCCGTTACACTTACATATTGCAAGCCTAAGGGGAATAGGGACACTGCACCCTGCACACTTTAATGAGATGAAGTGGTCTAGGTGCCTATAGTGTCCAACTAAGATGTCAGTCACAAGGAGACGTTAGTGGGGTTTTTTTGTTTGTTTTTTTTCATTTTGTTTTTCATCAGTGCATACAAACAAATTTTACTAGCTCATCTAGACATGAGATGTTTTCTCAAATTCAAGAAAAAGCTGCTTTAACCTAGAGTAAAATGCATATTTCAATTAACAATCCCCCTGGTGATACTTCACATTCGTTTCAAGCATGAGTCATTCCCCTTTTATGCTGGGCAGAATGCACATTGAATATGGTACTGGTACATGCAAGGTAGTTGCCATGAAACTGATATTATTGATGACCATGTAAATCACTTTTATTCAAAATGCTTTGTCTTTGGGACACTCTAGCGATGAGCCTCTGGAGATTCAGAATTGCAAGTTTAACCACTAAAGTGTGAATTTTCTGGAATTCAAATTGAATTCACACTGAGTTTTAAATTTTCCGCCAACATAACTGAACTGCAAACATCATGAATTGGAGATTTGTTTCCAATTTGACTGTTGCAGCCCATTTTTTTAAATTTACTTTGAATTCACTTTGAATTCTTGAAAATTCATGGATTTTCATAGAATTATATTTTAGCTAGTTTTGTAATAATTCTTAAGGATGCTAGGTTGTACATCAGCAGTCCTAAGACACAAAATCTGTTATAAACTGGTAAAAGAACAATGTGCTATTTTTAATGATAAATTAACAAATTGCTACAAGCATAAATGGCGAAGGCTTCCAACAGCGTTTCTTAGCAAGAAACAAATATATGCTGCATACAAACTAACGTTCACTTTCATTCTGAGAATTGGTGATAGTAGGATTTATATTACTCCCCATTTCAGTAACATAAATTGTGATAATCTTCTAAGGAAACATTTGAAGCATTAGCAGGTTGCTATCTCGTTATGCATTCCACTCAAACTTATATTGTCCCCTGGAACTTCAATGCTCTCTTAATTAACATTATTTCACAGAGAGTTTCATTATGCAGTGATTATTTTTGTCCTGTTTAGCATTCTGAACAGTTTATCCAGAGAAATTCTAAAATACTATAAGTAAATGAAAAAGGGAAAAATAAAAGACAAAAATATTACAATGCTAGTATAATTGGTGCTAAAAGTGATGACTTCCTAATTTCATTGATATTTGCAGCTGGTTTGATAGCTCAGTTAGTTAGTGTACTGAACCACAAACAAATTGACTCATTTTAGGGAATTTGTCCACTGACTACCATGGAAGATACCATGAAAAAATATATCAGATATTTTATTCACCCTATAATAGGAATATCTAATAATTCACTGTATATAGGGCCTAAGCTGTACACTCTAACATCTCTGCCAAGTGTTGTACCCGAATAGCTGATGGCACTTAATATAGAGATATAGGACTCAATTTAAGATTTTGATACTTGCTTACAAATCTCTAGACAATGCTGCTCTGGCCTACTTATCCTCACTAATACACAAATATGTCCCGTCTAGGCCCCTATGCTCTACCGGAGTCATACTTCTAAAATCTGTTCGTATTCCTACCTCTGATGCTCAGCTTAAAGATTTCTCTAGGGCTGCACCGTTCCTATAGAACGCCCTTCCCCTCTCTGTTAGACTTTCACCCAATCTCCACTCCTTCAAAAAATCTTTGAAAACGTACTTCTTTAGGAAAGCATATCAATTAAACTGTGAACAGTTTTCCCTCCCCGCATCCTTATTCCTGTCCTGCAACTGTCATCAAAACAAAACACTAAGCCCTCAATTAATACTATCATAGCAACCTACTTTTCTACCCTACCCTTACCTTTTATGTCACATTACCCCAATCCCTCTAGCATGTAAACTCATTGAGCAGGGCCATCAATCTCTCTGTTCCTGTTCGTCAAACTTGTCTGGTTACAAATACATGTGTGTTAGCCCACCCATCGTACAGTGGTACGGAACTTGTTGGCACTTTATAAATTTAATATTAATAATTTATATAGGATACTCAGTATAGTTTATCTACTTCTATGGAATACATCACTAAGGGATATGCACTATAAGGAATGAACACTTAGATTAACTTTAATTTTCTTTTGTTTACTTCTAGTCAGTTGGGATGTGGTAGTAGAAGGCAGTGGACCTATTAGAGTGAGCATTAGATTAGAACACCCATGAAGGTGTTTTATAGAGCCTAGGGATATATTTTTGAGGCTTATATATAAAGTCAATTAGGAAGTGTGTTTCCTTTCTGTGCCCTATAATTTCCTTTTTCTTCTCCCTCCCTCTATTCTCATAGGGATTACTGCTCATTAACTACTCTATTATAAGGCACTAGTCCTTCCACTCTGTCTCTAAGTTTTCTAGTCCTATTTTTAATATCCATTCTGGACGTTTATATTAAGACTTTAGTATTATTTCTACCACCTATTAGTCTTTATAGAGGGGATTCAGTACAGTACCTTCACCTTCTCATTTCTGTTTTTTCGGGGGAGTGGGGTGGGGCTTACCTTTGGCTATTTCTACTTTAAGATTTAATAAAGATTTTTTATTTTAATTACCATTTTCTGGACCTAGTCCAATTAGGATATTTGAGGGCTTTTTTTGGAACTGATAAGCTCAATGGTTCCTTGCCCTGTTTCCTTTTCTCCTCTATTTAGATCCCCATACTGGCCATTTCAATTTATGTACGGTTACTTCGAATTTTGTCCATTTATTTTTGCCAGCATTTCTCGATCTCCCCAGGTGGAGATCGCACTTATTATTATTTTATGGAATACACCTACCTCTATGGGGAACATCTACCTCTACGGGGACCATCTGACACTTCTCTTTTCTGAGAGCCCTCAACTCTTCTCTCAGTTTAGTTTTTAAAGTTGAGACTCATATGTCACCCTTAGTTGAAAATATACAATCATTATTAATGTGAGATTCATATTTAGCTGGGATATGAACACCATCAAACTCCAGATCTGCTGCTATAGAATTAACGAAAGTTTTTCTAACCGGTAGACAGCAACTTAGTTCATGAAGCAAAAGGCCCGCTCAGTAAAAACAAGTGATGTCTGATTAATAGGGCTGAATTTCACATCCATTCTCTTGTATTCGCTTCTCATATCTGTTGAAGGAGCATGTATGCGCAACCTTCTCTAGATCACTATTGTAGCATTTCACTAACACCATGTGAGTCAGACAATCATGCACGCCTCAGGGAGTTAGTTGAAGTAATATGAATCAGCGGCAGAAAAACTCAAAGAGCTCTCAAGATCATCCTCTTGTTAATGCTGGCAATTAAACTATCTTTATCTTATTTAAAAGAGCACTGTCACCTTGCAGGTTATGTTTCTACATTAGTCCTTTTATTGTCACTCTGTTTCCCCCTTTTACATTTTTTTTTTTTAAATGTTGTTTTTAAATTCATTTTATTTTTTAGCTATACACAAGAAAACTTAAAGACATCTTTTTCATATGGAAAGTATTATCTTTCACAATATTTAGCAAGTGGCAGAGATTAAGCAAAGGTCCATTTTAGTTGCTAAGCTAATTTACCCATAGTTCATAAGTCAAAAGAATCCTACAGGACGACAAACTGCAGATATCAAGGACTAAAACTGAGGAGTGCGGATATTGAAAGCAATGTAGAAGAGATAATAAGTATAAATAAAGGCAAGTGACAAAGGGGGGAGTACAACCATTAGGATACACATGGCACAGGAAAAGGAAACATAAATTATAAAAAAACATGACATTGCCATTTTAAAGTCCCAGTTACAACAGATTTTCAGCAATTGCAGAGGAATTCTCAAGAAACACAGCTAGCCAGCATATTAATTGGCCCTACTCTTATTTTTTTTCTCATATTGAGATATTTTATTCCATTTATCTATTTAAGCAGATATTCTCTACATTCCCATATGTTCACATATTATACACATTTTATACATTTGACTATTTTTTTCCGGAGTTATGACTATATATTTAAGCTCTCCACTTTTTCACAGTTTGAAAGCTGATAAAGGAGGCAACAAACAAGGGTTCCAGTGTGTTCGTACTACAGTAGAGGATTAGAACATGCCTTTAGTTACACAATATCCTGGTGGTGAAGCAAAATGCCCTCTCACTAAAAACAAGTGATGCAATCATTATATCAAGGATAAAGGTTTGCGTAGCTTTGGTATTCCACTTGTTCGGCCAATCTAGTCTCATGTGAGCACTCAATTTTTATGTTATTTTCTTTTGTTTATAAAAGGAGGACAACCATCAGCAAGGGGGGCTTTCACCCACCTTTGGCTACTGCAACCTGATGTAGAATACTTACAACCACATTTTACTTGGAGGGTGAATCTTATCATCATAGCATGGAACTCACCAAACCACCCACCCCATCATATACACCTAGTCTGTCATATAACTCATCTTTCATCATCCACTTTTTCACCTGGATTTGTTTCCTTGAGAATAGTGGAGACTTGTTACATTCAGGCTACTTTTGTACCTACCTTGAAACTGGCAGTGCCCCTTCCAAAAACTTTGAGAGAGAGAAAACCTGGGTCATTGGTCTTAGTGTCAGACTGGTTATTAGGTTACTGGTGTGTCCAGCCATTGCCAGTGACACAGTGCCACTAACATAAACATGTGGAGGGAGGATGGGCCTATTCTGACCACCATCTTGAGCAGAAGCGTTGGATTTGAGCTCCACGGCAATATTTCTTTATTCATTTAAAAACCTGACATCTCAACTACTGCTCCGGATTGTGCAGATACCTGGTTCAGTCTGAATGTAGGCAGGAAACTTGTGGAGTGGAGCCCTGACTATCCTGACCTGTGGCCTGGCGGCAACCCTGCTGGGAGCTGCGGCTGACCTCTTTGGCAGGACCTTGATGACTGAATTGTGAATATGCCCATTCCCCCTCCCTATCAACTGCGGTATAAGAGATGAGACACAACCATGCACAATGGCGGATGTCGTGTGTTTCTCGGATCTTAATGTAGAAAATAGCGAAGTCCTGAAATAGCTGGATCAACTCTTTTAAGCATTCTTGGCAAAACTGGAGGTGCATCTGGGACCTGCAGAGCCATCTAGATTGTCTGGTATTGAGTATCAACACATTGAGGCCATGCAGATGGAGGTTGACTCCTACCCTGACCGGACCCGAGTGGTGTGACAATGCAGGTGAAAACCCATCTTTGGACTGGCGGTATGTCACTTCCCAGAATGCTGAAGAGTAACAAGCTTGAACCCCAATCCACATTGGGTCATGAAACAATCACGAAGAATCATGCAAACTCCTGTAAGCCTGTCTGATTTCACTCTGACCACATATCTCCTCTTATAGGGGCTACTTGACCCGACACCAGGATTCTCGTGATGGGTCCGGTGAGGCATTGGCTGAATTTCCAGCTGAGCTGATAACTATTCATCTCTGGCAATACACCCAACTTTGTTACATGTTGTGGGGAAATCTCATTCAATTTTTTCCTATGTGGGACTCATGGGTACCACGCATGGGGGCCTCCTAGAGGTTGTGAAATTTAGGTTACCTCAGTGCATATTGCTAACTTACTTATTATCCTCAAGTAATGCTTCATCTACACTGTGTCTCTCTTGTCTTTACCTATATTTAATTTTATTTTCTAAAAAGTGCAGTTTACAAAACATGTTATTTTCTGTGCTCATACCATTGCCTATATATGATCTGGCTGACATATCCCTATGTAATTGTTTAATAATCTCACAACAAGATATTTTTACATATATATATATATATATATATATATATATACACACATAGCAATTACTGCTATATATATATTTTGTACCAGCATGCATTACATGCCGTGTGGAGCGTTGCCACGGCTTGCGAGAGTACAGGATATGAAGCTGCTTCTTACGATTAGAATTTGGGGTAGATATGTTAAAGGGGAAGGCATAACAAGAGCTGTATAATTATCTGAGCAGTTAATTCTGTTACAACCACATGTGGGAAATAAAAATCTATCGCAAGGGCCTGCATGACCAGAATACACACCACAATTGTGAGTCTCATTATGTTTACTTTAATTCGTCAGTTGAAATAAATATAGACACCGCTACTGATGAAGCTCATAGAGTGAAACGCGTTTAGCTGATTATTCTGGACTTTAAATTGGACTCAAACTTGATTTTTTTATTTTTTAGTATGTATTTATTTTGTTTTTATTGTTAATAAATTTATACATTACTATTATTTTACTTTAGTCCAAAGTCCTTTCTGGCCGCCAGGAACTCCATTGGGGAAAGTGCTATTCCCCCCCCAAAAAAGTAGCACATTGCTTTCTAACCTCAGAGCCGGGATTTCAAGGCTCTGGAAAAGGTGAGCACTACTATTTATACCTTTTTATACTAATATAGTATTTGTTTTTCTACACAGTTGTTTTTCTGTTTTCTCTCTCGTTGTATACTCCAGGAGGGATACTGCCTGGGACAAAGGGGTGTTTGCTGCCCAAAGAGCATTAAGGACCTTTTTTATGGAGCCAATACTATATAGGCTCCTGTCCATGTGAGTGGTTTAAGTCATTTATTACCATCAACTGTCTATTTGGATAAACCGTCTGCACTATATTTTTTTGTTTTTCTTTGTTTTCCCCTTTTATGTCTATGTAAGTTTCCCAAGATAGTCACTGCACTAAAAGGGGGTGAATAAACCCCTCCATTGTCTAAAGCGCTCCACTTGTCCGGTATAACATTTATACCTTATTTTTGTATAGATATAAATTGATATAGAAAATATAACTCACAAAAAATCCTACACTTCACTAAGGTGTCTCAGCCCTGTAGATAATGTTCACTATTTTTAAAATGATATATTTCTTTATATATTTCTGTGTGCGGATAAACAATGGAAAATGCTAAACAAAGCATTGCTTACACTAAAGGGTAACCAGGATGGTTCTGTAACAAAATCAAATGAATCATTGTACACAATCTATGCCGAAGGTAGCAGGTGATCACTGTGTTTTTTTTTGGGGGGGGGGTTTTCTTTATTATAAGTTTTTTTTTCTTTTAGCATTACAATAATACAAAAATATAAAAAATCAGTGCATATGCACACAGGAGCTGATTTTACCATTCATACAGAGCAACATTGGTAGTGTTACAGATCTATTATATAAATGAAAATATTTTTAAGATATAAGCAAGTGACAACTATTCAAGACAAAAGAAAAACCAACAGTCATCAAGAGTCCCTGGCTATTCTTACCCCTTTTTCCTCTTTTCCTTCTTGGCTTATTATCTGATACTGGTTAGATTAATTATCCTATTTATCCCACAAATCAGAGGTTTTGTCTGGATGTTTAGTGTATGAATTTTCCATTTTTAATTGATACAGCAGTTGAGAAGTTATTTGAGTTAAAATAATGTCTATTTTTACTTTTTCATTTTCTAGCAACTATTTTTTTTTTAACAGCAATCAGACATTGGGTTATTAGAAATTGGTCTACCTTGATGACCCCTGTGTTTTAAACAATCTTTAATAATACACCTATGGTGTATATGAACTGAATGTACCATAATCACATTAAAAACTAGAAACTTAAAAGCAGCTCTAATCCACCAAAAAAAATCAATTAATTGAAGCATAGTTTAAACTTTCAGTTGGGTCTCTTGCAGACCCCCTTATCTCTATGGCATGATAGGCACATTATTAATGCCAATTCAGGCACTATCCATGATTCATCAGAACATCTCGCACTGCAGTATTTTATTTGACCTTGACACCGGCAGTATTCCAGCCCATACATGGCTAACATATTAATGTGGTGTATTAACCAACTGAGGCAAATTATCATGTTTATGTTTACTGCTTTTCAGACATAATCTCCATCATGCGAGGAACAAATCTAAAACAGCGTAGATTTAATGCATGTGGGATTTATTGCATCCAGCATACTTTCTTTTCTTCTGAGAAGTTTTAGCTCCCTTGCCACCTTTATAGTATGTTTTTTTTTTACATTCCGTGCTTAGTTGCCGATGTTTGAATGTTCTGTGTGTACTCTTGGGCTATTCTTTCAAAAACCTTGGGAATTAATGATTTCCACTTAATGTTCTTCCAAACTAATACACTGCAAGTTAGAAGCTATTATTCTTTTTAAAAAGGTAGCCTACTGGTGCCTATTCTGCATGAGTATCCCCCATGGTGTTTTATGTGAATTTCTGCAGATGTATTGCAGCTAAAACACTATAATCAGAATGGGGAGATGTGTTTACTGGACTTATAATAACATTCTAAAATAAATCCTTTCTAAATGATTTAGGTGTCTTTAGATTTGTCAACAACGGCTTCACATTTTTGTTTATTTCAGCTGTAAATTTATAGACAATTCCCAGTATCATTTATCATCATGAATATCATAAAATTTTATTGTGAATAAAGAAATATAATTCAAGTTAATATAATTGAATTTTGAATGAGGCAATGCATAAACTGTATAGGAGAGTAAATAAAAATAATCACATTGACAAATGTCTGGAGATTGTTTCTTTATATGTTTACCAAAATATATACACATTAGAAAACATTTTTTTTTTGTTAAAAGTAAATATATATTTTACATGAAATGATGTGACTATGTAAAGATGTATATAAACACAGACATAGATATAGGTATAGTATTTATCTTTATGTCTATAATTTAATTATAAAGCATCACTCGGCTGTTTCAATACATACGTTGGACTAAAAATTAGTGCTCTTTCTTAGAGAGGACACTAAAAGAGGACTAATAGAATATTATGAAAACTAGGTGTCATGCTCGTAAAGGTCTCTCCTCTACTTTCTTAGGTGGGAGTCATGGTTCAAAGGGGTCCTCAGCAACGGCGTATAGGGATACTGCAAACAACATTGAAACTGAATCTCTGTGCATAAAATATGTTTTGAAGAGATCATCTACTACTCTGTCCCTTTACACAGTTGCTTAAAGTCCATCCCTCAATAAGAAACTTCATTAGAGGAAGCCTGTGCTTCCCCTTTCAATTCAAGCACTTGTATGGAGCATGTCCATGGGTAGAACTTACACCAAACATTTCTCTCTTCTGATTGGATCCTTCAAAGTTCCATACATAAATCGATAACATATTATGTTCTGATGAATAGAACTACTATTGGATTATATATTTCATAAACTCGTGTTTGTCCCAATGAAATCTAAAAGGCAGCTAACATGGGGCAAGTAGGGAGTGAGATAAAATTAGGATTTGAACTTGTAACCTTTTGATTAGCATTTCATTGGTTTAGTTTCACGTCTCTGATGAAGTGGGGCTGACACCCACGAAACGCGTTAGACAGCAGCAAGCAGGATACGGACACAGTTTTGAACCGGCAGAAGGAACTCTTTCTCTCTACCGAAAAGCATTCACAATCTGGGGACCGATTGGCCGACAACACCTACCACCCAGAGTGAGGTCTGGGATGCACGCCAACCCCACCGGCAGCCGGCAAGTACAGAAACTAATTCTGATACAAAGTATCCATATCAATCCTAGCCAGTCTTTGTGGTTATTTTGAAAAAAAGACTACCCTTCTGCTGGCAATTTTCTTGCAAACCGTTCCTGATTTATATTTTTTACATTTTCAGTATTTTTATAACTTTATAATTGTGAATAAATTTCTCATTAGTTTTCAACTATTTCTACTTCTGCTTTTCTTTTTTAAATAGTGTTTTTTTAATTTAATTTTTAAAGTTTTTAATTTTTTCATATATTTCTTATGTGTTTAAAGTCACTGTACTATAAAATACAGTACCAAGCAATATATTCTTAACCTATATGACTAACAGAAGTATTCTTGGTGCATAACTTAGTCAGTCTGCCTGTAGCAGATTTAAAGAGATATACATTATAAATAGTTGTGTCATTAAATTGATTTGTGACATCAACCTAAGTACAATATAGAAAACAGCCCTCTATGCTGTTATTCTATGCCACATAGCTGCTTTCGCTAAGTAGATTACTTGGTGTATACCATACTCAATCTGCCTCTAGCAGATTTAAAGACGTATACACCATACATATTGTTACATCACTTTTTTACAACATCTGAACTTCTTGTTTGTACCTTATTTGGCACAACTATATATATATAACAGCCATTTGTGGGTGAAATAGCTCCTGGATATGTTACACCAAAACAAGGTGTTACCCCTTCGAATTACACTTTCTTAGACAGGTATTGGGTGAATTCCTGTCTTTGTCCAGTTTTTGAGCAACCCACCACAGACTCCCTCAGCTCTGTGTGTTGCATTAGGCATACCTGGATCTACATATATTTTTCATAAACTCATGTTTGTCCCAATGAAATCTAAAAGGCAGCTAACACGGAGCAAGTAGAGAGTGAGATAAAATTAGGATTTGAACTTGTAACCTTTTGATTAGCGTTTCATTAGTTTAGAAGCAAGAGAAGACAAGATCCAGAGCAGTAGCTACAGCGAACAACATCAAGGCCCCTATTCTTTTACAGTAAACGGGATATGTTTAGGTAATAGAGTGTCATGAGTAAAAAGAATTGTACGATATGTGGATTAATGTTAGGAAAGATTCATTTTACAAGTGATATAAATCCTGCAAAACTCACACAATGGTATAATCCTAGAATCCTGTAGAATACTGCACTTTCCTTCATGAGTATAAAATTAAATAACCGAAACACGGCAGTTATAAACAAAAAAAACATTTGTTACACAAAGCTAATTTTTTTTTGTGGTTTTATAATATTTTAATGATAATGATACCAAAAATAATAATAAAAATAATAATACACATAAAATCTGCATACAGGTGAAGAAAAGAATGAAGGTTGTCAAAAAATTCAGACAGCTAGTAGTGAAATTAGAATATCATAGTCTGTGACTGGATTAAAGAAAGTTAGTTAAACTTTGGTTGTGGATTATTACAAAATGTTTGTTTCTAAATTTTTTAATTTTAAATTTGTGGTGATGGGTCTGACATGAGGTGGGAAGCTAGAAGAGGGAGATGCTGATATCATTTCAGGTAATTAAAAGTGACAAAAATACATTCTGAAATGCACAACCATATAATGAACCTAAAGTGGAAGAAATTAACTTGATAACTCATTTTCTCAACTACTTAAACCATCTGGGTGATTGGTAGAAACCAGGGTGGTGACTACACTAGTGGGGACGAGTAAATAATGGTCATACATGATAGACTGCAAGGAACAAGTGACGGATTAGGTTAAGACATGTTGAGGAAGAGGTGTGTCTTTAGGAGTAATGTAATTAATAACCCTCTCTAATTAATAACCCTCTAGCTATATGTTCATCTCGTGACATCATGTTTCACATACCATCAACAAATCATTGAGGTTAAAATAGAAGTGAAATGAGTTAGAAAGATCCTACTTTTTGTCTATTTTGACATAAACTGGTTAATGATTTGCATTTTCAATCAGAACCTGTTCGTTCCAGAAAATTTAACTCAGTGAGCAAATAATCTTAATTACTGGTAATTTGCCATAACTGCATCAAGTTGTCTGTTTTGGTCTCCCCTTTGCTGCAGTACTGATAAAATCAGTACAAAATCCCATCTATATCACGCCAGGTGTCTAGTTAATGAAAGTCCTGGATAGAAGCTTTTGGGACACTTAGACAAATTCAATGTCCCACCCACTGACTTGAAAACCTGTTAAACTATTAAAAATATGTACAAAGTATACTGCTGACTGCACCTCCATCGAGGAGTGATATAATCACTAAATGAAAGAGAAAGAAGATCCATTTTATCGAGTGAATCTGCACTCATGATTGAAGCACTAGCAGTATATTGTTATTTTACTACTTCCAATACTTGTTCTCAGACACAAATGGCCTTGATCAAGGTCAGACAGAACCAAATAATAAAGTGGGCCAAATAAAGAGAAGAAAATATCTGCTTTTAAGTAATAATGCAGTCCACCTATAGGGGGAAGCAAAACACACATGTACCTCTGTTAATGTCCTGGATATTAAACCAGAATCCTCGAACGTATTGCTACATTGAAGCATAATGACATGTTTGTTTTCTAAATTAGCAATTTAAGCAAATTAGAATCTGAATGACAACATTTATTCAAGTATAGAAGATCTAGTACTTTTCTCAAATTTTTCTGTAGTCATATTCTGAATATTTAGCTTGAATTCACGTTTTCTTTTAATAACCCTGTCAGTCTGTGACAATGAATGACATACAGATATTTTAAGGATCCTATACATTTCATATATAGACTATTAGTATCACGGGTATATAATCAAGCAGATTCAGCAATGTTCTTGACATTATTTTTCTGCAGAATTTTGAGCACTTTTAAGTTTATTTGGGAAAATTAATATCAATAATACCTTTCCAGGTTTTAGTCCTTCAACTGTTCTCTATTTTTAATTTTACCATTAAATATATTTAATTTACAACAAAATGCAAAAAAAAAAAAACAATCACAACAGTAGCTCCAGAAAATTGGAGCTAATTATCTGGCAATTTCCCAATATCCGCAAAATATCTGTTTGAAAGTACTATATTCAGCTGGTGTTTAGAGTCTCTTTAGAAAGGTGTACAATGAAGTTCCTGGACTCAACTCATTCAGTCCATGTCATACATAGTTACTTGGAGGTTTTGGTTGAAGAATTACTGAGGTCCATCAGGTTCAATAATATTTGGGTCAGCCTATCCTGTTGCTTCCTCAGTGACCAATATAGGTCTCTGAACAAATGAGCTTTTTATGTGTCATTTTAACATTTCGGCCACATTTCTATGAGGGCCTGCCTGAAAAGGATTAAGATCCCAAAGAGCTATAGTCAGGTTCTATATTTTGGACGACCCCTCCATTCCTCACATAAATATGTTGAATGAAGCCAAGCAAATTCATGGTTCTGGGCCTCTGTTTAACCAATGATTAATAGTAGGCCTCCTAAAACCACTTTATGGTCAATCTTAATCTGGATTCTGCTGTTCATTTACATATTTTAAAAGTAAAAACCGATTTATATGTTGTATGAGCCACAGAGTCTGTCAACATCCAGCCTTTTCAACATATTTTAGTGTTGAAATGGCTCTACTACAAGGGGTATTGCCTGCAGACACTATAAGCTACGGAGAAGAATTAATATGGCTAAAAAAATCTCTTTTAATGTAAGCATTAGACTTAAAGGGATTCTCCAGTGCCAGCAAAACAAACCCATCTTCCTCGCACTTGAGAATCCTGGAGTGCCCTCCTCCCTCCCGCCCCCCATCCCATGTCACTGAAGGGGTTAAAACCCCTTCAGACACTTACCCGAATCCAGCACTGATGTCAGGCTCTGCACAGACGTTGGCGGGGGAGACCTAATGCTTATGCGCAACAATGGCCGAGTGCGCAAATAAGACCTCACCATAGGAAAGCATTGTACAATGCTTTCCTATGGGGATTCTGCAGGATTAAGGGTGATGGAAGTTGGCACCCAATCCACTTGAATAAGCTGAAGTGGTCTGGGTGCTTACAGGGTCCCTTTAAGCATTTGGTTTAAAACAAATTGTGATTGGTCTGAATATTGGGCGATCAGCGAGTAGTTAGAATTCCATAATTCCAAACTACCATATGACCTAATCATGAAACAATGGAATGAAGAATAAAGGAGTGAGCTGTTTCCTTTGTTTCGCGATTCAGAGTTCTACCCATAGCGCTCAAAAAAAGATGACTGATGGGAAAAATGATGATTGATGGCTATGGGATGACCAATAAAATGTAGGGGAAAAAATTGAGGAGCAGTAAAGAGTATATATTTATATAATGGGAATTTAATATACCTATAAAGTACCATATATGTGTTCCTTAAAATACTGCCTATTCAGAGCTTTTAAGACAAAATCATGAGTACAACCCTCAAGAAAATCAGCTAGCCTAGATATATACAGGTGTTTCAACATCTTATGTCTCTTCTGTGTATATCCCAACAGCTTGTTTCCTAGTAAGGACATTATTGTGAGAGGTTTAATCCGACAAGAATGAGGTCTCATATTGTATTACTTATCTCCTCTGACAATCCTGCAGTAATTATATTAATTGCATCACATCTGGCACCTTTATTCATTCTCCTGTAGAACAATGAGATGGAACAGGCCAGAGGTCTCCTTACTTGGGCACTCTGGTTCTTAAGGGAATGCTGCTCTGTTCTTCCCCAGGCTTTCCCACCTGGAAAAGTAAAGAGAGAGTGGCTGACTTAATACATTAGGCAAGGAGTCATGGAAATATGAATCCCACAAATTTCACACAAATTTAGTTAAAGACAAATTTAGATACAATCGCAACGGACATGATAAAAAAAAAAAAAACGTTTTGTGCATTGTGTATTTTTATTTCATGATTTCACCAAGGCTTTGTAGGGTCTATTCACAAAGGATCAAGATACATTGGCTTTGCAGCTTTCAGGTCAACTTGGAGAACAATTTACAAAAGCCAGCTGTTCAATTAAGGCAAGTCAGTTACAAAGTCACCTACAGCTACTGACTTACATTGATTAGCTTTGTTTAAGTCAGGTCAGGCTTGAAAAACATAGCAAGCCTGTTATTCTTTAAAAAAAAAAAAACAATGACTTGTAAATAACGGGTGAAACATAATTGTTGAAGATGGGGATTTCAGGTCAGGTGCTTCTGACTTTCCAACAAGAAATTACAAGCATCACAAATTAAAACATAATTATTTAAAACATATGTGGAGTCACCGTAACTCCCACTAAAGTGTATGGGAACTGGCCTGATTTTCAACTGCACCTCTTTTCTCAGGGGATTTTATGTGTTTCTCCGCCATATGTCAAAATGGATTTTAATACTTTAATCACAACTCTGCTAGATCTATGAGATGTTCAGTGATATAGAACTAGATTCAATATACCTGCTAGTAACCAAAAGTGAGCTGTCTGATTCTCCCCTTCTCTCATACATTTAGGTTAATAGAAATTTTGTTTCCCATAACTTTTCTAATCCATTCCCTGGACTTTGGAATAGAAATTAGCACAAAAACTTGGTCATAATAGTTGCCAGAATCAGGGCCACCATCAGGGGGTGACAACCATGACGGTTGTCACAGGCCCGGTGGTCCTGGGTGGCCCGGACTGCTTTGGAAGTCCAGAGCCCCACAATTACTCTCTGCACATATATATAGCGATGATCGCTATATATATATGTGCAGCCGTGGGCCCCCCCCCCAGCATCCTGTATTTGCAAAGGGGGCCCAGCAGACTGCAGGAGCACTTTACAGATCTTCCCTCTCTCTAACTCCCGCAAGACGTGCTGCCGTTAGGGCGTTGCCACGGCACGCACACAACGTCTCGCGGGAGTTAGAGAGAGGAAGATCTGTAAAGTGCTCCTGCAGTCTGCTGGGCCCCCTCTGCAAATACAGGGAGCAGGGGGCCCCACCATGCCACCGGACCACCAGTGTTGGAATCTTTCCTCCTCCCTGAACCAGGTAAGAAACAGGGAGGGGGGAATAACTTTCATTACATTACATGCATACACTAGTAAACACACACACTCTGCATTCATTACACTAACACACACTCTGCATTCACTACACTAACACACACTCTGCATTCATTACACTAACATACACTCTGCATTCATTACACTAACACACACTCTGCATTCATTACACTAACACACACTCTGCATTCACTACACTAACACACACTGCATTCACTACACTGACATACACGCTGCATCCACTACACTGACACACTCTCTGCATTGACTATACACACAGCATCCACTACACAAACATCCTGTATTCACAGTACACATTCAAACACTCTGCATTCACTATACAGAGACACTGCATCTAATACACACACTACATCCACTACAGACACTGCATCCACTAAACACATTGCATTTAGTACATACAAACACTACATCCACTACACAAACACACTACATCCACTACTCAAACACACTCTGTGTGCACTATACACACTACATCCGCCACACAAACACACACTCTGCATTCACTGCACAAACAGTATCCAATACACACAAACACTACATCCATTACACACAATCTAATTCACTTCCACTATACACACCACATTCAGTCCTGCATCATTGTCAGCCGACTAGGTAGGAGTCCTGTGGGCGGACTCGTGGGCGGGCAGGCCCGAGGGAGAGGGTGAGGGGGCCCAGACCTTGTGTTTTGTCAGGGGCCCCAAAATTTCTAGTGGAGGCCCTGGCCAGAATTATTAATAATATGATTAGTGGAATACTTCTCATGACACTACTCTCCCCCTAACAAATAAGCCTTTTTGCCTTCCTAACGTCGTTCAATTTATTTGGCAAGGGTTTACTTTACTATGAAATAAGCGTGTGTTGTAAGATTAAATAATCCATTTGCGTGCTTTATACCTATGCTTGTGGAACGAGTTATTCATTAAAATAAGTAAACCCAACCTTCCAGTATGTGTGAAATTTATAATGCTATATGTTTGGCTGGATCAATTAGGCAATCACAGCACTTTGGTGATGAAGTATGGTGGATGTCATAATTCCCTATTGTTTTAAAGAAGTTCTATTTTTATTTATTTTTTAATTTTTTTTACAATTATTAAATTTATGAAGATAAATGAATTTTTTTTCTTTTCATTGTTCAATTGAGAATTTTTAGTTGCATTATTTTAAATACATACTTATACCAGTATGCCCAAATATACATCATCCACCTTCTCTCCTGCAAAGGTGTCATCTAAAACAAAACTAATCCTTTGTTGTATTCTCTTCTAGCAAACTACTTTTCCACATCTTACGCTTACCTCTGATGTCATTTTACCCCATTCTCGATAGAATGTAAGTTCGTTTGAGCAGGGTCCAACTTGTCCTAATGCACCTACGTTTGTTAGTCTACTTATTGTACAACGCTGCAGAATTTGTTGGTGTTTTATAAAGAATAATAAGATTTATGATAATGAGAAAAAGTTAGTCATTTATTTCTAGAGTCAATTAGTGCCAATGAGAATGGGTAACACCTGCTCTGTATCATCCTGGCATATGGGCATCCCCTGGCATTTGGCACTTAAAAACCAGTCTCATAATTTATTAAAATGATGTTGGGTCATATTAACACCTTATCTACATGCACTCAGGATACAAAAGAGATCTGTGTTAGTGGTAATAGGGACCCACACAGCTTTTGAGTCCATGTGAAGCATATTGCCTCTCATCTCCATGGATTGAGGGCACAAGAGAACTGTTTTTAGCACTTAGGCAATTAATGTATTAGTTCTTATCCCACTGTCCTGTAAGGTGTGAAAGAGGAGATACCCTGACTGTTTTTATGTATTCCTTTTGCTTTGACAAGAGGACTGATATGAATTACTATTTACGAGTCAATTTATCTTCACAAATATATATGGCTGGTTACAAGACTCTTCTTATCAGCAAATTTTCAAGTTTGCAATCTTTATTTATTATTTTAAATATTTCGCTATTAGTGAATCACTAGAGCATTAGCCTACATGCCATACATTTTATGTAACTATTTGAATTATTTTAATTTTACTGGATGCCTGTCTGCATGGGCAGAAGATAAGGATCCCATGGAGCCATTTAACAGTGTTGACTTATGCGAGTATTCATTTTTTTTTTTTTTTTTTTAGGGCAAGTTTAAGGAAGGCTCACTAGGGACCCGTACTTACTATTAGATCCCTCCAAAAGGAAAGTGGTGACGGAGAGAAGTGGCTCAGGCTCTTCTGCGCATAACTATTATAATTTCGCTCCTACCATTAGTGACATGGTGGAAAATGGAAAAATGGAACTAATGGTAAATATGTTAGCTGGAGGCTTCATCTTTATGTAGATATCAACATAGTGTATCAACCTATACCCTAGTGTTTCAACATCGTGGAATCTCCCTCCCGTCAACCTCCCATAAAAAAAAAAAAAAAAAAATTAAAATAAATAAACAAAAAAAAGCAATTTTTAAAAATGTATTAATTTTAATTTTATTTTTTTATGTGTGTGTGTCTGTGTGTCTGTGTGTGAAGGTGTGTGTATCTGTGTGTTAATGTGTATCTGTGTGTGTATGTATCTGACACACATATACACACACGTTGGCACATAGTGTCACAGAGATACACACACTGACACATAGATGTGTGGTGGGACCCATGCCTGTTCGTGAATTGCTGTATTATATTCTGTGTGTTTCCCCATTATTTTCGTATGAATGTGCCTGTTCCCTGTTCGGGAGGTCCTACACGAAAGGAATGCATTCACCTCCTGAACGGGGACCACCCTGACAACTCGTTATGAATTTGGGTTTAGAACATTCACACCTCGTAATGAGGTGTCAAGACAACAAACCGCAAGAGAAGCCTCGGCGTGTGCATCCCCTGGGTACGAACGCTATCCAGGGGGAGCATTCACGCATTTCTTCCCACCTCGTTCGGTTCCCAAACGAGGACCTCCCCAATGCCCCTTGGAATGTTCACACCAATCAATTAGAACATTGGCAACTTGCCACATAAGTGTGAAACCGCAAGGGAAGTAATTAATGAGTGCTCCCCTGGGTGGCCGCCATTCATATAGACTGGCGGCGGCCAGGGGGAGCATATGTGCCCCTGCCTGGTTTCACCCAGGGACCCCGTGAACAGAGGCTGTTTGTGGCGGTTGCTGTTCTGGTGGTCCCTGAGATTGTTGGGGACACTCTTTGGGGACAATAGCGGTTTGGCTGGCTTTCTGTAACTGGGAGTCCAGGAGGTGGGAAGCTTTCCCACGCTGGGGTTCCCAGATACAGAGGCTCCTGGGATGAAGATCCCCTTGTCACCGGAGAGGGGAAACCCTGAGGATGGGTGGCGGGAGCAGGGGACAAAGGGACTGGAGTTCAGTTTCGGTCAGGAGACCCCTGGGAGGGGACACTGAGTGGTGGGAACAGGGGACAAAGGGACTGGGGTTCCAGATCTGTTATATGACCCCTGGGAGGGGACATTATCTTTCTATGTGATCCACCCCTTGCATTGGGGAAATGTATAAAGCAGAGTGTGGCCAATAAAGTTGTTGATGTACCCCCAGGACTGGCATATAGTGGCACACATATACACACACAGATACACACACCTTGACACACAGTGTGTATCTGTGCATGTGTGTATGTATTTGTGTGTCAAGGTGTGTGTATCTATGTGTCACGGCTCACGGCTGCATCTGATCTTACCTGTTCAGCAGCGAGCTGGAAGTCGTCCAGCTGGGGCGTCCATCCCCACCACAAGCGGCAAACAAAATGGCGCTGACCACGAGGTCGCGCCCATTTGTAGCTCTGCCTCCAAGGGCCATGCTCTGACCAATCACAGCACAAGGAGGGGTATTTAAACCCCTGAAGTTCCCCAGCCCATTGCCCTGTCGTGGTTTCAGTTCTTGGTTCCAGAGAGTGCATTTTCCTTGTTATTGTTAGTTGATCTTTGGCTGTTCCTGACTACTCTTATCTCTGGTTTCCCTGACTTGCTTTCCTTATTGATCTTGTGTATTTCTGTCTTCCTTGACCTCGGCTTTCCCTTGACAATTCTCTCTTTCAACGTATAAACTGGACATTCTTAGGACTGGTTTACGTTCTGCCTATCTTCTGTCTTTCTTCCGCGTCACGTGATGCTCGATGAAACACATGCGTTCAGTCTAAATGGAATGCACGCGTCATCAAAAGTGATGTGAGGGGAAGGGAAGGGCTGCCCGAGCATACCGAGAGAACGCATGCGTTTCATCGAGCATCACGTGACGCGGAAGTGCTTCTTATCATGCGTCACGTGATCGCTCTTTTTTAAGCATTTTTATATCGGAACGCATGCGTTTCATTGAGCATCACATGACGCGGAAGTGCTTCTTATTGCGCGTCACATGATCGCTCTTTTTAAAGCATTTTTATATATCTATAACCTTCATTTTATTATTTTAAACAATGCATTTACTTTATGTCAACCATATCCTTGTAAAAATCACTGTTTTAACTATTTAAAAATTTTGTTGATTTTGATGATGTCATTTTGGCGGGAATTTTAAATTTATAGTATTACTATACCCTATATAAACTCATGTATGTCAGGTGTGCCCCCCCCCTTTTACTACTATCTACTTGAAGAAGCCTGTGAGGCGAAACGCGTTTAGATATTGTTCTTACTATTTCATAATAAAGAAATTTTATTGGCATAAAATATTTTATTGCCATTTTCTTTCTTTCTTTCTTTTTTTTTTTTCTTTTACCTGACTATACATATATTGCATATTTTAGTGCAAAGAATCCATAGGTGGGGATTATACCACCCAAGCGCTTACACCGAGCAGTCCAAGCCTGCTCTATATTACGTGAGTAGTATATTTTATACTCTTTTAACTTTGTATTTTAATACAGAGAGCACTATATATTTTATTCTCTTCTTCTGGGTCTTAAAACACCAATTTGGACGTTGAACCTACGCCAGATATTCACCTATCAAACCTTACTCCGCATTTCCTTGAGTGGGGATTATTCCACTTTACGTGAGCAATATTAGAGCTGGATTTTAGCTCTGAAAAGTGTGAGTAAGACTAATTTTATTATTATATATTTTACTTACCTATATACTGTGCCATTGGAGTCCTGTTTTATTCTTTCTCTACATATGCTCTATCGAACTTCAAGCATATAATCGTGAAGATTTGATCCCATTAAACATCCTAAGAATTTCTTCTCTACACGTGGGACCTACCATTACGGACTGTGATAAGTTTGTTTGGACTATTGCCAATTACTTATTTTATCTTAATACTTTAATATTTTAATATTTTATTTATAGTGTCACTATTATACATTTATATATTTTAGGTGCACCCTTATTTTATTGTTTGTTTTGTATTCCTTGTTACCATTAGGGGATTATTGGGGACTCCCCTTTGAGGAGTGCAGCCTTTTTATCTATATCCTGTTGTGGCAATTCAGCGCTGATTTTCTTCTTTTGTTTTTTCCAGTTCATGTTGGTGTACCTGGATAACCTTCTCATCTATACTCTAGACCTTCGTACCCATCACGAACATGTGAAATCAGTGCTTAAAACCCTGCTGAAAAATGGCCTATACTGCAAGCTCGAAAAGTGCCAGTTTGATCAAACCGAAGTACAGTTCATCTGATATGATCCACCAAACTGGAAGCAGTATTACAGTGGCCATCACCGAAAGGACTTAAAGCCGTACAGCGCTTTATTGGATTTGCAAATGACTATCGCAGATTCATCAAAGGCTTCTCCTCTGTAATTGCTCCAATTTTACCCAAAAAGGAGCTAACTGTAGTTCATGGCCCAAGGAAGCAATAGAGGCGTTTGAAAAATTTTAATCTTTATTTGTTTCAGCACCCGTTTTAGCAAATCCACATCCCGAAAAATCTTTTATTTTAGAGGTTGATGTGTCAGAAACAGGTGTAGGGGCCATCCTGTCTTAATGAGAAAACCTAGATAAGCCTCTGTATCCCTGTGTTTTTTTCCCCAAAAAGTTATTTCCTGCTGAGAAAAACTACAACATCTGAAAAAGGGAGTTATTGGCCATTATTCTAGCTCTTAAAGAATGGAGGCATCTCTTAGAAGGTTCCATAGAGCTACTTTTGATTTTTACGGATCATAAGAACCTGGCTTATATTGGGGACACTAAGAGATTGTCTTCCAGACAGGCTAGATGGTCACTTTTTCTTTTACGTTTTAATTTTGTTATTACTTACAGACTAGACACTAAGAACATAAGGCAGACGCATTATCTAGACAGTATGATACAGATGAGATATCTGACCAAGAGTCGTCTCCTATTGTACCTCCTGAATGTCTCATTGCTACGACAGTTTCGGAATTGTCTTCTCAGCTCCTTTGTGCCATAATAACGAACCAAACTCAGCCACCAGCAGAGAAACCATCCACTAAACTGTTTGTCTCACCATCACAGAGAACTGGGTTACTCGGGTTATACCATGATAATGTGACAGCTGGACAAATCACGGGATACACAAAACACTCTCTGCCATTACTAGAAAGTTTTGGTGGCCGTCACTTAGAGGTGATGTCAAGGAGTACATGGGGGCATGTAGAATATGTGCTGTTTCCAAGGTTCCTCACAAATCACCTTCTGGGTTGTTAAAGCCACTTCCAATACCAGATGCTCCATAGACCCATCTGGCCATGGATTTCATTGTTGATCTCCCAGGTTCCAATGGGTACAACACTATCCTTATGGTAGTGGAGAGATTCTCCAAGATGGCACATTTTATACCTCTCAAAAAATTGCCATCATCTCAGGATCTTGTCCAAGAATTATTACGTGAACTCTTTAGGCTATATGGATACCTGACAGAGGTACCCAATTTATCTCTGGATTTTGGCGTGCTTTCTGCAAACAGTTGGGCATAGAACTTTCTTTTTCTTCTTTGTATCTCCCTCAGACCAATGGGGCGGCGGAGAGAGACAATCAAGCCTCAGAGTCTTCTTTATGTTGCTTTATTGATGCCAATGAGACTAGCTGGTCAGAACTCCTACCTATGGCTGAATTTGCTAGAAATAATGCAACTAACTCAATAATGACAGGATCCATTGTCCTTTGGTAATGTCACTTTCAGTCCTTTTTTTGTAAATAATGGTTATCACCTGAATGTATTGCCTTCTGATTTTTCAGACACTGACTTTCCTGCTTTAGACGTCCGGATGGCCTCTATCCATGACACTCGCTTGCTCTTCCTGCACATTTGGGGAAATAAAACATGTTCCATGTGTCTTTATTGAGACCGCTTACTTGCAACCGGCACACAAAGCGATTACTCCTCCTTGGTGGAACGGAGGAATTCGATGTATGTTCCATACTGGATTCCAGGATGTCTACAGGTGTGTTGTCTTATTTGGTGGATTGGAAGGGTTATGGTCCTGAGGAACGCTCTTGCATTGTTGCTGACAGAGTCCATGTTCCTCGTCTTGTCTGGTCGTTTCACAACGGGTTTCCTAACAAGCCTGCTCCTTCCCGCCCAGTGGGTGGTCTTCGATTGGGGGTACTGTCATGGCCCCCGACTCGTGACTGCACGTGGTCGCACCCGATTGGTGCGACCACGCTGACAGGTTAGTGAACTTGCCTGTTCAGCAGCGAGCCAGGAGCCCCTCCACAAGCGGCAAACAAAATGGTGCCAACCACGAGCTCCGCCTCCAAGGGTCACGCGTCGACGCACACACATGCTATGGGGTTAGAGGCCAAGCTCTGACCAATCACAGCACAAGGAAGGGTATTTAAACAGTCATATTTCCTTGTTCTTGTTATTTGATCTTCCTGGTATTTTGACTATATTGGCTATTCCTGACTACTCTTATCTGTGGTTTCCCTGACTTGGATTTCCTTATCGATCTTGTGTATTTCTGTCTTCCTTGACCTCAGCTTTCCCTTGACCATTCTCTGTCTTTCAACATATTAACCGGCCAGGACCAGTTTACGTTCTGTCTATCTTCTATAGTCTATGTAGATGTTACATAGTTTTGCGTGTTGGAGAACACTGGTAGTCGTGACACTATGTTTGTATGTCCCGGTGTGTGTATCTGTGTTTGTATGTGCAAGTGTGTGTATCTATGTGTCAGTGTGTATCTGTGTGTGTGTATGTATCTGACACACAGATACACACACACATTGGCACATAGGGGCACACAGATACACACACTGACACACAGATACACATACTGACAGATACACACACCTTGACATACAGATCCACATATACTGGCACATACACACACTGACAGATACAATGACACACACAGACACTGACACAAATATATACACACACACAATGACACACACAGATACACAAACTGGCACATACACACACAGATTCACACACATTGGGAGATACACACACTGACACAGGTACACACACAGACACATAAACACACACACACATGTTTAAATTTGTTGTTCACTTACCTTTTTTCTACAGTAGGATCTTCGGTGCTGCTGGCTGAGGTTGGTGTGCTGCTAAGTCCCCGCTGCTCCCTCTCCCCCTCCAGGCGACGCGTTCTCTCTATCAGGAAGTGCTGTCAATTCCTCCCAGCATCCAATACTACAGGGGTCCGGTCGTGGTTTTAGACAGCTGCAGCACCTGACCGGACCCCTGTTTAGCGATGCCTATCGGGTGGCCCTAAATGCTTGGACCACACGACGGGCAAATTGCAGTGGAACCCCAATTTTGGGTTCCGCGGAACACTAATTGGGAAACACTGAGTTAGACACAGATGGCCATGTCAGATGCTTCTGAGTTTCAGACGTAGCATCAGTTTCATAGGTTCACCATCACTATAATAAGTATGTTTGACAGCCTTCCCCTCCACAATTACTAGAAAATACAAGAAAACCCACTCATGTTGTCCCTGACACTCATCTGGTGCGTGAAGGTGAAGAAGATATGATCGGGCTATCTCCTTAATTATGGATTAGCAGACATCATAGGAAGTCTGGACCTCTATCATATTTAAATATTTACATAACAGCAACTCCTTATTTTAGTATCCTGGTAACACCTTGATATTAGGTGGTTGCTGCTTGAAAAACAACTTTGACAGGTAGTCTGTTAAAAGGATAATCAAGGCATAATTATCACTGGAATGCTCTATAGTGGTTATGGAGCGTGGAGCCCCTGGCACCGTGCCACTGTAGATACTCACACCATTTTATATCACTTTGACCTGGGTCCTTCAGGCATCTCCTGTCTGGCCCATCTTGAAATATACAACATATATTAGTCACTGTTTGGTCAAGTAAGCTTAAGCCCATATACTTGTCCGTACTCACTGTTAGTGAACAGCAGTGCAAATGGCTGACTTTTTAAATAGCCATCTTGAACTGGCATTGGTCATCTGACTTACATTTAAGTTGTATGCCAAGTCATATTTCAGTGGATTGATCTCAGTAATGGTTACTTATGTAAACCAATTGGTGGGAAAATTCTAAACATGGAACAATCACCATGGAAACCAATGGAATGTTTCTACTAACTCCTCTACGTTTAGTACTTTGGTCCATTTTATATAAATAGTCTTGTTTGTGTCAACTGGTCTAGAACAAAACATTCTGTGCTCACTGTAAATATATAATGAACAAATAAAATAAATATATCAGCCACAGTAGTTTTACCATTTATTTTTATGGTTTATTTTTCAGAAAAGAATATGCAGTGAGTTCCTTCATAGAAGTCACAAGAACTTTATTAGTGGGGATCATGACATAATTTGCAGAACTAAAATTCAATGAAATAACACTTTCTATGGACCACAAGTGCGTAAAACACAAGTCACACTTTGCAAGTCAAAACTTTAAGATGATATTTAAAATGTACATTTTACAATATACATTTTCAGTGACTTCAGTTATACAATTGCATTAATACACATAGTTCCTTTGGCAATGGCAATAATATTGATTTCATTATAAAAATAGAACAAATTTTCCACTATTTACAAACATATTACAATTACACGTTATTTATGGTAAAACACTACCAAATGGCAAGCCATGTGTGAGAATAAGAGCAAAAACACTGTAAAAAAATTAAATACTCCACATTTCATAAAAATTACATAAACAACAAACAATATCTGTTTGCAAATATCAAATGGTTTTGACCTGACAGGAATGTAATCCTACCATTTAATTTAAGGCACATTGGGGGGGATTTATCGACACTTTGCCACAAAGCAGACATTACTCCTGGTTTGCACGTTGTTATTTTTTTAGAAAATAATACACATTTAAAAATGTTTAACTACAGTTTGGTACAATGCC